>JAFEMH010000352.1:600000-826354 GCA_022495995.1 Adenophora triphylla var. japonica
TTCTCGGTTTCCTTTGGATAGACACACCTTGCCAGGGCTTCGTGAAAGATCTTCGGTAGAGGACTCCGTTCATCACCACGAATCTTGGAGACCTCTTCTTGATAAGCTTGGCTCGAGCATCGTCTTCTCGGGAGTTTCTCCTTCTCAATGTATTCGATGTAGTCATCGATCCAAAGATCTCTCTTCCTCGTCCGTAAGCATGACTTGTAATCTTTCGTACGCAGTGTCCTCGGCATAAACTACATATGGGTCGGGTCTCCGCAGAGACACGTCCATGGTGGCTAGTTTGGAGAGAACGTCTGCGACTTGGTTGTCTTCCGCTTCCTATCTCGCTTGAGCTCGAAAAATTCCATTTTCTTCGTCATATCTAGGACCAGTGTCTCTATATTTGGCAAGGGTGACATCTTGAGTGTTATATTCTCCTTTCACTTGCTTTGACAACAAGCCGGAGTCACGTAAAGCACCACCTTAGTTGCTCCATAGAAGGAGGCCAACTCAATGCCAAATATGAGAGCCTCGTATTCGGCTTGGTTGTTAGAGGCAGAAACCCGAAGCGGATGGCATCTTGTATAGTATATTCTCCTTCCGGGCTTGCTAGTACTACTCCGGCTCCGCTTCTTTCCTTGGTAGCCGATCCGTCCGTATACTGGGATCCAACAGTTGGATGGGAGTTCAATGGGAGAGTCTTTTTCCTCCGGCGCGTTTTGCTTAGGGAGGGTGGGGAGATGCTCACCCATAAAGGCGATCTCGACCATGAAGTCAACCAAAGGTCTGTGCTAGGAGGGTCTTCCCTTGGTTGGTAAGTGATATCAAACTCCGTTAGAGCGATTGACCAATTAAGGAGACGTCCCGAGCCGTCCAACTTGTGAAGGATTTTCTTGATGGTTCGTTGGTGTAGACGGTGATAGGGTGTGCGAGAAAAATATGCACGCTTGACTTCCTTGAGGCAATGGCTTAGTGGCGTATGCTATCTTCTCCACATTGAAATATCTGCTTTCCACATCGGACGGGGCCTTTGAGACATAATAGGCAGCTTCGAATTCCTTCATCCTTTCGAACCAAGACAATGCGACAACATGTGATCGGGGGAATGGGCAAGCCTAGGAAGACATATAGCATCTCACCTGGGTAGTGGATCGCTAAGCAAGTGGAGGGGAACCCAGTACCTTCAACCGGAGGAATGCTTCCGAGCATTCAGGGAGTCCAGAGAAGCTCTTGGTACCCTTCAATACCTTGAAGAAAGGCGGTGACTTTTCGGCGGACTTGGCGATGAATCTTCCAAGGGTCGCAATTCTTCCATTAAGTCTTTGGACCTCCTTGATGGTGGTAGGTTCCTTCATGTCAATGAGAGCCTTGATCTTTTCGGGTTTGCTTCAATCCCCTTTTGGGAAACCATGAAGCCCGTAAATTTCCTGCGGTAACTCCGAACACGCACTTGCTTGGATTCGGCTTCATGTTGTTGGCTCGAAGGTTATGAATGGTTTCTTCTAGGTCGGGAACGTGGTGCCTTCCTTGGTCTTTATGACCATGTCATCAATATAAGCCTCCATGTTTCTCCCTATCCGACTTGCAAAAACTTGATTTACCATCCGTTGGTAAGTGGCACGACATTCTTGAGCCCAAAAGGCATCATAATGTAGCGTAAATTCCCCCGGGTGTTTGAAAGGCGATCTTCTCGATGTCTTCTTTCGCCATTTTTATCTCGATGATAGCTGAGTAGGCATCTAAGAAGCCGAGAGTTTGGTGTCCAAATGGAGTCCACTAACTTGTCGATTCTCGGGGGGAGAGGATAGGCTGTCCTTGGGGCGAGCTTTGTTTAGATCAGTGAAGTCTATGCACATACGCCATTTCCCATTTTGCTTCTTCACCATAACGACATTAGCCAACCAAACAGGTATTTAACTTCGCGAATTATTCCAGTAATGAGTAATTTCTCGCACCTCTTCTTTTATAGCTTCCTCCTTGTCCCTTGCAAAATTTCTCCTCGTCAGGAGATGGTCTTTGCTAGAGGATCAACTTCTAAGCGGTGGAGGGCTACTTCTTCATTGATTCCCCTCATGTCTTCGACTCTCCAAGCAAAGACGTCGAGACTGTTTTTCAAGAGGGATATGATTCTTTCTTTCTCTTCCCGTGATAGCCGGCCTCCTAGCTTGACTTTTTGTTCAGGATAGTCAGGATTAATGACTACCTCTTCTAGCTCATCTACAGGCTTCATTTCTGGTCCGTCTCGAAATTCCGGGGATTCGATGATGATCTCTACGATTCTTCTCCCTTCATTGTCGTTTACATTGAGGCCTTCTTCCTCCATAAGTTTATCAATGTCCGGAAGATCGTTCTTCCCCGAGTCATGGTTGGCCCCCGAGTTACGGTCATTGACGAGAATGGGGTCTTCCTCGGAGATGGGTAGAACTATGCCTTGGTCATCCGCAGTTTCTAGGACCATAGGCTCTTCTTCCAGTGTGGTTGGAGTTATGCCTTGGTCATCCACAATTTCTAGGACCATAGGTTCCTCTTCCTCACTTTCCCATACTTCACGGATATAGTTCATTCTAGAACTAGTTTCCGTGGTCTTCTGAGATTTGGTGATCTTGATGTTCTCCTCGGGCGTATCTATCTCCACGCTTTTTGACTTTTTCCGGCTCTTAACAACATGTTCCAAGAAATCTTTGGGGGTTGCCCTCACGCATCCAATGCCAGCACGAGTGGGAAATTTAACTCGTTGGTGAGGAAGGGAGGCTACCATCCCAAGTTTGGCTTGACTTGGAATGCCGATAATCGCATGATAGTCACTAGTCAAATCCATGACTATGAAAGTGACAGTAGCTTTGGCTCGGAAGGGATGATCGCCGACTTCGAGTTCTAGCTCTACGGTTCCCTTTGCTCCAACCTTATGGTTGGTGAATCCTTCAAGCCTTCCATGATATGGCTCTAGCGCTGTGTCTTTCAACCCCATCTGTTGGAAGGCCGAATAATATAGGATGTCACGGGAGGCCCCGTATCAACAAGAAGTCTTTCGCATTCAACATTGTCAATTCGGCCCTTGATGACCAAACGGCCGTTCACGAGCCGCTCGACTTCCCGCCAACTCATTCGGAGAAAAACTAATGACTTCTTACGCTTTATGGATCCAAGCGGGGACATGGTATACTTTGCTTAACTCGTGAATCCGATCCCTTAGCTTTCGGTGGAGGTCACCTCTTCGCGGATCACATGTAGTTTAGCCACTAGGAGGCCTTCGATCTTCATCCTCACTCTTGGAATCATCTTCACTCTCCTCTTGCTTCCGCTTTCGCTTGCCATCTTTCTTCATGACATAACGGTCTAATTTTCCCTTGTCAACCCATTTGTTGGATTATCTTCTTAAGGGCCCAAAGAACCATCGGTGGTGCGGCTCGTGTCTTTGTGAAAATCACATGATTTGTTCTTGTTGCGGGGATACTTCGGGTTATCGGTCGGCGGACGAGGTGGAGGAAGGTTCACCATCCGCATGATTTCGGAGATGGGCTTTGTAAGGGGGCGAACTCCGGCTTCTCGGTGCTTACGGTTTTATTTTTCCTTTCTTGCCGTTCCCATTTGTCATTACGTCTGGGAGTTAGTTGCTTCAGTTCCGTCTTGTCGGCTCCCCTTTTCTTTGTCTTATCTTCGACCATGGAAATGGCATAAGCCACTTTGTACAATTCGGCCTTGGAGCCGGGTTCCCTGGGCGAGAGTTCATAAATGAGGGGGCCGGACTTTAATCCAGAGTTGAAGCAAACTATGACCTCCCTATCGATAAGGCTTTCTTCGACTTGATCCGCCATTTTTCTAACCCGTTGTCAGTAGCTAAGGGTGGTCTCTCCTTTCCCTTGTTCAATGTTGGCCAAGTCGGTTAATCTCATCTTCCTCTTCCCGGCCGTGGCAAAGTGATCTAAGAACATTCTCCTCATGCCCCTCCAAGAATCGATGCAACCTTTCTTAAGCTCACGGAACCGGGTCAAGTCATTCGGAAAAGGTGCTCGCGAAAGCTTTGCAGAGCAAGTCATCAAGAGCGGTGGTGAGGAGATTCATGGTTTGTTCAAAACTTTGCACATGGTCCTTGGCGTCGGTGGTTCCGTTATATTTCTCTGAAATTTGGGAGCTTGAGGTTAGGATGGGGAGGTGCCTTTGCAGCTTATCCTCAAGGAAAACGGACGGGTGGCCCAATCATAATCATCGTCATTATACTTCTTTCCCCTCTCCATATCATCCAAACCTTGCCAGCCCCATTGCTTTGTTTCTATTTCCTTCTCACCGCTTGAGCGAGAGTGCTTCGTTGGGAGCTTCTAACGGACTTTTCTTTGGGGCGATCATTCACCCTACTATGCTTTTCTTCATGACGGTGACCATCACGTTTGGAGGGGCCTATCACGTCTTGGTTCCGTGTCTTGTGCGCCAAGTATCATCCTGTAGGGCTCTGGGGTCCTTGGCCTAGCAAATTCCCGATGCGAGGACGAGGAGAGTCCGGTCGACGAGTACGATGAGAATCTGAATGACGAGGACGAGGAGAATTTGGCCGACGAGCTCGAGGAGACGCGGGACGCCTAGGTGTCATGATGAGGCGAGCGGGTGATAGGCGTCTATTCAAGCCGAGTCTTGTTCTTAGGTCCTTGGAGTTCACTTCCTCTTCCCTAGGAGTTATTTGGCTTCTCGGGTCGACCACGGGCTCCTTATGCTTACCGTTATGCCGAGGATGAGGAGAATCCACAGGAGTTAGCGGTGGTAGCTCGGCAGTCTTCGGGGAGGAGCACAGTGCTCTCCTGTTCCTTTCTCGAAAGGTGGGCCCATTGATGGTACAATGAAGGGAGCCATGGAATGGTGCAGGTCCATTTGCATGAGCAACTTGTGTCTCATACATCCTTTGCAAAGTCTCCATTTGTTTATGTAACAAAGAGCGTCGGTCGACGGGTTGAGATCCTCTGCTTGGCCGGCGTCGGCATTCTTTGTTTTCTTCCTTCCTGCTTGCTTCCCACGAGTACGAGTAGGACGAGGAAGGTCATTGCCCTCTCCCTCGGCATTTGCACGACCTCGGAACGAAGAGTCGTAGCAAGGGGAGGAATGGCATCGGCTGAGGTAGAGGAGGAGGAGGAGGCGGTGGCTCCTCGGCTCCTGTTTCCCCATTCACTTGGGTGGGATCCTCACGGCAACACTTGTGAATTGTCCGTCCATTACGAATCACAAACAGATTATTAAATGCAAAATTTTCCAAAATCACAATTTCACCAGACCCGAATTTATGGCTAAAATTAGGGTAAATTTTAACCAAAACAAATGTACCAATTGTGATTTTCCCAACACAAAAATTCAAGCCACAAATTTCGCTTGATCGTGAACTAGCTTGTTTAGGCCGAATTAATGCGATTTCCGGTGGAAGTTTACAAATTCCGACCGAATCAAGAACGAGCTGTCGGAGCGAAAATTATCAATTTCGATCAAGAACAAATCCAACGGAAAATAGCTTCTCGAGGCGAGATTTTCCAGGCCAAACAAAGGGTGTTTGAATCGTTTCCGGCAATGGAACCAATTGATGATGCCAAAATCGTCAAAAGCGGCCCAAATCCAAGCGATGATTGCTCAGGTGATTGCAAGGCACGAAAATAAGAGAAAACACGTAAACTTAGCGGGCGGATCCGGCTAAAGGCCCTCCGGCGTGAGAGTAAGTTCACGGTTGATATTAGAGAAATCAAATTGACAGAAGTTTCTCCAATGTAAAAAGTAACGTACCGAATAATGAGCCACGGGGCTTGTATTTATAAGAATGGATAAGTAGAATCCATGTTGGAATGAACTTGTAAGGAGATAAGATATAATCTTAAGAGGATCATATCTCATTAAGGAATCCTTGTTTGACTTGAATTGATATTGGTAATTGTAATCCTGATTGGGTTACAAGCTGTATAATCCTTGTTGAATAAGGAGTGTAGCTGGCCAGGGCCGAGGAAGACAAATGATTTTCCTCGGCCTTGGGCAAATTAGCCGAGGAAAGTGACTTTGTTTCCTCGTCATTTGGTGAATGGCCGACATGAAAATATGCCGGGGAGAATACTTTTGTTTCCTCGGCATTTGGTGACATGCTTAGAAGCAAAGGACTTTTCTCTCCTGTAATTGAGACAGTAGGCCCAAGAATGGCGACATTTAGTCAAGGTAAATGTTCCTCGGCATACGAGGAAGATAATGCTCGGCCCTAACACTTGATGAATATATAATATCCATGGCCCAATATAGTTGGGCCCAGGTTCGGGCAAGCCCATGTTCGTAGCTCGGTTTATTCCGTTCAAAAATAAATGTTAAATTGAAAAAGGATTGACCAAAAAAACAAGGTGCAGTGCAGGTGACTTGAATGAAAATACTAACCCGTCGAGCAAATGCAGGTGAGCTTCCAGGTTGTGGAAGCATCCAAGATCGAGTGTTTCTTTCAAATAAGGCGATAATTTATGATCCAAGAGAAGCTCGTGTCCGACGTGGTAATAACTCCATGGTGTAAGTTTGCCTACGGCTTGAAGTGCCTCAGGCGCGTGTTCATTGAAAAATATCCCCGGTGCTAAGGGTACCTTATCATGGACATTTACTACCCTTAATACCTTCACACCAAGCCCCTCTAGCCTCTCCTTAAATCTGATATTTCCAACCCGGGGCCCAGAAAATGAGAAGACGGATATAGGGATGGCCCGCCTATCTTCCGAAATACCCAATCCTGTTTCTGCTATGTCATAAGCACTAAGTGTTGCTAGAGCACTTCCTAAGCTGTGGCCAGTAATTGTTATGCTCAGTTCTTCACTTCTGTATTTTTCCTTCAATCTCTTTACTTCAGCCATAACTATCTCCCTTGCTGAATACTTAGAAAACGAACAAGTTTTATTCTTGTCAGTGTAGAGACGGAGGAATCCTTCCTCGACTTGGACTGTTGAATTATAACACGGAATCCCATGATACAAAACGGGCTTGAGAATGTCCATCAAGTCTGCAATCCACTCTAGCTTTGTCACGGTCCCACGCCAGGCAATAACTATGTCTCGACGGCCTAGATTTTTTGATGTTTTGTCGTCAGAAACTGCGATATATCCGATCCAGTTTGCAGCTGGGCTCCACTTGTCTATGTGAAGACATTTCTTGAAGAAGTTTGGGAGATTGTTATTGTAAGTTGAATAGATGTATCTACTCACTTCATAACCATCGTTTTCGTATCCAAGGCTTTTGAAGAAGTCTTTCGGCTTGAACTTACAACTCCCACAATACTTTGAGTAGGGATCTTTATCAAAGGCATCGTAACATGTCTGAGCCATTTCTCCGTACCGGATCAGCTCGGATCGTAAGAGGGGGTTGATCGGATCAAGCATGCCTGCCCAATCATATTGACCATGAATTTCTCTCCAAATATCTGATAAGCTCGTCTTTCTTATCTCTTCTTCGCCTTCTGTGATTTCTTCCAAATGGTGTATAATATCTTCATCTTGAGAAAGTTGTTTCTTCCTTTTTCTTTCGGGCTCTGCAACTGTGGATGGCAAATGAATGGTGGATCTGGCTGGGCTTTCTAAAAGGATATGATAAGATGTCTCTATTTCCACTGGTAATGGGAAAGTCAACGTGAGAATTCTGTCTTGCGAGTAGCTTTGGAAAGATGGTTTCCTCTTAACAAGAAGCGCCATATGATTTTTCAAGGTAATTTGGGCAAGATCGAGTGAGACAGAAAGTATTGATCAAGGGAGGGGGAATGATTTTATACAAACTTAGTTCAGTAAATGAACTTGTGATGATAGATTGAACGAACGAATCATCCTGTCCACATCAAAGTCTTTCTTAATAAAAAGTTATTTCGCTAGATCATGTTGTAAGACTTTGAATATTCAGAAGTTAAAACTTGTACTAGTACTACTACTGCTGACAGCAATCTTATTAATGTTTAATTATATGTTCTTGAATAAGCTAAGGTAGCAATCAAAGTGATGAAAATTGTTTAATCTATCTTCTACCGCGTTCAGACCAGTGTACACTTCAACGAACCCCCCCACCCACTCCTTCCCGGAAATAATAATAATTCGTGTTCACATTTTTAACAAGAAATATTTTGGAATTAGGGCTCGTCTGGCACAATTTTATAAACGGAAATTTTTTTAAAACAGAGTTTTTTTTCTGGACGTTATAATTTTGAGCGGTCCAAATATTCTCAAATTTTTAAAATTCAACCATTTAAAATTCTTGACTAACACGCTTAATAAAAAAAGCTGAGTTTTTTTATCTTTATTTTAACAAAAACGCTCGACAAGAAAGAACTTTAGACAAAGAAATGAAACTCTAATTCAGTTCAACTTCAATGGAAGACTACTAAAAGAAAGATTTGTATATCCCACACTGGTTGGAAAGTACACAGAACTACTGGGCATTTAGCAAGTTAGCAAGTCTATGAGTAAACTACTTTTATGCCCCCTAGTACTTTTTTTCAAAATATCAATTTGAAAGTAAATCCGTACTCCCTCCGCCCCATAGCTATAGCTATGTATACATTTTGTCATTTTGGACGTCTCAAATTTATGTGCACATTTTCTAAAATGGAAAAGAATATTTAATATTCCCTCTACTCATTCTCTCTCCTACATTATTTTTATACTCACAATACCATTATAATTTACTATTCCCTCCACTCATTCTCTCTCCTATTTTACTTTCACACTCACAACACTTTCTCCATTATTCACTTTTCTTAATTTACGTGCAAAACACCAAGGACTCGTTTGGTAGGCCGATAGGATTAGCATGTATTAATAGGGAGGAGGTTATTAATCCAGGGATTAATAATATCACCTTTTTTTAGGATAAATAAGAAGGGAATAATTACTACGGTTGCATTTAATCTACCAAAAATAAGAAGAGAATAATAAGAAGTGTTCAGATGCTTATCTGGGTTGTACTTTGGATAATTACTACGGTTGCATTTAATCTACCAAACATATTTTTATTGGACTAATAATCCTATCCGGTCATTTATCGACCTACCAAACGGCCCCAAGTGTGCACTTAGGTATGGGACAGAGGGAGTACTCTTTAAACAATAAATGTATGATGCGTATTATTATTTTATTAATCAAATTAACCATCATTTTTAACGCCAGTTAAATATTTAACGAGTCAATCCTTAGTAGGCAATTGTTGACCAGGTCAACACTTACCTGACACTGACACTGACTAGACAAAAAACTCACACAAATTTTTTCTTTTTTTCTCTTCAATTTTTTTTCTTTTTACATATTACTTTCTAATTTTTTTTTCCTCTCTACCATCACTACTGCCACCACCATCACTGCTAGGACAACAAACCTTGAATCATAATGCAAATCTCAAAAATAAAATTTGAAAACAGAAAACCAAAATTTGTGACTCAAAAATTTAGAATCTATATCAAATCTGAGACTCAAATACCATTTTTATGCACACAATCTGACCAATGTTGAAAAATAGGGAGAAATAAGGTGAGAGTGGAGAAGGTGAAGGTGATGTTGGGCAATGGTGTTGTTGGGAGGAGAAGAAGGTAGAGAGAAGGACGGATCTGGATGGAAAGGTGGTCGACGCCGACGACTGAGAATGGATGAGGGGAAGGGGAAACAACAACAGGATGGGGGAGATGGGAACTGGCGATTTTGAGGAATATCAAATGACAATGATGACTGATTCTAAGAAGGTAAAGGAGATAGAAATATGTGGAGGAAAGGAGATCAGGCGGCGACGAACTGTAATAGAATAGGGAAGAAGAACATATCGTGATCAAGAAAGAGATAAAAAGAACAGATCGTGGTGGGGAAAAGAAGGAAGAGAGTGGCAAAGGAGGATGTTATGTTTTAGGGTTCGTATTATGAATTGGGGATGACCGTTGCGTTTGGATAATAAGGATACGACATCGTTGGGGAATAGCGTGACTGGTAGTACGCGTTTTTCATTTAATTGAGACGCCATCGTTTTACCTTAAGTAGATTGTTGTTAATTCCGTTACTTAATACGTTGTCGTTTGATAGAGAGAGAAAGTGTCGTCATTTCTCTCTCCTTAATTAGCTGAGCTCTCCATTGTTGGTGGTTATGAATGAAAATAACAGAAATCCTCCAATCTATCTCTCTCCAATTTCTATATTCTTTCTCATCTCATATTCTCAAGTCTGTCTAATTTCTTTTTCTCATCCAAATCTGAATATAATTCCCTATTAAATTGGAAGCTGTCAATTTGTAATTTCCAGAGCTGGGTCATAACAAAGTGGTATCAGAGCAATCTAATCCACGGAAAACATGGTTAATGTTCGCATGGATACAGTGGAATCAAACATCATGTCGTTAGATGAGAAATTTAATGGGCTGGAAGGTGTTGTAGAATCAAAAACAACGGAGCTGAAGGGGGAAATTGCAGAGTTAAAGGGAGAAATCACAACGCTGAGTCAAGGAATGGAACATGTGACTCGTTTGTTGATGGAGATGAAGCCTAACAATGGTAAGGACAAGGTGGATGAGGCTGGACGTGGCTCGAAGGGAAATAACGTATTTGGATCCATATTGGGCGCGTCGCTTGGGTGGTAAGGACGGCCACTAAGGAACATGAGAAACAAGGTAAGAATTATACCGAACCAATTCATATTAATGATTCCACTATAGGTACATTAAAGAAATTTGGTTATGGGCATGAAGCTAGATCTCGATAAGGGGTCAATGAGGCGTATAAGAAACATCTCAAACTAGAGTTTCCAAAATTTTCTGTGTTGATCATAAAATGGATTCGAAAATGCCATAAGTTTTTTAAATATAGAGATGTTCCGTTATGTGATAGAGTGGAGCTAGCCACGATGCACTTTGAGGGATATGCAGAGTTTTGGTATCAGAATTTCCATGATGAGATTGATGGGAGGAATTTACTGATATGGTGGCAACCAGATTTGGGCCTCAAGCCTATCAGAACATTGAGGGAGAATTTGCAAGTTTGCAGCGGTTTAGCTGGGCAATCACAAGGAAAACCAGGACAAATTTGAGGAGATGAGGGCATTGATGAAGATGGAGAATGAAGGGCTGAGTGAAAGGTTTTACATCAAAAATTTTATTAAGGGCCTCAAGGAAGAGATAAAGTTTAGGGTGCAATCTCAATTCCCACCTACACTCACTCATGCAATCAACTTAGCAAGGATCGAGGAATCACACTGGGAGGCATCATTCAAAAAAATCAAAATAGCTACCTATAAAACCAATTCCACCTACTCCCCATATAACAATAACCCCAAGCCTACCACCCAAATATCCCAAAGAACTCGTTAAACCAAACACCAAAAGCAGTAACAAATACTCAACTAATTCCTCACCTTCATCAACCGTAACAATGAATCCAAAATTGCTTACCCCATCAAACATTTAACTCAAGCTGAAATGCAAGCTAGGAAGGAGAAGGGATTGTGTTATAACTGTGATGAGGTTTTTAAGTATGGACACAAGTGCAAAAATAAACAAATATTCATGTTGGGAGTTGAAAATGGAGATGATGAGGAGGAGTGGCATGATAGTTTAGAAACACCTGTGGAGGAAATTAACAAGGTCGAGGAAACAAGTGAAGATTTGGGCATTTCCATACATGCTCTAGCAGGGAGTACAGCCTTACAAACTCTTAGCTCACTGGCAAAGTAGGAAGTAAGAAATTTTCTACCCTAATTGACAAAGGGAAGTACTCATAATTTTTGGATGCCAACACTCAAGCCAAACATTGGGGTGTGTAGTGAAACCCACCCAAGAAATACCAGAATCGTAAAGCGTATGGTAGCAAGATACACAAACAAGGGAATGCAAGGGATTCACTTGGAAACCGCAGATGTGTAGTTTACAGTGACATGAAAATCATCATACTTAGTGGTTTTGATTCCTGGGGTGCAATGGCTCAAGACTTTGGGTCCTAAAAATATTGTTAGAATTTTTATTCTATCGTTGGGGAATAGCGTGCTTGGTAGTACGCGTTTTTCATTTAATTGAGACGCCGTCGTTTCACCTTAAGTAGATTGTTGTTAATTCCGTTACTTAATACGTTGTCGTTTGATAGAGAGAGAAAGTGTCGTTGTCATTTCTCTCTCCTTAATTAGCTGAGCTCGTCATTGTTGGTGGTCATGAATGAAAATAACAGAAATTCTCCAATCTATCTCTCTCCAATTTCTATATTCTTTCTCATCTCATATTCTCAAGTCTGTCTAATTTCTTTTTCTCATCCAATCTGAATATAATTCCCTGTTAAATTGGAAGCCAATTTCCAATTTATCGCTGTCAATTTGTAATTTCCAGAGCTGGATCATAACAGAGGGTCGGGTGTCGGCCGTGGGTTGTGATTGGGATGGTTGACGGTGAGATTCGTTGCCGGCGACGGACCGGAATGGTTTGGGTGTATGAGAGATTTGCGGTTGAGGGTGGGTGGAGGTAGGGATGGGTTTGGCGAAGAAGAAGACATAAGAAATAAAATGAGGAAGGTATATATATATATATATATATATATATATATATATATATATATATATATATATACTCAATCCGCCCCATTGAAAGCTTCATCTTTTGTCAAAACGGTCCCGTTAAAAGCTTTACCTTTTCTAAAATGGCAAAGAATCTTTACTATTCCACCCACTAATTCTCTCTCATACTTTACTTTTATACTCACAACACCAATCAACTTTACTATTATCTCCACTTATTCTCTCTCCTATTTTACTTTTATACTCACAACACTTTTTTCACTAACCTTTTATCTTAATTTGCGTGTCATACTCAAAATGGTGAATCTATAAACGGGACAGAGGGAGGGAGTATATATTTTTCGAATTAGTTTTAGGTTAGAATAGAGAAGTAAATAAGTAAAATTTAGAGGGAATTTTTTGTCTAGTCAGTGCCATTTATGCATTGACCTGGTCAACAATTGCTTAATAGGATTGACCCGTTAAATATTTAACTGGCGTTAGGAAAGATGGTTAATTTGGTTAATAAAACTATAGTACGCATCATGCATTTATTATTTTAGAAGTACAAGTGTAAAATTGATATTCTGAAATAGCACGAGAGCATAAAAATAGTATACTTATGATAAAACTATCTGTTTGAAAAATGTCAATTGTTTTAGTAGAAGGTGAAATAAGGCACTTATGCATCAGTTCATCCTCTATGTAGTCAATGTGTGTGTTCAATAATTATTATATGGAGCATTTTAGAGTTTTTAGCCAAATTGACCTTTTAATAATTAATAATTGGGGATAATTAATTCCACATCTACAACAGTTCATAACCGTGAAATGTCACCTACTACATATTTTATTTTTATTTTGACCACTTTTTTAACAACCGTTAAAAACTTAAAAAAGGGCATCTACAATGGTTAAATTTTTAGGGGATCGATCCCCCCTTTTTGTTTCTCACCCATTGTGAAGCCGGGGTTCGATACCCAAATATAGAAATGACTCCTATGCAGAGAAGCCATTATTTTCTGAATGGTGGAGCCCACAAACCAAATAAATTTTCTTTCTCTCTCCTTTATTGCTGTTTTCTCTTTTTTTTTCATTTCTTTTTCTTCCTTCTTTCTTTTTCCGTTCTTCAACCATTGTGGAGGAAAAAATAAAAATGAGTAGTTTTGTTTTTTATTATGTGGCACCTATGTGTCATAAAATAGAACCCATAATGGGTTTTCTCATTGGAGATGCCCTTACGACCCTCTCCACCTAAGCATCCAGTCATATCCATGCCTGCTGATGTGTCGCTGACTGGATATTCCACTTTCATTATCTTTTTTCAACATAATACTATCTTTTAAACGTATAATATATACATAATTAATTAAATATATTTTTTCTCAAAAAAATATATAGCTAAAATCAGATTATTTTATCTCAAATGAAAAAAATATTAGTTAATGTTTCACCATTTCTTTAATTTAAATGAGTTTTAACAAAATTGCCTATTATTTTAACCGCTTTATTTTATTTTTTCCACTTTTCTCTTTTACAATAAAAATATACTTTGTACATACTATTACATTAAAAAATTATAATAGTGCTTAAAAGAACTGTTAATTTCATATAAAAATTAAAAAAAGTTAATAACAAAATAACACAAACAAAATAAATAAAAACAAAAACAATTAAGGTATGAAAACTTATAAATAAATAGCAACAAATAACAAAAACAGAATTTAAAAAAAAAACAAACAAAATTTAGCCTTGCCCAAATTTAAGACATAACCCATCATCACTTCCAATCCTTCTCCCTCATCTCTCCCACTCCCCTCTTCCCCATCCACCATTCGATCTTCCTAGCTCACCAGTACTACCACAGCCCTCCCCCCCCCCCTCTCTCATCGGTCACCCTCCCTTTCATCTTATCTCCCATCCGCAGTTCTTCCCCCTCTCTCTATCCCTCGATTACTTCGCAGCTGAAATATTATCGGGCTTTAAGGGCTAAAATTTCATCCAGTGTTTATTCACAAAATCAATCTAGGTTTAGATAGATATTAAAAACAAGATCTGGTAGATTTATAACAGATCGAAAGCAATATGAAACATTTTCATCTGGATGTTTGATTTTGATAGTGTTTTCTTGAATCATAGATGGAGCTGCTTGTTGATTATTGTCTGGGACGAAGTCGGTAATTTCTGATGGTGGAGGAGGTGGCGGCGGTGATGGAGGGAGAGACGGTGGTGGCAGTGGTGGTGAGTTAGGGGTGGATCTATCAAAGTTTGTTTTTTAGGAAAATAATAATTATATTTTAGAATTTAATATTTAATTAAGCCTTATATATATATATACTAGTAAAAGTCCGTGTTCAAGGACACATGTTTTTTTTTTTTAAATTAATTTTTTTTATTTTTTTAATTTAAAAAAAATAATTTTTTTTTTTAGGGCAAAATGGGAAAGGGACAACTTAGTGAGGGCAAAATGGGAAATTCGGCCGATGGAACTGTTCATTGTACTGTTCATCCCTTTGCCATTTATACTATAGATATATATATATATATATATATATATATATATATATATCTTGAGTTTATCAGTATTTTAAAGGATTTAAAATACAATGCCTATTAATTCATTGAAACTCATTAAAATTAAAAATGGTAAATGGTTAACATAATATTTTCCAATTTTATAAAAAAATGATATGATTTTAGTTATTTTTTTTTGATATATATATATACTCCCTCCGTCCCACAATAATATGTAAACTTTCTATTTTGGGCGTCTCACAATAATATCTAACTTTCCCTAAATGGAAAGGAATCTTTACTATTCCCTCCACTCATTCTCTCTCCTACATTATTTTAATACTCACATCACCATTATAATTTACTATTCTCTCCACTCATTCTCTCTCCTAATTTATTTTCACACTCACAACACTTTCAATATAATATTTCCTCCTTAATCCCCGTGCAAAACCCAAAAGTCCATAAATCTATGGGACGGAGGGAGTACAAGATAATAAGCAATATGTTGAAAAAAAATGAATTGAAATGTCCGGTCAACATCACATCAACATGCAAGGATGTGACTAGATGCTTAGAGTAGCCACAACAATGACTTTAAGAAAGTCATTTGCTTAGGTGTTGCTTAGGTGGACAACCACATTCTTCCAACCATGACATTTAAAATGTCATGCCATGACATTTCAAGATTTTGGCATGACAGATGATGGGCTTCACGGCGTCCTTGAATTTTTTTTGGTTAGACCAATTACTGAGTGACACGTGTCATATTTTGAAATTAATTTTTTTTACAAAAATTGCAATTAACATATAAAAAATAATAAAAATACAAGAATATTGAAAAAACTATAATTATTAATAAAAAGTAGGAGAGAGAAACTGATGACTTTTGTCATGAATGGGGATAAAATTGTTTGGAGTTGTGTTTTTAATAATTGATGATGTGGAGCTGAGGTGGAGGAGAGAGGGATGGAAATGAAGTGGTATGGATAAAGATGGTCTTAGAGCATCTTTAACCATGCCACTTCAAAGCCATCCCTCTCTCCTCCACATCAGCTCCACGTCATCAGTCATCAATAACACAACTTCAAACAATTTTATCTTCATTCATGACAAAATTCATCAGTTTCTCTCTCCTACTTTTTATTATATCCCACCACATTTTCTCTTTCCTACTCATTTATATTACATTTATTACTACTATATATAATTATTAATTATTGTACTATATAAATGATTAATTATAAATTTTATTATAATTAATTATTTTATTAATATATTTTATTTTTTAATTATAGAGAGTGATAAAATATTAATAATGATAGTTTTTTAAATATTATTGTATTTTTATTATTTTTTATCTGTTAATTGCAATTTTTGTTGAAAAAAATAATTTCAAAAATCTGACCCGTGTCACCCTCTAATTGGTAAGTGCCTTGATTTTTTATTTTTTTTTTTTGCATCATGCCGTGAACCTTGGCGTCTGGCAAACCAAATTTTACAAAAGTCATTCATGACTTTTGTAAAAGTCATGAATGGGCTTAGTCTCCTTGCCAAATCAGCCATGACTTTTACAAAAGTCATGGTTGTAAATGCTCTTAGGTAAAAGAAGTCATTAAAAAAAGTAGTCAAATTGCAAATGAAAGTAGTACGCAGGTGATATTTCACATTTAGAAACTACGCATTTTAAATTGATTATTCTCAATTAATACACATGTCAATTTGGCTAAAAACTCAACCGTAAATTACTTGATTATCACTTTATTTTTCTAGTAGTAAGCAATGTAAAAGGAAAAAAAAAAAAAAGAATACTTAAGCCTCATTTGTTTTTCATTTTCAGCTCTTATTCAGATCTGAATGGGTGGGTGCATCATACATAAACAATTCATACTATTTTTTTTCTTCATTCAGATCTGAATACCTCTTATTTTTCACTTAATTTTCAGATGTAAAACTATTTGTTATTTGTAGGGGTGTGCTGGGTACAGTTTGGCTCGATTTTAGGCTAAAACCGTTACCGAACCAAAAGTATTCGGTTTCTAATTTTAACAAACCGCCACCACTCGGTTTTAGCTCGATTCGGTGTAGTCGGTTTTCGGCTTCGGTAAGTGTCGGTTCGGTAATATTCGGTCTTAAAACCAATCCACCAAAACAACACACATAACCTACCATGAGTCATCTTTTGTAACGCATAACCAGTAATTCAATTTCAAGGTCACTAGCTTTATATCAATTAAATATACGTAGAGAAACCATAAAAAAATCCAAGCAAAGACACCAATTAACTAAGCCACATTGACTTTCATGCCTTCAGAAATCAAGTTTATCCAACAGAGAAATAATAACAAAACTAACATCAAAATATCATAAACTTTTTATGCTTCACACGTGATTTATTTTGACTAGAGATAAACTAAAGAAAGAAAGGATAATCGAAAAAGGGAGACCGATCACCTGTAGAGGGGAGGTTTGGAGGGCGTGTCGTGTATGGCCGAGGGAGATGGAAGGTTTGCTTGCAAGGTAGGAGCGGCGTGTGAGGTTAGAGGAGAGGAGACGGAATGGGAGGCGGTGCGAGTCACTGCGATGGAGGCGATGGCGATGCGATATTGCGAATTGCGATCAAGAGATGGGGGAGGCGAATACGAATTGGCGTCAGGCTGGTTAAAGGATACTTAATTTGGCTAATTGGCTAATTGGCCAAATTAAAGGATATTCAAGCGATGTAAGGTTAAAGGATATTTAATTTGGTTAATTGACTTTGATAAGATTTACTAAATCTTGAAGATAATATTTATTTATTTAATATATATGAAAATTGAATAGATGTAAAATTATAGTAAATATTATGAATATTTATTATTTAAAAACATATCGGTACGGTTCGGTGTGAGTAATCGGTGTGAAATCATGTATCCCAAATTGAACCGATAGATTCGGTTTTTCAATATTTCATAAACCGAACCTATCCAATTAACCGTTGGTAAGGTTTTTCGGCGTCGATTTTTTTGGCTTTATTCGGTTTTTCGATTTTTCGGTTTTTCTGTCCACCCCTAGTTATTTGCCTCTTAATTGATATTTTTCCTATATATCTCTTCCATAAACTCCTAATTTTAAAAATACCCAACCCAAATATTAGATCAATAGCCATTCATCTCATTTCTCCACTCTATTAAATGTCGTAACAGTAATTTCAAATGTGAATTAAGATGAATATTCAAACAGTTTGAATAATTCAGAAATCAGTCTTCATACACTATCTTTTATCAATTCAGTCAAATTCAGACGTAAAATTAGATTTCAGCACTTAATACTTAAAAAAATTCAAATGCCACCTTAGTATGTCGTTGAATTCTTAGTTGGTGTACTATTAGTAAGTAGTGTGGTATTTGTGTTTGACAAATTTATATTACATTGGTATAATAACGTCTTAGAATTAAAGATTGGTCGGAAATAGAGAGATAATCAAGTGTAAGCATGAGATGATGAGCTGGTAAGAAATTACTCCCTCTCCCTCTGTCCCAGATCAAGGATTCATCTTTCCTTTTTGAGACGTCCCAGACCAAGAGTTCATTTTCAAAAAAGGCAAGTTTTTGAATATATTAATACCCTTATCATCTTCATATATTTACAAAAAAACCATTCATTATATCCTTATACATTCTCTCTCCTATTTCCTACCACACATTTAACTACTATTCCTCCCACTCATTCTCTCTCCTATTAAATATTTTTAACTTTTACATTCTCTCTCCTATTCCCTATCACACATTTAACTTTTACATTATCTCTCATATTTCCAACCACACATTTAATTACTATTCCCTATCTCACATTTAACTTTTATTCATTTTTTAAAAAATTTCTTAAGAAGCGTGAAATCCCCCCCATATACCCTTGGTCTGGGACGGAGGGAGTATATTACAAGTTTCTCTTAAAATCAATTAAGGAAGGGGAGTCGAGGATCTTGTAAGATCTTATAGAAGATATAAGATAAAGAATAGAAGAGATGACAGGGGCCATGTAGAAGCACGAAAATGATCAGGTCACCGTAAATTAATGATTCTGGACTAGTGACAGATTATATTAGAGCTCTCACCTTAAAATCAATTGATGTAAAATGTAACATATACAATGTTTGATAAAGTTAGCATCTCATCTGAAAACTAGGTGAGGAATCCACTAATTATCACATGTAATGTTTGTTGGTTGAGGCTGGAAGGTTGCCCGAGTATTACTTTTTACATTTGTGTGTGGCAATGTAAGAACTGCCTTTCATAACTCACATTAGAGCAACCATTAAAAAAATGACTAATGTAATGCAATTCATACAAACATAACCCATCATCACTTCCAATCCTTCTCCCTCCATCTCTCCCACTCCCCTCTTCCCCATCCACCATTCGGTCTCCCTAGCTCACCAGTATTACCACAGTCCTTCCCCCTCTCTCTCATCGGTAGTGCTGTCAACCGGGTTTCACTTAATGACAGGCTGGATTGGGCCTAAACATTAGTGGGCCTAGTAAAAATCAAGTCCGATCCATGTGAACATCGAGCCTTCGGTCTATGGGCCAAAAAAGTAACTATTTTTTTAAACAAGATCATAGTAACAAAATTTTCAACAACACATAATCAAATCATAGGTCTACAAACAAAATGAGAAAATCTCACAGAAGCAAGAGAAGCAACAATCTACAAAAATATAAATAATTAATCAGAATTCAAGCTAAATGAAATTATAACGGCAGTAATGGTGCTCGTGAGATTGATTTGAAGGACAAAGATAGAAAATTACAAGGAGTATCGGCAGTAATGGTGCTCGTGAGATCGGTGTGCCATAAGTTCCGGTAGTTCTGACAGACTTGCATCTTGTCCATGTACTCTGCGACGGCATCGTGACGATCGGTTCTTACTCCGACAATCAGTCAACGGCGAGGAGCTTTATCTTCGGGGGGAAGGAAAGGAACTGAAATGCACGATAATCAACTGTTTGGCCGGGTCGGGCGGACTTTTTCGTGCTTTTCATGTTCAGACTGCATGAGTCCACGGACTTATCGGACCGGGCCAAAAAGGCCCAATTTTTTACATAATTTTTTCTAAAAAATATCAATACAAACCAAAGTCTAAAATATATTTCATAGTCAATCATCATATAAATATAAAAGCAAAACTATATCAAAGGCTGAAAATATATGCCAAAATGACAGGTTGTCACCAACGGCCCAGATTCAATTCGCCCCACTTTCCTTTAATACGCTGTTAATTAAATCACACCTATTCAACTTAAAAAAAAAACTGTATAATTAATTTCAATTCCCTATATAAAAATATCTGCAATAAAATACTCTTGAAAATCCAATTCCGTAATAATAGTAAGAGCTTGAAATTCTTTGTTTAAAGTCGGCAATTTTTTATCATTTGGAAGCAGGGTAAGAAAGACGGACTGCAATTTAACTACGTACTCAGGGCCCGCTATATTAAGGCCATTATCTTGGGCGTATTTAGTTTCCCAATTAATAATAAAAATAAATAAATTATTTTTTTATTAAAGCAAATTTAAAAAGACTAGCTCAAATTTGTTAATTTTTGCTCCTATAACTGTTCCCAAAATTGAGTCAATTTCAATTCCCTATATAAATCATGTAACCCCAGCAAGAGATTTAGAGTCGAATCTGCAATAATTTTCTGCTAAATTTTCGGAAATTTCACAAATTGTATGGAAATATATGGTTCATGAATAAGGAGAAGAATTTTCAATTATCAATCTAAATCTATTATTTCGGGCATAGAATATATTATATGTATGGCACCATATATTCTAGGAATATCTATTATTTCGGGCACCATATATTCTATGACAAACTGTGAACAAGGATTATTTTAGGGTGTGCCGCATAGAGAGAGAATCGGTGAGAGAGAGAGAGAGCACGGCAGTGAGAAAAAAGAAGGAAGAAGAAGGAGGAAGAAAGCTCCATTGTTGTAGTTCAAGATTCAACCCAAGGTAAATCTCTATAGATTTTCTCGCTAATCCTTTTTGACCAATATAAGCGCTTTTACAAGTAGAATTTCTTGAGTAAATAATCGTTGTTCTTGGGTCGTCTTGAAACCAGCTTAGTAGAAACTTATGGCAATGTTTTCTTGACAAACTAAATTTTTCTTTCCCGATATAAGTTGAGGTTCAATATAAGATTTTAGGATCCCACGCCGCTTTACAAATGATAAGAGCACAGAGAACCAAAAACGGAACAAGGGCAAAATGTCATTCTTACATGTTCTTTAAAGTACGCAACCGCTCTCTCTGCACACATTTCCAAACTCTCTCCATTAGGTGGAGGTATGTCATAACTACGACGCCACTCATGAACTTTCTCTTTTCCATACCTATCTGCTGTTTCCTGCTTATTAAGCCCCTGCAGTTCCCCGTACCTGCAGAAACAAAAAAGAGAAGAAACTTATTTCATAATATAGAGGGAACTGCATTTGGGTGTAAGAGGAATGTAAGGGACATATATAGAAAAAATGGAGACATAATTTTACATTCTTTCGTTCAGTTGCCAAGCTGTAACCACTGGAATGCACTGTGTTTTGGTCTCTTCACTGAAAATATGACTCCATGCCTTTGCCTGTTCACTCTCATTATGCTTGACAATTGGCACCTACAAATAGGTTGATGATTTCAGAAAACATTTTAGGCCACAAAACTATGAATTGTAATAAAATTCTCTGAGTAAGTGAATCCTAATTTCAACGTTATGTTAGTTTTCAGTTACAGCAGGAACTTATGTTATTCCCCTCCGTCCCAAAATAATTTCCCACTTTTTTTTTTTCTGTAAACACAAAAATAGTAGGAATATCATGTTGGGACGTTGGGACAGAGGGAGTATTATAAATCCAAGTATAGCTTCAAGTAAACATCTGGAACACCAAGAAAATAATAACATAATATCATATATCACTTATCTAAATCTATTAACTCCTTAGAAATGATTGAACATTTGCTCAAAATTTCATTATACATTTTAAGGAGGATTAGGTTAATTGTGAATTACGTTAATTGAGCAAAAAATAATTTCCATTATAATTAAGATAACCTTTATACTTTTATGATTTAATCTTAGTTTGAGCAGACCTTCATGGATAAATTACTTGGAAAGAGAAAAAAACAGTCTACTGATGAAGCCACGGAGCTCAAGAATCTATCAAAACGGTCTTCTCAGTCGTCTGCATTGACAGATATTTCAAATGGTAGTTATTTAATTTATGCTTTGCATCATTTTAATTTAAAATTTAATTGATTTATCTATATTTGTAGTGCACTTGACATCTGAAAGTCGTTTAATTTCTCCGACCCTTGGAAAGAGTTCTAATATGTCCCAAGGTAATGTAATATTCATTTTGTGTTATCTTATTTTTTTATTATTATATCCATATTTATAAATAAACGTCTTGAACTCTTTACTTAATCTTAACTATAGATATTTACTTTGTTTAACCTAGCCTCCATTGCTTGAAAGAGTTTTACTTTGTTCAACATTCCGAGTTTAATCATTTATGCTGGTAAAGTAGCATGAATGTGGCACTTAGCTTGCTTACTTTGTGTGACAGATAACGGTAAAACCTGAGCCAGAATATTGGAATGGATATTAAATTAAATTTTCTGAGATTCAAGCATCATTTTGTGAATTATTTTTCTTGCATATTGTTTTTGTCAGCAACTATGGATCTTAAATCAAGTCCTTAAAATTTTTGATCGGATTTTGGATTATTACCATGTCGAGATATGAAGTTCAAACTAAGAGTTTGTATTTTCCTTTTATATCTCTTTTCTCAAAAAAACAACAGTAAAAATGAGAACAGGAGATGGAAGGAGAAACTTACATCAGAGCAAGGGCTAACAAAGCATTAACTATCTCAAATCAATTAGCCTTTCAAATTTCAATCAACAGACCAAACTTCAAACTTCAAATCAACGAAGAACACATAATCTGATCCATTGATAATAACAGAGAAATGAAATCGAAATTGGGAAAGCAAAGTGAAATTACTGTACTTACCTTCTTTAGCGAAGCCTTCTCCACTAGCTTCTTCACGAACATTTTCACCGATTAATCGGAATCAAAAAGGCAGCCGTCCTCGATTGTCGTGCAACGATCTCAAAATTTGAACTCTGTGTGTTAGCGGCGGAACGGGGGCTTGGCCGGAGATGGAGACGTCGAGGGTTGGCGTGAGGAATCCATGGATTCCGTCTAGAGAGAGAGAGTCTAGAGAGAGAGAGTGTGTGGCCTTTAGAGAGGGAGTTAGACAGGGAGGGAGGGGTAAAATTGGTATTTAAAAATCATATTTGACCAGGTCAAATGAGTTTTGGGTTTACACGGTATTTTGATCTGAGCTTTTTAATGAGTTTGGAATTTTGAATCTGGGTTAGATTTTTATGGGATAATATCTGGGCGAGAGGGTTAGGAAGGAATTAATCCATGAAAAAATTAACTTTTGATTTTTTGATTGAATGGTTAGTGTCCAGTTGTAGTTAACGGGTTTTTTTTTTTTTATTATTTTTGTAGTTAACTTTAAAATATGCCTTTTAACAAGAAAATCGTTATTATTCACCAAAATAAATTTTCAATCTGGACATGTTAATAGTAATTTTTTAATATATTATATTTTTTTATTAAAAAATGTATCTTATTATTAATACTTACTCCCTCCGTCCCGTCTCACTAGATACTAAGGAGGTGGGCACGATAACTAAGAAAAAGCAAGAGAGAGAAAAAATATTGTGAGTATAAAAGGTAAAGTAGGAGAGAGAGTGAGTGGGAATAATAGTGATTTGATTGGTGTTGTGAGAGTAAAAACTTATCATTTTGGACAGTATCAAGTGAGGTGGGACGGCCCGAAATGGAAATTAGTATCAAGTGAGGTGGGACGGAGGGAGTATTTATGAAAGAGAAAAAAAAAGTGTTCAGAACGAAAGGAGTATTTTTAGAAGGGTAAATATGCCATTGTAATATTTTGTTACGCTTAAATTAGCGTTTTGATTTGATACACCATACACATTTTAAAAGAAAATGTTCCGTTTCAAAAGCTCCTTTTATAAACTGTTTCGTCTTAAAAATCTCCTTTTTATAAACTGTGTATCAGACGGGGCTTTCATGGGAACGCAGTATTTCACGTTATACGGACTTCGGACGTGATCGCAATTCCTTTCCCCAAACATTCTTTCGCGTCGACTTTCGGGTTGAACGTTCGTTTACCCACTTTCACCGCAATCCCAAACGTGGCCTTATTCTACTCTCATCAATAATTAGCAAATAATCAAAACATATTTTGTATGCCATTTAACTTGGTTCAAGCAATTCCATATCCCCGTCGGGTACCAACGGGTTGGTGACTAGTACAAAATTAAAAGAAAATGAAAAATATATATATCTCACTCTAAACCTCACTCTAAACACTAAACCCTAAAACCCATATCATATAATCTAAACCCTATCTTTTTTATACAACTTTTTCTAAAAAATATCACTATATACTAAACTCTAAATCATATACTTATACATATACCTTATACCCTATACCTTATGCCAAAATCTGCTGAGAAACGCGTTTCTTCATAATTTATGGAGAAACGTGTTTTTCCAAAATCTGCTCAGAAATTCGTTTGCGCCTCCATCGTCGCGTTCATTGTCTTTGATTTTCCTACCACTAAATTCTCCATTGACGATCGTTGATCGTGAAACTACCGAATCGTTTTCCGGTAAGACCTGTCAAAACCTTTGATTGATTGATTCCCCGCTGCCAGTCGGTTCGTAAGAAAGACAATGTTTTAAATTGTTCCTGTTTTATTTACACAATTCAATTGCTTCGTTCCGAATTCCTTTTTGTTTCCGTCCGATTGGTTACTGAAATTCGTGTAATTTCTTGATTTTCAGTTTTCATGATTCAATTGTAATTTTTTTTTTTCTTCTGGATATCAATATTCAATGTTCTGGATATCCAGAACCTTTTGAAAGGATATCCAGAATCAGAAATTTGGCCTTGGCCTTGGCCTTTGCCCCAACTCTTTTTTTCTGGATATCCGTTCCAAAGCTTCTGGATATCACTATTCAATGTTCTGGATATCCAGAACCTTATGAAATATGAAAGTGATATCCAGAATCGGAAATTTGGCCTTAGCCTTGGCCTTTACCCCAAATTTTTTTTTCTGGATATCCGTTCCAAAGCTTCTGGATATCACTATTCAATGTTCTGGATATCCAGAACCTTATGAAAGTGATATCCATAATCATAAATTTGGTCTTGGCCTTGGATTTGGCCTTGGCCCCAAATCTTTTTTTCTGGATATTCATCCCAAAGCTTCTGAATATCCAGAACACCATTCTCCATAACTTATGGAGAAACGCGTTTCTCAGCAGACCTACTCATACCTTATACCATAATTTAGTTTAATTTAATTTAATTATGGTATATGGTATAAGGTATATGATAAATGGTTTAGGGTATAAGGTATATGATAAATGGTTTATGGTTTATGTTACTCCCTCCGTCCCAATCTAAATGTCCAAAAATGGGTCCGGCGCGGGAATTAAGGAAAGTGAGGTAGGAAAGAGAAAAAGTGAGGTAGGAAAGAGAAAAAGTTTAAATGTTGTGAGTATGAAAAATTAAATAGGAGAGAGAATGAGTGGGAGAAATAGTTAGGAGAGTGTTATGAGTGTAAAAGTAAAGTAGGAGAGAGAATGAGTGGGTGAAATAGTGAAAAAAACTTTCCTTTTTTGGAAATGGGACATTTTAAATGGGACGCCCAAAATGAAAAGTTTGGACATTTAGATTGGGACGGAGGGAGTATATGATATATGGTATAAGATTTAGGGTGTAGGGGTTTAACGGAATAAAAGTGACGGACTAGGCCCTACGTATGTAGCCCAACAATTCAGACATTAGTACAGCAATACCATTGAATGGTATATGATATATGATATAAGGTTTAGGGTATATGGTTTAGGGTATAATGTATAATGTACATGTATATGATTTAGGGTTTAGTGTATAGGGTATAAGGTAGAAGGTTTAGGGTATAGGGTTTAGGGTATAAGATTTAGGTATATGACTTAGGGTTTAGGGTATAGAGTATAAGGTATAAGGTATAGGTATATGACTTAGGGTATAATGTATAAGGTATATGTATATGATTTAGGGTTTAGGGTATAGGGTATAAGATATAAGGTTTAGGGTAAAGGGTATAAGGTATAAGGTTTAGGGTATAAGGTTTACGGTATATGGTTTAGGGTTTAGGGTATAGGGTATAAGCTATAAGGTATATGTTTACACTACCAGAAAAACATGTTTTTAAAGTTTTCAGTTAGTTTTTTAGAATTTCAGTCAGTTTTTTAACGTTTTCAGTTAGTTTTTTAGAATTTCAGTCAGTTTTTTAACGTTTTCAGTTAGTTTTTTAACGTTTTCAGTTAGTTTTTCAAAATTTCAGTTACTTTTTTGAAATTTCAGTTAATTTTCTAACATTTCCAGTTAGTTATTTTGTTAATTAGTTCTAAAAATAACTAAAAATAAAATGTTATAATCACCGACGGAATAAATCTATCGCTGAATAATTAAAAATAATTAAAAATTAAATATTATAATCACCGACGGAAAATTTCCGTCTCTGATAAATTAAGAAAAAATAAAAACAAAATTAATTTATCACCGACGGAAATATTCCGTCGCTGGATGATTTGAACAAAATTAAAAAATAATTAATTTATCACCGACGGAATAATTTCGTCGCTGATTAATTAAAAATAATTAAAAAATAAATGTTATAATCACTGACGGAATAAATCCGTCGCTGATAAATTAAAAATATAAAAAAAAAATTAATTTATCGCCGACGGAAATATTCCGTCGCTGGTTTATTTAAAAAAAATTAAAAAAATATTTAATTTTCACCGACAGATTAATTCCGCCGCTGAGAAAGCATTAGCGACGAAATATTTCGTCGGTAATTCAGGCGCCAATTTAGTGACGGTAATGAAACGAATATTCGTTTTTACTAAATTCTTGGCTTTGATATGGATCACCATCATAGCCATCCATATATAAACTTAAATTTACATTGAATTCAATGGCTCACATTTTAACCATCCATATCACTTGGATCACCATCTCCACCCTTCAAATTAATTTGAATCAATGGCCCAAAATATCTTAAACTATTCACCCACTTTCAAAAAACAAAACCCACCATTATCTCTTAAAACCAAAATCATCCCCCCTCATATCTCTCTCTCTCTATACAGAATTATACCCCTTCTCTTCTCTCTCTCTCTTGACCACCACCCCTCTACCCTTCAATGGCCTCCACCACTACCCATTCCAATATCCGTCTCTCCACCGCCACTCCAATCCTCCTTCCTCCGCCTGCGCCACTCTAATCCTCCTTCCTCCGCCGCCAGCCCTTCTCTTTTCTATGTCGCGTCGCCGCCACCACAACATCCCTTCTCTCCGCTGTCTTCTGCCACCACTGTCACTCTCGGATCCCTTCTGCGTCTCTCTCTCTCTCCCCCTTTCTTCTTCTCCATTTTTAAGATCTAGAACTTCTCTCTCTCTAGATTTGGGTTTGATTTTTCAGATTTAATTTTATTTTCTAGATCTGAGTGTATGTATGTTTCTATGAATGGTGTGATTGTATATGATGAGTATATATCTGGTTGGTGTTGGTGTTGGTGGTGGATGGATAATGGTGGAGCAAAGTGTTACTTTTGAAATATGTAAGGGACTGATTTGAGAATACGAAAAGTTAAGGGACTGATTTAATATATATTTAAATATTTATATTAATAGATATATATATATATATATACATATATATATATATATATATATACATATATATATATATATATATATATATACTCCCTCCTCCCATTAGAAATGCCACAGTTACTGTACACGCGTTGTTTAAGGAAAAAATAATGATATAAGTGTTGTGAGTGTAAAAGTAAAATAGGAGAGAGAATGAGTGTAGTGAATAGTGAATTATAATGGTGTTGTGAGTATTAAAATAATGTAGGAGAGAGAATGAGTGGAGAGAATAGTGAGAAAAACTTTCCTTTTTAGGAAGTGTGTGATTTGTAGTGGGACGCCCAAAAAGGAAAGTGTGTGATTTGTAATGGGACGGAGGAGTATATTATAATATATTAATATATGTTTTTAAATATATATATATATAATTTTCTTTAAAAAAAATGTCAATTTAGCGACGAAAATATATGTCGCTAAAATGGTTCGAAAATAAAACGACAATTTAAATAGAGACAGAAAATTCGTCGCTAATCCATCGACATACATATTTGTCTCTAAATTGGTAACGTACATATCTGTCTCTAATTTAGAGACGTACATATCTGTCTCTAATTTAGAGACGGACATATCTGCCTCTAAATTAGAGACATATATGTTCGTCTCTAAAACAGCTACAAAACAGCGACGCCCAATTTAGCGACGAACCTGCACCCACGGAATAGCTACGGAACAAATTCGTCTCTAAACACGATTTAAATACGAAACCTTCATTTTAGCTATGAAATTTGCCGTCTCTAAAACGATTTTTTCTTGTAGCGGTTGCCTGAGAATTATTTTATGTTTGTGCGTGACAAAGTAAGAACTGCCTTACATAACTCACATTAGAGCAACCATTAAAAAAATGAATATGGCTCCTCTAATGTAATGCAATTCTTACATAAACTAACTTTTAACTTAAAGCAATTGTGATATTAATTTCACTTAGATCACGTCTCATGCAAAATGACAATGATACTTTGTTATTCCAAAATATAATGAAACTCAATTGTTAAGATTACAAATACACCACTCAAAACAACATAAAATTGTAGGAAATCACTTATTACGCTCACATCACTATCGTTCAATACAACATAAAATTGTAGAAACCCACTTATTACTACGTTCACAAGCGCTCAAAATATTGTTAGATTATGACATACTCCCTCTGTCCCACCTCACTTGACACTTATTTTCATTTTGGGCCGTCTCAGCTCACTTGACACTTTCCAAAATAGCCTACTTTTTATAATTTTATATTCACTCTACCCCACCACTCATTCTCTCTCTTCATTTTCCACCACTCAATTTGTTCAACCAACACTACTATTTACCCTACTCATTCTTTTTCTTCATTTTCTACCACACATTTTTTTATTTTATTCTTTTTTCTTAGTTCCCGTGCCCACCTCAAAAGTGTCAAGTGAGGTGGGGCGGAGGGAGTATTGAACTTGCCTCACCTAATACTCCCTTCGTCCCACTATAATTCGCAAAAAAACCCTTTTAAATATTTTACAATAATTTGCACTTTCTCAAAATAAAATTGAGATTCACTTTTCTCTACTCACAATCATTATCCACTTACTTCATTTTCTCTTTCATATCCAACCATCTACACTCACAACACAAGTGCATATTTTCGTTGAATGGAGGGAGTAGACGTTATACAAGACATATATGAAAAGGTCAAATATATTACATCAAACTATCTTCCTAAAATCATCACTAACTTAAATTCATCTTTCATTTTTTAAAAAAACCCTACAATTCCTCCTTCCAAGTTCCAACTAACCTCTTTCTTCCTTCAAAAATGAAGAAAGTGAATAGTTTACAATTCCTCCTTCCAACTAACTTCTTTCTTCCTTTAAAAATGAAGAAAGTAAATAGTGTTCCTTGAAGTTTTGAAGTAAGATTTTAAATTGCAATGTAGTCCTCTAATTTCCTGAAGTTACATCTTATTTATTATAAAAATAAAAAAAAATATTTTATTATTAAATTAATGTTAAATATTTCTTAGTTTTATATTTGGAAAATAATTTGAGACACACCAAATAAAAATAAAAAAGTTAAGACGGATATATTAAAATTTATACAAAATACATTTAACATAATTAGAAAGATACTTATATTTATAATTACTTAATTAATATTATGTGACAATAAAAAAGTCACACAATTTAATTAGTATTTTGGAATTATAAATACTTAATTTGATAATTTATCTTCAAACTGTCTCAACAAATATCTAACAATAAAATAAACACCCACTTAAATAAAATTAACGGGGTTAAAGCCGTCAATCACAAAAGTAATCAAACTTCTCCAGTTTAATTATGAAGAAAATGTGAGAAGTTCGGTAAGCAGATATGTCGATAGATTAGAACAACAACCGGCCAGTAAAACTTCTCTTCAATTTAGCTACAGCCGCTTTGGCAGATTCAAGATTAGGCCTATTTGATTTCGTCCTAATCTTGGTACAATATAGCCATTAATCACACTAGAAATCAAAAACATAATGAAAATATTAACAACAAGAAAGAGAGATGGAAGAAAACAAAGGCAGCGCAGCGGAGAGGATAATGGAATGTGTCAAACCCTAGTTAGCGATGTTACTTTAATAAGGACGATCGATGGGCTTTAGGTTTTACACTTCTCACTGCTTATTTTTTGGGCTTTTAAGACCAAAAACATAACACTATTTAAAATATTTCCAATTACTTTGGGCCCTAAGGCCTAGTTGTTTTTATTTGCTTACTGGTTAGCAGCATCAATCCAAGGCCCAAAGCTTGACTATTTCTTAATGTAACTGATGGGAATAAGAGTTATTAAACTAACGTATTAGATTAGGGGGGTAAGTGGCTCGGTTCAAACTGCGATTCGAAATCGAATCAAGTCAAATTATGCAGTTTAGTTCGGTTTTCAAGTAATAGTGGTTTGGTTCGATTTCAAAAATTGTCAAACCGTGTGGTTCAGTTTGATCTGCGATTTGGACCCCAAACCAAGGTTCGAGACCGCGAGACCGAACCACCAAACCGAACCAATAAACCAAACTACCAAAACGTTCAATATTAAACGTAGATATGTATATCTTTCATTTTCACCTTACATTTAGATTTAAAAACTCCTAATTCTATTTATGAATTTTAGCCCATAACCTTTTTTCTTTTGGTTAATCTTCTTGTAATAATGTTAATTTACTCTTTAGCACATACCATTACAAGTACTCAAATGGTTGTTATTATAAACATTGAAGCACAATTTCAAGTTGCGTTTAAATATTTAATCTCTTATTTATGATATGTTTGGAAAATTCAAACAAACATGACAATGAATTGTGTAGTTTGAAACCATGTTCTAATTAATGGTTTAAGTAATGTTCTATTTAATGGTTTGAACCGTGGTTTGAATTGTGGTTTAAACCGCGGTTCGAACCGTAAAATCAAATCGCGGTTTGAATCAAACCGAACCAAATCATGGCGGTTTGGTTCGATTTGAATTTTTTTCATGATTCAGTTCGATTTGAAATTTTTTCAAATCGATGATTAGTGGTTCGATCCGTAGATTGTCCCAAATCGAATCAAACCGAACCATTTACACACCTGAAACATATTCATGTCGACTGGGTACCCTTTTGACCTAATTTTGGGACATTTTATGATACGGCCAAAACTTGAGATTAAATCAACTACTGTTTGTTTTTGACTCTGCAAAGATTTTGTTGGCAGTGGGGCATTGGCAAGGAAAGGACAAAGACAAACCAATCACTCCGCAATGAATTTTGGCTTTTGACTCCAATTTTATTTTATTTTTTACTAATAAATTAACAATTTATATTTATATTATGTCATCTACATATATAAATCTAGATGAATTGTACGAATTTTTTCTCAAATAATCCCTTTTAAAATTTTATTTACCAAATTGACTTACTGTTCAAATTTTTTCCCAAAATGTCCCATTTTTTCAAAACTCGCTACACCGTGTAGCGAGTTTAAAATTTTTCAATTAAAATCGCTACACGGTGTAGCGATTTTAAATTTGCTAAATTTTATTTAATATTTATGTTTAAAAAAAAAAAAAAACTAAATATGAAATCGCTACAGGGTGTGGCGATTTTACCCTGTAGCAATTTCAAATTTAAACAAACAAATAAACAAATCCACCTTACCTTGCCTTGCACCACGTAAGTACTAATAATAATAATAAGTACTCCCTCCATTTCATAATAATATATAAAATTTTTATTTTTGGGCATCCCGTGCATTGGCAAAATTCTATATTTCTATGGGACGGAGGGAGTATTTCCTCCCACTTTAAATTACAAAATAATAATATAAAAATTATGTATTAATAAAAAAATTAAATAGAAATATTATTTTTTTCATCTCAAATAAATATTTTAAAAAATGTACTTCTATAAAAAAAAATTCATTTCAAAAATAAATATTATTTTCGACTCAAAATGAATAACAAAAAATAATACTACATTTTTTATTCCAAAAAAATAGCATTACTTCCTTCGTCTCAATGAATATTTTAAAAATTAATACTACTTCATTCGCCTCTAAAATTAATGTTTGTAATGTTAGTGTCTTCGTCTCAAAATATGATATTAATATTTTTGAGGCAAATGAAGAGTATTATTTTATAAAATATTCATTGAGACGAAGAAAGTAATGCTCATTTATTTGGACAAAAAATGTAGTATTATTTTTTGTTATTCATTTTGAGTCGAAAATAATATTTATTTTTGAAATGAATTTTTTTTTATAGAAGTACATTTTTTAAAATATTTATTTGAGATGAAAAAAAATAATATTTCTATTTAATTTTTTTATTAATATCTAATTTTTATATTATTATTTTGTAATTTAAAGTGGGAGGAAATACTCCCTCCGTCCCATAGAAATATAGAATTTTGCCAATGCACGGGATGGCCAAAAATAAAATTTTTATATATTATTATGGGACGAAGGGAGTACTTATTATTATTATTAGTACTTACGTGGTGCAAGGTAGTGGTGCAAGGTAATACGTGGTGCAAGGTAAGGTGGATTTGTTTGTTTGTTTGTTTAAATTTGAAATTGCTACAGGGTAAAATCGCCACACCCTGTAGCGATTTCATATTTAGTTTTTTTTTTTTAAAGCATAAATATTAAATAAAATTTAGCAAATTTAAAATCGCTACACCGTGTAGCGATTTTAATTGAAAAATTTTAAACTCGCTACACGGTGTGGCGAGTTTTGAAAAAATGGGACATTTTGGGAAAAAGTTTGAACAGTAAGTCAATTTGGTAAATAAAATTTTAAAAAGGGATTATTTGAGAAAAGTTTCTGAATTGTACTATACAATATTTGATACACAAACTAATACAGAAAATGTAAGCTCCGATTCAATATGAGAATTACGATTGTTTGTTGTTTCATATGTTCCGATTCAATATGGAATGAATCTAGGTTATGGGTATTTGGATAGGTTTCTATTTCTTAATTAATTAGGAGAAAATTACGTTCTAATCTCTCAATATAGCCTAATTTACATTATAAGACAATGAATTACCATATTTACCTTCTAATCCTACACCATAAAATAACTAATCATATAATTTCTATAACAATAAATAAAAATCTCACTTATCTCAGATTACACCCACATTCCCCTCTCTTTATACTCTCTCTCTCTCTACCCTACATCCTCCGGCCACCCATAACTTCGGCCAATTCCCACCTCTACCCTTCATCTCTTTCTCTTCCGTCTGCTTCGCTCAGTCGCGTCCATTCGCTGAATTCGGCTACACAGAGTCTACGCCGTTCCTTCCCGGTCGTTAATGCTACATCCACCACTACTTTCTCTCCGGAAATTGGAGATCCTCGCCGATGTTAGCATTTTCACCGCCTCCGATGAGCCCGTCATGTGTCAAAGACCTTTGGGATCAACATGAGGTATTCTGTTAAGTTTACTAGTATCACTTTTCCATTTTGAGATTTAATGATTAGAATAATTTCAAATCTGAATTTTACTTGTTTACACTGACATATACAAGCTAGAAGCTACGATAGATTATCACTTTCGAATCATTCATATATTGAGAATTACGATTGTTTCATATGTTCCGATTCAATATGGAATGAATCTAGTTTATGGGTATTTGGATATGTTTTTGTTTCTTAATTAATTAGTACTCCTCCGTCCCAAATTGAATGTAGAAATTTAACTTCGAGGGAGATTTAAGAAAGTTGGAATTTTTTCATTTATAATAGCACAAAAACCCTCGATTACAATTTGTTGTTAGATGTGGATAATTTAGTAAACTTTTTTATCAATACTTTATAGTGTTGATCGTGTTCTTAGATGTTTAGTGACAACTGAGAACTTACTGATAAGTTCTAAGTTGTTTGGTCGTCGGAGAGTTCGCCAGAGTTGGTGGTCGTCGGAATTGATTATTTTTTTATTAGTTTAGTTGACAACTGAGAACTTACTGTTAAGTTATTAGTTGTTTGGTCGCCGAAGTTGGTGTTCCCGAGTTGATCGTGTTTTAGTAGTTAGTAGACAACTGATAACTTACTGATAAGTTAAGTTCACAGTTGTTTGGTCGCCGGGGTTGGTGGTCGAGTTGATCATTTTCTTAGTAGTTTAGTTGACAACTGAGAACTTACTGATAAGTTCTCAGTTGTTTGGTTGTCGGAGTTGGTGATCGTTGGAGTTGTCCGTGTTTTAAGTGAAGACAGCTGAGAACTTACTGATAAGTTAAGTTCTTAGTTGTTTGGCCGCCGGATAGGTCGCCGGAGTTGATCGTGTTCTTTGTTGATTAGTTGACAACTGAGAACTTACTGATAAGTTCTCAGTTGTTTAGTCGCCGGAGTTGGTGATCGCCGGAGTTGATCGTGTTTTTAGTAGTTTAGTTGACAACTGAGAAATTACTAATAAGTTAAGTTCTTAGTTTTAGTCACCGGAGAGGTCGCCGGAGTTGGTGATCGTCGGAGTTGATCGTGTTCTTAGTAGTTTAGGTGACAACTGAGAAATTAATGATAAGTTCTAAGTTGTTTAGTCGCCGGAGTTGGTGATCGCCGGAGTTGATCGTGTTCTTAGTAGTTTAGTTGACAACTGAGAACTTACTGATAAGTTAAGTTCTCATTTGTTTGGTCGCCGGAGTTGATCGTGTTCTTATTAGTTTAGTTGACAAATGAGAACTTACTGATAAGTTAAGTTTTTAGTTGTTTGGTCGCAGGAGAGGTCACCGGAGTTGGTGATCGCCGGAGTTGATCGTGTTCATAGTAAAATGATGGGAGGGTGTACTTATTAAGATAGGAATTATATGGTTAGATGAAATATTGCTTGTCTTGTGAGGTAACATTGATAAGTTTGAGGTATTATATGGTAAATCCCCCATTTTTATATTGTAATTTGAGCAATTCTATTCAACAAGGTTCTAAAGAGCGCTAGGCGGATGCTAGGCGGCGGTGCCGGGCCTAGCGCCTAGGCAGGGACTAGTCGGGATTAGTCGGGACCTAGGTGCTAGGCGTTGGAGAGGGGCCTAGCGCCTAGGCACCCTTAGGCGGGATCTTTTAGAACACTGCTATTCAATTATTTATTTTACTTTACTATTAACATTTGTTGGGTTTAATGTCATCTAAATTGGGTACGCCTAAATTAGGGGATTGAACAAGCAACGAATAAGAGTAATTTCTGTGACAACTATCGGATACGGTCGTGCTTAGTATTTAGCACGCCCGTGTCAATTGAGGAATCTGGAGCATGAACTTGGAACAGCGAACACGGCCGTGCAACTCAGAGGACACGCTCGTGCAAAAGTTTCTGAAATTTTGGCACAGTCGTGCAGCTCAAAGGACACGCCCTTGCGCGAGGTGTTTTGGGCCTGGGCTGGCCAGTCTTCAGCGCGAGATTGTAAAACCCTACAGGATTAGGAATAGGGCAGTATAAAACCCACTATCTTCTAACAATCAGAATTAAATTTAGTGTGACAGAGATCTATAATTCTAAGGTTTAGAAGTTCAATTGCTCATCTCTTTCTCTAGATTAGGGTTTGCACAGTCAGTAATTCTTGTGATCAAGAATTCGTGCAACATAATTAGAGATTGTAATCCGTTATTTCTCAAGTGATAATAATATTCTCTCACTCTGCCCATGAATGTAGTCAAGTTGATGAACCATGTATATCGTTGTGTTGTGTGATTGTTGTTTGATTGTTGTTTTCTATTGACTCTGTTCTAACAAACTAGTATCAGAGCCAGTTCTTGTTGAGAAAGGTCTAGGGGTATTCCGTTGCAGAAGAAGATGAGATCAGGAATAGAATCGCCAATTGACAATTTCGATGGGAAGAATAGTTTTAGTATTTGGCAAATGAAGCTGAAAGCCCTGTTGAGAGACAAGGGTTTGTGGGCTCCAGTGGCTGCTGCAATCAGGGGTCGTCAGGATTCAAATGCAAAGCAGAAGTCATTCCCACAGGTGTTGTTACGGCTGCAACAACAGAGAGTTCGAAAAAGGACAAGAAGGCAGCTGAGAATGAAGCAACAGATCTGATCGCCCTATATTGAAGGGCCCACTCTAAAATCATAAGGTGTCTAGATGATGAAATTCTAGCGGATATTGCAGATACTGATTCCGGAGGCGCTTTGTGACTTGCGTTGGAAGATATGTTTCTGACACGATCATTGACCAACAAGCTATATCTGAAGCAAAAGTTGTATTCTCTTCGAATGAAGGAAGTTACGCCCCTTAGGGATCACCTAGATAGATTTACATTGTTATTACTTGAACTGCGTAATATAGATGCTAAAGTTGCGAATGAGGATGTTGCATTATTCTTCTTGTTTCATTGCCTTTATCATATGAGCACTATATATGTTAACTCTAGTATCAATGGTAAGGAGACGATCACTCTAGAGGAGGTGAAATCCTCGCTCAATACTAGAGAGTTGCGTCAAAAGACAAGCAGTAATAGCAGTACAGCTAACCAGTCAACAGATTTAGTTGCGTCAAAAAGGATATTGGAAGACCGATTGTTCTAGGAAGAAGCGAGACGATCCTCCTATCCGTTCTGAAGCTAATGCTGCTGCAGTAGATAGTAGTAGTTCTGATGAGGATTATGCTCTAGTAACAAAAAATGTGCATGAAAGTTAGATGCGTGGATTCTTGACTCTGGAGCTTCGTACCATATTAGTCTGAGGAAGGAGTGGTTTACAACTTATGAAAATGTAGATAGGGGAAATATTCATATGGCCAACAATGTTACTTGCAAGGTAGTTGGTATTGTCTCTATCAAGTTGCGGACTCATGATGGTAAATTCTGTACTTTGAACAATGTGAGACACGTTCCACTTATGACGAAGAATCTGATTTCTCTTAGCCAGTTAGACAACAAAGGGTACAATTTCAAAGATAAAGGTGGATCAGTTTGTGTTTGCAAAGTTTATGAAGTGATTCCGAGAGGCCTTAAGTGGGGCTCCCTGTATTTCCTCCAAGGTAGAACGCTTTTTTCGTCAGTATTGGTTGCATCATCTGAGGTGGTCAAGGAGGGTATGACAAAGTTATGGCATATTAGGCTTGGGCACATGAACATCAGAGGGATGCAGATACTGACGAATTATGGTCTTCTTTGTGGCCATAAGGTCAAGGACCTTAAGTTTTGTGAGCATTGTGTACTTGGGAATTTGTAACGAAGCAAGTTTACAAAGGGTGTTCATACAACGAAGGATAATCTGGATTACATCCACTCGGATTGTTGGGGACCTTCACATCAGGAATCATTGAGAGGTCACAGGTATATCTTGTTTGTGATTGATGACTACTCGAGAAAGACTTGGGTTATTATTATGAAGCACAAGAGTGAGGCTCTCACAAATTTTAAACATTAGAAGGCATTAGTGGGGAATCAGACATGGAAGAAGATCAAGAGACTCCAGACAAATAATAGGTTGGAGTTTTGCAGTACTGAGTTTGATGAGTTCTGTAAAGAAGTGGGAATTTCTAGATATCTCACTATAAGGGGTACACCACATCAGAATGGTGTCACAGAACGCATGAATCAAACATTATTGGCTAGAGCAAGGTGCATGCTCCCCAATGCAGGGTTGTCTAAACGGTTCTGGGCAGAAGCGGCTAGTACAACATGTTACTTGATAAATCGCAGATCTCACACAGGTATCGACCTCAAAGTTCCTAATGAGGTATGATCAGATAAACTTTTTGATTATTCTAATTTAAGAGCTTTTGGTTGTACTGCTTATTATCATTGGATGATGGGAAGTTAGAACCGAGGGCTATAAAAGGAGTTTTCAGGGTTATGGAGATGGTTTCAAGGGATACCGAATTTGATCTACATCAGAGGGTAGGCTTATTATAAGCAGGAATGTTGTCTTTGATGAAAAGTATGTGCTTAATCCTATTATGAGATCTGCGATTGTACCAGGTATGAGTAGTGTTGATAAACAAATGGATCTACAAGATACTACAAAGTTGAGCAGTCTACAGTTAGATGTTAATCAGGATCTACCTTCAGAGACGGAAGCACCAGACAGTTCATCACCCATTCATGAAGAACATGGGTTAGCTCAAGAGAGGTCTAGACGAGCTAGTTTCGGGAAGCCTCCTGTGAGGTATGGTTTTGAAGACATGGTGTGTTATGCACTTCAAGTTGCTTAGGAAGTGGAGCCCGACCCTATGGAGCCAACCACTTTCAAGGAATCAGTTACATGTTCAGAGTCTACCCAGTGGCATGCAGCTATAGGAGACGAGATGGAGTCACTTCACAAGAATCTGACATGGGAGTTAACCAAGAGGCAAGTGGGTTTTCAAGAAAAAAAGAAGGTATATCACCGTCAGAGGGGTCAAGTATAAAGCTTGCGTGGTTACTAGAGGTTTCACGTAGAGAGAGGGTGTTGACTACAATGAGATTTTCTCACTTGTAGTTAGACACACTTCGATCAGGGTGCTATTAGCAATGGTGGCACATCAGGATTTGGAACTTGAGCAGCTAGATGTGAAATCAGCTTTTCTGCATGGAGAGTTGGAGGAGGATATTTATATGACACAACCATATGGGTTTCAGGTTCCTGGGAAATAAGACTACGTGTGAAAGTTAAATAAGTCCTTGTACAGACTGAAACAATTGCCTAGGCAGTGGTATAAATGGTTTGACAGTTATATGGCAGATATTGCTTACACAAGGAGCCCGTTTGACTTTATGTGTATCACAATAGGTTGGTAGATGGTTCGACTATCTATTTGGTTCTTTATGTTGACGATATGTTGATAGATATTGTCAAGTAGTAAGATATTTAGAAGTTGAAGGGTCTACTATATGCTGAGTTTGAGATGAAGGATTTGGGTGCAGCATAAAAAATTCTGGGTATGGATATCTAATGGGATAGAAGCCAAAGAAAACTGTTCTTATCCCAGAAAGGTTATATCAAGAAAGTTTTAGAAACGTTTGATTCTCCGAGTGTAGCGAATGCACACCTATCTGTTGCGTTTGCACCAAAATCGTATGAGAGAAAGAGTATATGACTCGAGTACCTTATGATAGTGCACTTGGTAGTTTGATGTATATTATGGTTTGCACTAGACCAGATCTTGCATATGATGTTAGTGTTGTTAGTAGGTTCATAGGGAATCCTGGTAAGGAACATTAACAGACAGTAAAAAGGATATTCAGGTACCTTAGAGGTACATCTGATGTTGGTATCATCTATAGAAGTGGTACAGAATGTGCAGTTGAGGGTTATTGTGATTCAGACTAATCTTGGGATGTTAATACGAGGATATCTATGACCGGGTACGTATTTACTGTTGGTGGGTCAGCTGTCAGTTGGAAGGCTACTTTGCAATCTACAGTGACTTTGTCGACTATGGAAGCGGAGTACATGGCATTGAGATAAGCTGCTAAGGAGGGAATATGGCTATAGGTTTTGATCAGCGACCTCGGGTTATATCAGGATCAGGTTACAATATTTTGTGACAGTTTGAATGCAATATGTTTGACCAAGGATCAAGTTCATCACGATAGGACCAAACACATAGATGTGAGGTACCATTTTCTGATAAGTGAGAAGCGGATTAAGGTGAAGAAAGTGGTTACTGCGGACAATCCTGCTGACATGTTCACGAAATCCGTCCCAACTAGTAAGTTCCAACATTGATTGGACTTGCCAAATGTTCGCAGCTGTTAGACAACATCTGAGGCTGAGAGGAAGTTTTGGTTATGTGATCTAGAGGTTAGATGTCAATGTGAAGATTTGTTGGATTTAATGTCATCTAAATTGGGGACGCCTAAATTAGGGGATTGAACAAGCAACGAAGAAGAGCAATTCTTGTGATAGCTACCGGACACGCTCGTGCTTAGTGTTTAGCACGCCCGTGTCAATCAATGAATCTGGAGCATGAATTTGGAACAGCGGACACGGCCGTGCAACTCAGAGGACACTGTCGTGCAACTCAGAGGACACGCCAGTGCAAAAGTTTCTGGAATTTTCGCACGACTGTGCAGCTCAAAGGACACGCCCGTGCATGGCGTGTTTTGGGCCTAGGCTGACCAGTATTCAGAGCAGGATTGTAAAACCCTACAGGGTTAGAAATAGGGCAGTATAAAAACCTCCTATCCCCTAACAATCAGAATTAAATTTAGTGTGTCAGATCAGAGGTCTATAATACTAAGGTTTAGAAGTTCAATTGCTCATCTGTTTTTCTAGATTAGAGTTTGCACAGTCAGAAATTCTTGTGATCAAGAATTCGTGTAACATAATTAGAGACTGTAATTCTTGATTTCTCATGTGATAATAATATTCCTCTTTTGCTCGTGTACGTAGTTAAGTTGGCGAATCACGTATATCGTTGTGTTGTTTGATTGCTGTTTGATTGCTGTTTTCTATTTACTCTGTTCTAACAACATTGTTATTTTTCTAACAATCATAAAGTTAAATATTCTTTCCACTCATAAAATATTCAATTTCCTTTTAAAATTTGTACATAATGTACTTTGAAGTGTTGTAATTCCACTACCTCAATGCATAAAGTCTTGTACATTAGAGTAACTGAACTGAAAGTCATTCGTTATAATATTTTTTTTTTTTGTCAAATTACAACATTTCAAATACAATGTGGGGAGGGGTTCAAACTTTTAACATTCCAAAGAGATGACAATAATCTATGTTATTGAGCCAAAGGACCATCGGTATTCGTTATAAATTCTATACAATACTCTCTCTATACATATTTTTTAAATGAAATAGAAACACAATTCTCCAAGTTAAATTAAAATGCTAGACTTTAGAAAAACATAATCAGAAATTCTATATATATTGATAATACATACATAAAATTTTCTTTTTTCAAGTCTCATTGTTACAATACTCCCTTTGTCCCAAAATATTTGTTCTAATTTCTAGTTTTTCCCCAAATATTAGTCTCATTTCCTAAATTAAAGGTTTAAAACCAATGAATTACATAACTTGCTAGTAGCATGTACTCAAAAAGTAATAAGTAGAGTTCACTAAAGATATCATTATAAATAACAAAAGTATTTTTAAATTGTCACATAAAATTATCTTTATGAAATTGAGGAAGTATATCACCAAGTTGTACAATTTCTAACAAATTTCTAACAATGGTTGATCCAAGAAACTTAGTAAACTGAAAAAAGTTTGAGTGCACAACTTGACCAAAGTTAGATACATTATTCATGAGAGAGAACATGTGCATTATTGATTATTGATGAGGGGATTTATTAATTCTTGAATTGAATGAAAAGTCCAAATACATTGACCTAGCTATAGCATTACTATCCCTCCTCTCGGATACATGTTTTTTTTTTTCGCTGATTTTTTAATGAGTTGGTCTTATAAAAAACTAGTTTTTTCTTAAGCTAAGGAAAAACGTGTTTTCCAAAAGCTGTTCAAAATAAACGGTGACAATTTTGTAATTACTGGCAACCATGTTCAAATTAAACGGTGGCATTTTTGTAATTACTGACAACATGATAAATGCCAGTGTTAATATTACAAATAACCAGTGATTTCATACTGACATTTTATAAACATGAAACTGGCACTTTTTACACGGGCACTTTTATATATATGAACTGACACTCTTCACACGGGCACTTTTATATACATAGACTGGCATTTGAAAACACATTTACTGGCACTCAAAAATGCATATACTGGCACTCAAAAATACTGATAATTATTTTTGCTGATATTCAAAAAAATATGAACTGGCATTCAAAAATACATGGACTGGCATTCAAAATTACAAGAACTGGCATTCAAAAATACATTGACACTCAGTTACACACTTACTGGCACTCTATTATACACTAACGGGCACTCAATTATACACCAACGGGCACTTGATTATACACTAACGGGCACTTGATTATACACTAACGGGCACTCAATTATACACCAACGGGTACTTGATTATACACTAACGGACACTCTATTATACACCAACCGGCACTCTATTTTACACCAACTGGCACTTGATTTTGGTACTCCTTATCTCTTTCTCACACACACAGACCCACACATTTCTGCATATCTTCACAGAACAATCCAATCATTCACACCCAGAGGATCCATGGAAGATCAGCTAATTGAATCAGATCTTAATTCTACAACATCAATGGCAAGCGACAGCGTCGAGTTTTACGACAAAGCTTGGCACCTTCTGAGTCTCCTCCTGAAAATCGGCCATCCGGTACCATCAATTGACCTAGCTTCTAGGTGCGTTTCCTTCCGTTCGTCACCGGAATTCGTTGAATTCCTCTGTTCCATCCCTAATTCCCCTCTCTTCCTGACCTCTATTCCGCCGCCGGAGTGTGTGCTGGTTGAATCGGAGGTAGCGATGTTTAGGAATAATGGAAGGTTGAAGGAAACGACGAGGTCGAGATTGAATTGAGAGAAAGACGGGTGGCCTTATATACGATTGGAAAAATCCGTTTTTTCAATTGTTTAGAAAAAATGCGTTTTTTACAAGTTTTTGGCTTTTTTAATATGTTTTAACAAAATAATTATTACTTTAACTCACTGATTGAAGTATCAAAATAATTTTATTTATTGTTTCTCTTTTTTACATTATTTCACAAAACAAATCAACTAATGAAGCAAAACAAGTTTCAATATTAAATAAAATAGGAATTTGAATGCTTTTGATTACAAAACTGATAATTGTTTTGGATCAAAAAATTTGTTTAAAAGTAACAATTATTTCGGAATGGATGAAGTATAATTAACTTATTCAAATTTGTAAAAAATTCTAGTTTATTCATTTTTATATTATTTATATTATAAAAAAATTGCACCAAAATTATACTCCCTCCGTCCCGAACTAATCTTTCTACTTTTTTTTATTGTTAATACAAAGGTATTTTGAGTAATAATTTTTAGTTAATGAATTATCCTAATAATCTTCGAAAAATTATTATTGATGGTATTTACAATAGTGTATTAATAATAACTTTTAAATTTTCATTAAAATAATAAAATTAACCTAAATTTATTATTTAACGTATATTCGTAGCGACAACTATAAATTAGGAGTAACTCTTGTGAAAACTAGTTTTTTTTTTCAAAATATTATAAAAAAACTAGTTTTCAAAACAATTCATCACTCTAATTAGTTAGACTTAATGCTTTAAAACTAGTTTTTTTCTTATGTTACAAAAAAACTAGTTTTTTGCAAGATTTTCTCATAAATTAGTGATGTGATCTAATAAAAATAAAAACCATTGCACAAAAGAATAGAAATAAAAACCTACATAGAAGAATCCTAAGCCAACATGTACAGGGCCATGCATGTGCCCATAACCACCTTCACATACTAAACAATTCCCAATTCCAACCCATTAAAATCATCTCACATAAATAATTCATCACCTCTCTCTTCTATAATAAAACTCAAATATATTTCAAAAAATGGCCATGAATGACTTTCCCATAAACATTCACATGCTCATGTTCCCCCACTTGCCTCTTAAAGATTTAAATATCTTACTTACTATTAAATAATCTTAATTTACAATATATAAATGAATAAAAAAATAATTATAAGATTTAAAGAATCTGATTAACAAATATATTAATGAAAAAAAAGTAGCATTAGCATTGAAAAGGAATAAAACAACACAACAACTGTGACAGCAAAAAAACTCAAACAGAAAACTTTAAAAATAAAATAAAAAGATTATTTAGAAGTAATCCAAATATTTTTTTGTAATAAACAAGGGAGACAATATGAAAGTTTGATGCTTCTTGTCCATAACAAATGTACCTTATATTTATATCTACTACAAATTAAAAAAATACAAACACATCCAAACAACAAACATGTTCTTGACCACATGTTTGATTTTGAATATTGCTGAACTCTGAATGAAAACTGGCTACTGCAGGTCTGACTTAATTAGCACCTGCTCTTACATTTCTCCATAGCTCTTGGCGCTGAAATTTCATATAAATTCATTAGTTTATTAAAAAATAAATTTTTAACTCTTAATTATGCAAGAAATATAGATATTAAATGGCACATACCCAGCCCAATAGCTTCTGATCCTTTCATAATACGAAGTCTCTTGCATGAATCAACAAACATCCTGCAAAAAAAATAAATCATAAAATGATCAAGTAATTTATATGGAGTGTATATATATATATATATATATATATATATATATATATATATATATATATATATATATATATATATATATATATACTCCCTCCGTCCGCTTACATGGTTCACACTTTCTATTTTGGGCGTCCGCTTACATGGTTCACATTTTTTTAAAATGGCAAAGAATCTTTACTATTTTTTCCACTCATTCTCTCTCCTACATTATTTTAATACTCACAACACCATTATAATTTACTATTCCCTCCACTCATTCTCTCTCTTATTTTATTTCACACTCACAACACTTTCAATATAATACTCCCTCCTTAATTAACGTGTAAACAGTAACTGTGAATCTTCTAAGCGGACGGAGGGAGTATATATATATGTGTGTGTGTGTGTGTGAATGAGAAAGAAATAGCGAGACATACTCCCATGGAACGTCGCCGACGAGCATCCAATCACCATCTTTATCTTCATAGCTGGGTACATACTCTGAACTGTTAAGCAGATCCATTAACTTGCTCTCATTCATAAAATCTATCATTCCTTGGCTCCCAACATTTCCTATACAATATTATTATTACCACAAAAAATAATTAAACAACTATTACAACATGAACATAATTTTATGTGACAGTACAACAAGCTTAATGATTTTTATTTTGTAAATATATTAGGGTTTTAACTTTTATGAGGAGTGTGTATAGTTTTTTCATCACTATATATATTGATCACAAAATCCACATTTCCTTTCTTAATATTGAGTGTAACGGTGATACTGAAGCATTATAAACATCATAATTCCAAAAATATTGTTTATAAAGTCCAATAAATTACATGATTTCATGATATTATTCCACTAAATTATGATACAACTTAAAGTTAAACAATATCTCTAGGGAAGTGTGTGTGTGTGTGTGTGCGCGTGTGAAATTGTGAATTAAACAATATCTCTAGAGAAATGCTTACCCATGGTGAAGGAACTGAACATTTTGGCCAAGACATCAGAAAGCTCTTTGTAGCTCTTGTACATCTTCAAGTCGATCTTGCGGAGATAAGGGGCCCCATCCATGGACACTTTTACGAATGCTGCACTGCCGCCAGTGGCTGACTTGTCGCTGCTCTCCTCGGTGGTGTTCTTCTGAGCCATTGCGTTCTTTCGGTATGATCTCACTGGTGGCCATCCAACCACTTGTGTCCTATATATTAATAAACCTAGCCATTAGTTTCACAAGCTTATACATAATTAACAATGAAAAATGAAGATTTATTTTGGCACGGATGGAGTTTAATACGGAGTATAGAACAAAACACAGATGCACACACAAGAAACATGTACATGTGATATACGAACGCTATTAAGGTTAGGAAATAGAACATATATACTTGGCTGGTGGTTTGATGACTGGATTTTTTTCCTTGGGGGAGTTGTTGTTGGTGTCATTGAGGTTGTCCAAGGAGGAGGAGGAAGAGGAGGATTCATTAGATTGAAGGTTAAGTTTGAGATCAACTGTCTCAGAAAATCCTCTCTTGCCACCAACCTTCATCACTTCTGATCCTAATTCGCCACCACCCGGCAACCCGAGGCATAGCTCAGTCTCTTTGAGATGCAACATCTTAATATTTTTCCACTCCACAGCTTCTTAATTCTTCTTCTTGGAGAGAGAGAGAGAGAGAGAGGGAAGGAAGGAGGACAATAATAGGGGTGGGTAGTAATAACAATAACAAAGGGAGAAGTGTATATATGTTCATGTGCATATATACCAATGGCTGTATTGTCCATTTGGGATTTTGACGGATCATATGCCAACACCTGGACTTACTTGGTATGTAGATCTTCTGGGATCAAGGGCCCCCTTTTTTTTTTTTCTATCTTTCTTGGTATAGTATCCGATGATGCCAAAAACGTTTATATCAGCCCAAATATAGCGGCAGGTTGTATCCTTTATGATTGAATAGTCTGAAAAAGAGGAACAAACACGTAAACTAAGCCGGGACTTCACCGGCGAATGCCCTCCGACGTGAGAGTAAGTATTTGTGTTTAGAGAGATAAATCAAAAGACAAAAGTTTAGAGTCAAATGATATATTACCAAAATAATGTGAATTATGGCTTATATATATAGACATAGTATTGTAGAATCCATGTTGAATAGGAATTCGTGTGAGAGGTGGTTATAATCCTAGGGTTATAACTATTCACTGTCCTTATTTGAGTAGGATTAGGCAACATATTCTATACGTGTGCATTGGAGGCATGCTCCTTGGCATGTGTTGCTTGGTCGGCTTTACTTGATACCGAGGAAGAGAGAAGTAAGAATATGGAAGCACATTTTCTTGTATTATATGGAGACCGAGGAGGGAGCTCCTCGTCTTTTGATGAGACCTTGGTCGGTCTTATTGAATGCCTTGCTCGGCATAAAAGATGATGCCTGGTCGACATGTATAATTGCTATACCTTATTCATTATTCGCTCTACTATGCCTTGGTCGACATAGAGGGAATGACTAGGAATCATAACGAGCAAAGGTAGGAAAGGCCCACTCTCTTAGTCATAATTGAGACTTGTATGAATTATATTTTGAGCCCAAACCAGTGGGCTTTGCTCGACCCGATCCACGTTCGTATCTCGATTTATACCGTTCAATAGTGACCCCCGACTTCCTAGCTCGGCTATGCCAAGGAGGAAGTGGTGCTCTACCTCGTCGTAAACGAATATGAACAGACTCTTACGTGTTATAAGATGCTTCATTATCCACCGGTTAAATCGACAATGATGGGCTAGGATATCGAGGTCTGACATTCGTCTTGAAACTCTTTAGAATATTAATTGCAACGAACGGACGACACCATTACCCGGACTTTTGACCTATACCCATTTAGATCTGGGTATATAAGCAAAATTCCACCCCTTTTCTACTCTTTTATCATCCTTTGTAATTGAGAGAGGATTATAGATCTTCAAAATCGCCAGTTCGCTTTCGATTTCTTGGTCAATTTTTGTTCCTTGTGCTTGATTTGTTCATGCTTTTCATCCATCAACCTTTGATTTAGGTATAAATTCCTTACTTCTTCTCTATTTTTCTGCATTTATCTCGAATTTTCTGGGTTATTTGTGCTTGGCGTGTTATTGAACCGCCATTGCTGTACTTGTTTGAAGCTTTTCTTGAACAATTTCTTAAGTGATTTCTTGAACCAATCTTTTACCCTCCTCGCTCGTAGCCATGGCTCGTACTTGCATAAGCAACCCAAACGCCTTGTATTGTTATTACACCGAGAATCTTAGAATTGATCAGAGAATCGATGGGCCGTGCATGATGTTGAGTTTGAATGAGATAGGGGAGATTTTGACGAGGTACCAATCTTCTAAAACCGACATCGGTTATCCTAGTCGGTTTAGGATAGACCGACTTGACGTTGAGTCCCCAAACGTTGTGTTATTCCACGGTTGGACAGAGATTCTTGACCATATAAAACTCTACTATTTGAAGTCTGACCATTTGGAGCGTCCTCCATTGTTGGGTATGGATCCCTCCTCGGCTTTTATTTATATGATGAGGAGGGATACTCTTCCTCGTCCTCGCCCCTCACTTTGCCTTGGCCAAATTTTGACCCTTGTTATTTTATTTGTGCAGCTATGACTAGAAGAGAAAGTGGCGCTGCTCATCCTACTGGTCCCTTGACTTCTGGGAGGATCGTAGATGCTTTTGTCGAGGGATTCCAATCTGGAGGTCGAGGTAGAGACCGGGGTGGATCAGGACGAGGTAGGACTTATATCCTTAGGCCCAAACCTATTAGAGCCAGGGAACCCATGTTAGAGGAATTATATTCTAAGTATGGGGTATCAAGGGAGGAATATAGGCTTAACGATTTCCCCGGTATTGTAAGTACCCCAATCCAATTCACGACCCTTTATAGGTGCATTTTAATATGATAAAATTGCACTAGGGGCGTTTTGGTAAATTCTCGGTCCATTTCGAGACTTCCGCAAATTTTTTATAAGTTTCTTGCGAAGGAAGTACTTTCAAGTATTTTTCCCAGGCAGAAGGACCTATAAGGAATTATTTGTTTTGGACCTGTTGGGAATTAACTTGGAATGTTCCAGAACCAGGTCTTTGGGCGCCAGAAACGGTTATTGGCTTGCTTAGTCGTGCGACACCACGAGCCACGGAAAACACAACCGTTGGGTCGTGCGACACAACTCACCCCTCATCAGCAGCCTATAAATAAGACCCTACCCCTCTCATATCGAGGATCCCTCTTCAGCCCTTTTTGATATATTGTTACTCTGTCCATTTGGTAGCCTAACACACACTCCAAAATATACACAACCCTCTTTCTCTCTCTCTCTCTCTCTCTCATAACCAACTCCCTCCTTCTCTCCCTCAATCCAATCAAACCCATACACCACAAGCTAGATCCTCAATCCACCACTCCTCCCAAGCTCAATCCAGTCCAAAAGCTGTTCAGAAGAATTCTATACCTGACTTGGGTATAGAATTTGTGGATCTACAAGGGTAATCACTTCCTTCCTCCCTTCTCTCTCATATACTTTGCCATCTTCATAATTCATGCAATCTATCTTCATTTGATTCAATAATTATACTCCATCTGTTCCTAATTGTTGAATCACAATTGCCATCTCTCTGTTTAATTGATTTGTTTGGTTTAATTCCTTGTTCATGGTTTGATATCTTTGCAATTGTGGCTTGTTTGCAAAGGGAGTGTGGATCTCCCCATATCCACACCCCTTGGTCAATTTGTTGTTGCGACTCTAAAAAAAAAAAAAATCGGTGAGCGTACATTCAGTGGCGACTCCGCTGGGGACTTGAAGCTGGTTTTCAAAAGAGGGTCAAGCTTTCATTCCTCTAAACATACAATGTGTTCATTCTTGTGTGCATCATTAATGACTCCATGTGATACATGCATTTTATGTGTTGTGAGATTTGTGTGTCTTTGCTTGCTTCATTGTTGCTGTGTTTTGGTGTTATGAGTTGTTCCTTGCCATGACAAGGGCAGGGGCTGGATTCCTGTTTGAAGTTTTGCTTCAGTGGCCAGCCAAGTCGTGCGACAGTCTTGGCCCATTCTGTCCTATGTCACGCGACAGAACTGACCACTATGCATCTGTGCAGGTTTTGGCTAAGGGCAGTCCCTTGGATCAGAGTATGAAGTTGATTATTGTTCCTTGATTATCTGTGTGTGTGTGTGTGTGTATTTTTTTTCCATTTATTATTCCTTTTCAAATAAAAAAAAAGAAAATAAAAAAAAAATGGTTTCAAAATTATATTTTTGTAAATAAAGGAATTTAGTCACCCTCACACAACGTCACATAAATCTAGAACCCATTTGGCGTGATTGACGGCATCGCAGACGGTGATGTATGTCGCCTACGCTTGAGCGCCTAAAATCAATCCTATCCCCCTAGCGCATCATAGGTGGAGCCACACTCTTTAAAACTTACCCGATGGTTGATTTTTAGATACAACATTTTTAATTATACTAAAATGAGTTGTTTTTTAAATTTGTAATAGGACATGCATACCTACCCCAAAACCTAGCATTTGTGGGCATGTTGCCAATGCAACATGGTTTCACGTATGGACATGTTGCTCTCGTGACATGTTCTAACGAGAGATCATGCCACATTGTCACCATGCACCGACGAGAGGTCATGCCAGATTTTTCTTTGAAATTCTTCAAGAATACCCGTTATGTTGGCAAATTTCCCCAGAAATTTGGATTACTCGTCCGTCTCATATTGTGCTTAGGTTTTGTTTAGGTGTTATTGCCTATTATTAATTTCTATGCAAAACATTTGGTATAATTTGAATGGTGCGTCTCTAGGTTCTCCCGAGGTTTTAGAATGCGAAAATAAAGGCTTATCCTTTTCCAACCTTGCTTAGGACTTAAAAGACATCGATTTCTACTTGAACATAAATAAGATGTTTGCACGAGTCCTTTCGTTTCTTCTCCCTCTCCCGTACCTCCTAAAGAGTCTCTTCCTTCATCCTCTTATCAACCCATATCTACCTCTGCAGTTGCGGCAAGTTGGGTGCGTGCTCCGACTTCCAGTGCTCGTTTGGTTCGCGTCTCTGAGGTAGTTGCAGTTTCTTGCAGAGCTCTCATCTGTTTTGGTACCCGAGATGTCTGGTACAGAGAATGTGTCGTCCGCCCAGTCTGGAGGTTCCTTTGTTTCGGGTCAGCTGGATCTGAATGATTTGTCTGTGGTTGAGTGCGAGCTTCTCTTGAGGCTGCCTTGGTTCGTGAGTGCAAGGCTCAGTTACTCGCCCAAGCTGCTAGGGCTCGAGAAGAGGAAACGAATGCTAGGTTTGTGGAAACAATGCGTGTCCGAGGGATTGCAGTCATTCGTCACGAAGATGGGTCTTATGAGGAGATCATTGGTGCTAACAACACTGATTATGGGGCTGGAAATGTTTCCCTCCCTCTTCATCCCACCGTTAATGTTACATCTCCCCCCGATTATCAAATGCATGGGATGAAAGGGATGAATGTGAACGCACAAGGTAGGAATCCTCCTCCAGCACCTCAAATTGGCCAAGCTCAGATTCAGGGTGTACAACTGATCCCCTATGCTTTTAGATCTCCTAATCATTTTGGGTCGCAATGTCAATCTCAGCAAGGTTCCCAAGGCCCATGTCATTGTTTGGACAACCAGTTTAAGCAGAAGGGATTGCTACCGTTCACCGCTAACCAATTTCTGCCTCAAGGAAGTTGTTCTCAACCATTAATGGGTTCATCTTATGGTTTCAGCTCGTCGTCTACGCAGGATCAGTACTCAGGACCAACCCCATACTTGACTGTTAATCAAATGTCCTTCATTCCTGCCATGAATCCCATTCGGCAAGGGGTGCCAGTACCCGAGTCACCTCCAAAGGTGGTTCAGATGAAGAGAGGAAAACAGTACTGTGATGATGTGGATATGCCTATGAATGAATTCTTCAAGATCTTAGTAAGCGGAGGATTGGTTCAGCCACTGGTAAATTATAGCCCTCCTAATCCTAGGCCCAACCTGGATAAAAGCAAGTTCTGCTACTACCATCAATATCCTGGCCATACCACTCATGACTGCAAATTTTTTAGAGTGGTCATCCAAGGGCTCATCGATGAAGGGAAGATTGAAAAGGGCTTTCAGGAGAAAAGTAGTGTTTCGAACCATGGTTGGTTTCCACCTCGCAAGCAGCGGAAATTTGATGATCTCGGGATAACAACTGAAGAGGCTTTCAATGGGTTAGTTCGAAGAGGAATGATCAAACCACTTGACAACTACAACCCCACCAAACCCAATCCGGATTTGGATCATAGCAAGTATTACCGATATCATCAGTATCCTGGCCACATCACCAACGACTGCGTCCCTCTTAAGTTGCTTATTCAAAGGCTTGTTGATGAGGGTAAGATTGAGAAGACTCGTCCCAATGTTGTCACCAATCCTCCTCCGTGATATCAGCAGAAACCAGGAGGCCTTTCCGTCCAATATTGTAGAAGCCAATCAGTCATTCGTAGGGTCTAGACTGTCTTTCATTTTATTAGTGAGTGTCCCTTTTGGGGTTTGAGTCTGTCATGTTCATGTTATGAGTCTTTCAGTAATAAAAATCTTTATTTCTCTTCTTGCTAGACTTGAGGCATCACTTGCACACTCACATTACACTTAATTGAAATGGTTTTATTCTATTTGATCACTTGTACTGCTCAATCACTAATGCTTTGAAATGATTAATATTTAATTTAGTCGGAGTGAGAAAATCAATTGATATCCTTCTCAAATTGGGGCTCATCAATTCCCGATTTTGCATCTCATATTCTCACATCTCTTTCATCATCTTTAATGTTCCGTTGCTCAATGAATTTGCATGAATCTTCCTCAATTAATCTTAAGCAAGCAATGAAGCCTTAATTTCATTTAGGTCATCCGGTAAGGATTGCGGTTGAAACCTTTCACCCTAGGGAAGCCATTACCTTACCCTCACTAAATAATACCCCTTTCATTTCAAGATTGGCATGTTTTGAAACTCCGTTTAGCCATCTCCAGAAGAAAGAGAGACTATCCTTGAGGCTCCCATGATTCAAAGGAAGATTGACCGTCTCCAAACTCAAGAACGGCGGAATGCAGTGATCCACCCTGGGGACTAGCTGAAGTTCTCTCTCAAAAATAAAATTGAAAAAAAAAAAGAAAAAAAGAGAAGAATAAAAAAAAGAGAAAGAAAGAAAAAAAGGAGAGCCTAGTCCCTAGCAATTTTCTCAAAAGCAAAAATTAAAGGATCTAGTTGTTTATTCAAAGGGAGTCTCAAAACAAATATAGAGACAGCATGGATGTCCCCTCACCATTACCTTCAACCAATCTCAAGCCATTCTCTCATTTTCAGAGGATATTCCCATTACCCTTGCCCTTGGCCGAAACAAATTTGACCTCTCACTCTTAGAGGCAATCAATTTTCTCACCTTAGAAATCCCAAATACATCCTCGAAAGCCAACCTCTCATCTTTAGAGGTTCAGTCAGCAAAAAGCCCAGCCGACCTCTCATCTTAAGAGGTCATGATGTACCAAATCACCCGATGGCCGATCGAAGCCCTGAAACCCAGCTACAGTTCCTACCAGATAGCAGTTTCATTCTAATCTCATCGAGATCTAAATCAGATTAATACTTCATTGCTTGCTTAAATTCGGAGCCTAATCCATCTCAGTTCAAGACCACCAATCAAAGATTATGCAAATTCAATCCTTCCCTTCGACATTTCATGTGAGCATATGTCATTTCTTCTCCACAAACACTTCCCGTGAATGCCTCACTGGAGCTTTGCATCCGTGTCTTTTATTGACACTCCAGGGAGACACGTTCTTCAATTCTCCAATTCTTAGAAAAAATCCTCAAAGGTCCTCAAAATCTCGAATTTTCGCATTCCTTCTCTTTTCAATCGGGACTTGCCCGAACTACGGCGACCTGAGCTCCTCGCCATGAGGGGAACGTAGGCAACCAGAAATGGTCCCGTCACAAATACATTCAAATCTCAGAAAATCCGGTCTCATCAAGGGCCGTCCTTATACACAGATTCTTCTTTCCATCTTTTCGAGTTTGATTCTCGATATCAGTTGGTTTTCTCCTTGCGATTAATCAAAATATTTGTTCATATCTGGATTAGTGGTTGAATAACCCAAACATCAATAAAGGGTTTTAAGCAGCCTTGTGATCATCATGAATAAGACAAGTTTTCAAATGTCTCGACAAGTCTTCTCTTTCTACATCATAGGAAAATAGAGCCAGACACTGTCTTTCTGTCAGCAGGGGCTTCCATACACTTTTCCACACCTTGTGACGCTTATACTCTCTCAAAAGAGTTAAACCTAAAGCGAGTTTTATACACAAAATCGGGATTCATTCCCACTTTTCGAAAGATGTGCCCCTGCACGTATATATTCCCGAGTCTTTTTTCCAATGACTGATTGACTAAGGTCCGGAAAGATGGATGCCTCCTTGGCCACATGATGATTCTGTCTGCAATAAGGCTGCATTGGATCTCTCCAAGCTGGGGCTTTGCTAAGCTGTTCTCTCAGGCTATCCCATATCAGTATTTTTTGCCAGGGCATCCTCTGCATTCACTTGGCTACATGAGGGATTCACTCCTTATCAAGTTCACTTCGGGACTGCTTGGCATTACCAACTGGGGCTTCGCAAAGTCACCTCCTCAAGATCGGGGCTTCGCCTAGTCATCTCTTCAAAGCCAGGGCATTCTCTGCACTTCCTCTGCTGCTTGCCGTCTCAGGCGCGCGACACACTTTCTTATTATCAGCAACAATCATCTGCTCATCTGCTGCAATCTATACTCCCGGGAGCATCCCCAACTTGCCTAGGCTGCACCATGTCATCCATACATTCCTCAATCATCACTCATACATTTCCCCACCTTATGGGAGAGGGTTCACTTCACCACATACATCCCTATACACAATCACCCCATTCATCATCATACATGCATCATCATATACACGTTCATCCCATATACAATCCATTATTTGCTACATACACATATCAGCTCGTCAAGCCATACAAAATCCTCATTCCATTTTCATCCCCAGTCGAGATGGACTCGTGCATCAAGATTAATAATGCATAAAATTAACAGTAATCAAGTGAATAAAATGCAAAGTGCCTAGAGTGTTGTGTTTTCCTACCCCACAGGGTACAATAATCAGATGATCACAATCTGATCATGGGAACTGCTCCTCAAATCAAAATTTGGACAAAGATTTCAAATCCTGCAGGTGGCATATTCTGCCTTTATCATCTTTATCAGTCTCATCTTCTTCAGACTTATCAGCATCGTCTAAAAAAGCCTTAGTTGCCTGAGTCTCCAAGCAATGCTCGTCAAAAAGAGTTTCTACTGCCTCAATCTCCAAGCAATAATGCTCATCAGTCTTAGCGACAACAAAGTTCATCTGGTTTGACAATCATCAATATCCCGTGTTGGACGAAGAATCATCACCAAAAGCCCGTTCTCATGGGCGGATCTTCATCAAAAGCCCATTCTCATGGGCAGATCTTCATCAAAAGCCCGTTCTCATGGGCAGATCATCACCAAAAGCCCATTCTCATGGGCCGATCTTCATCAAAAGCCCGTTCTCATGGGCGGATCTTCAGCAAAAGCCCATTCTCATGGGCATATCATCACCAAAAGCCCGTTCTCATGGGTGGATCTTCATCAAAAGCCCATTCTCATGGGCAGATCTTCATCAAAATCCCGTTCTCATGGGCAGATCATCACCAAAAGCCCATTCTCATGGGTGGATCTTCATCAAAAGCCCATTCTTATGGGCAGATCTTCATCAAAGCCCGTTCACACATGCACGTCCTAATCAAAGACCGTCCCTCGCACGGCAAACCAATAGCTCTCCATCATCATCAGTCGTAGCCTCAGACCTTCCAGCAGCTATAGGTAAGCACAGCACAGGTATGAAATCATATCTCATTCAATTGCAAATCATCATGCCTTGTATTTACTTTCTCGGAAAAATCATTTCTTTTCCTCTGAGTTCATCTCGCGCACTTGGGTTAAGACGCCTCCAAACAGTCTCATTGGGTTAAGACGCCACCAAACAGTCTCATTGGGTTAAGACACCTCCAAAGTATCTCTGGGTTCAGACGCCTCCAAATAGTCTCTCTGGGTTCAGACGCCTCCAAACAGTCTCTTTAGGTTCAGACGCCTCCAAATAGTCTCTCTATGGGTTCAGACGCCTCCAAATAGTCTCTCTCCGGGTTCAGACGCCTCCAAATAGTCTCTCCGGGTTCAGACGCCTCCAAACAGTCTCTCCGGGTTCAGACGCCTCCAAACAGTCTCTCCGGGTTCAGACGCCTCCAAACAGTCTCTCCGGGTTCAGACGCCTCCAAACAGTCTCTCCGGGTTCAGACGCCTCCAAATAGTCTCTCTGGGTTCAGACGCCTCCAAATAGTCTCTCTGGGTCAAGACGCCTCCAAACAGTCTCCTTGGGTCAAGATGCCTCCAAACAGTCTCATTGGGTTAAGACGCCTCCAAACAGTCTCCTTGGGTTCAGACGCCTCCAAATAGTCTCATCTGGGTTCAGACGCCTCCAAACAGTCTCTTCGGGTCAAGACGCCTCCGAATAGTCTGAACTACGACCGGCTTGATTCCCCCCTGGGATACGTAGGAATCCTTTCTCAAAAGGTCCAGCCATCCAACCTTATCAATCACTTTCCACCATCTGCCATATCCCCTGCACGTCCAGCCGCTCATTGGGCTTTGGACCTTTCTTATCGACAACCTCACTTCTTCCATAAGTGACATTGCCGAGGGGCTCTGTAAGTGCCCCAATCCGATTCGCGACCCTTTATAGGTGCATTTTAATAGGATAAAATTGCACTAGGGGCATTTTGGTAAATTCTCGGTCCATTTCGAGACTTTCGAAAACTTTTTATAAGTTTCTTGCAAAGGAATTACTTTCATGTATTTTTCCCAGGCAGAAGGACCTATAAGGAATTATTTGTTTTGGACCTGTTAGGAATTAACTTGGAATGTTCCAGAACCAGGTCTTTGGGCGCCAGAAATGGTTATTGGCTTGCTTAGTCGTACGACACCACGAGCCACGGAAAACACAACCGTTGGGTCGTGTGACACAACTCACCCCTCATCAGCAGCCTATAAATAAGACCCTACCCCTCTCATATCGAGGATCCCTTTTCCAGCTCCCTACTGTCACTCTGTCAAAATCACCCCAGAAACCTCTCTCTCTCTCCTAAAAACACACATAACACACACCAATTCCCTTGAATTCTCTCATCTCTCATACACACCTCACCCATCTACCTTCATATACTACATACCATTGAAGATCTAAGGCCAGCACTCCATCTGTGCTCAAATCCACATTCTGCAGCTGATTTGAAGGTCACTACACCTAACTTGGTGTAGTGATTGTGGATCTACAAGGGTAACAACTCCCTTCCTCTTTCTCTCTCTCATATTTGCTCATTGTATAATCAATTCATTGTAATCTCTGTTCATTGACTTGATAATCAAGCTCCATCTGCTCTGATTGTCAAGTCACTATCGCCATCTCTCTGTTTAATTCAAGTTGTTTGGTATAATTTCATTGTTTATGGTTTGATCTTATTGTAATTTTGGTTTGTTTTCCAAGGGAGTGTGGATCTCTCCATATCCACACCCCCTTGGTCGATTCGTGGTTGATTCATTGTTTTCTGAGTTGAATTGGTGTTGTAATTGGATCTGAATTGATCTCAGTTCATCCTGTGCTTAATTCTGTAAGGTTTCTGTAGGATGGCAACCTGTGTCATGCGACACAACCTGCCAGGCTAAGTCCTGTGTCATGCGATACAACTAGCTAGGCAGGTCCTGTGTCACGCGACACATCTGGCCACTATGCAGAAATCACTTTTCCAACTGTAATCTGTTCATCTTCATTGTAATTGGGATGTGTCCTCCCATAGTAAATGGTTCACAAGATGTAATTTCCTCAGTTGAGCAATAAAACAAAGCACTTATATGCATTTTATCACATATCTTGTCTCACACATTTGCACACACGTTTGAATGAATTGGATGTTGAATATAGAAAGACTCATTTACGAATGAGGCGTGTTAGGTGAGCTCTCGGTTCTTCCCAACACGTAACCTGACCCCCGAACCCAATTTCTCTTTTCAAAAAGGTTTTCATGTACTCCTTGAACTACATCCATTTTTTCTTCAAACAGTTCCAATTAGGCCTTCGTCTTTCATTATACCATTTTATAAGTGAATTTCTTGAAGACATGCAAGCCGTCTCGGCTATGCTTGATGCTAATGCTGTGAGGTTCCTCACCGACTTCATTGTCCTTTGCCGTAGCTTAGGTTTTGAACCTTGTCAGTCTGCCTTCCACCACTTCTTCACAATCAGCTACAAGGAGGATACAAGGCTTGTGGTGATAAGGAGTGATCCAAATCAACTCAAACTCATTTATCCCATGACTAGCAAGGTTTCTGGGTGGAATAACCATTTCATTCGAGTAGAGAGCCGACAAGGCTGGGAGTTTGCCGCTCCCTTAGATTACGCAAGAGTGCCCGATCAGGTGTGGAGGCCTGAGTGGAGTGGGCAGTTGAATGAGAGGCTAAAGCAGTTTGCCGAGGTGGGCACCCTCTCTTGGTCGACCTTGGAAATCGACCATAGGTACTACGTACATGCTGGCATCATGCCAAGGCCCTTGGATGGATTGGTGCCCCTCGTCTCCGTAGTTAGGGGCAATATATTTCCTGACTGGAGGGTTTACACCGGTATAGTATTCTATGATGAGTGTGACGTTTGTAAACTTTATGATGACAAGTGTCTTGCCGAGGATGGCGTCGTCGACTGTAATTTTTTTTCTTTTCCGTCTTTCACACTTTTATAATTTTTATTTTGCTTATGTCCCTACTCGTCATTGTATTAAAATTTCTTCCTCATCTTTGTAGATCTAACCGAGGAGCAAACCAGGAAAATGGAAGAGGAGATTCTGGACCCTCAAGCTTTGATGAAGCTTGAAAAGGAGGAGTTCTTGGTCCTCAACCAAAAACAAAAGACGAGATGACGCCGTTCATCGTCAATCAGTTTTGTCCACCAAGGACACTGGGGCGTTTCCCTTGAAGCCAGTGGGGGGTGCTGCTACCTCTACCGAGGAAGGACACGACGGGCAAGACGCCTAAGTCGAAGAGGGGCATAGCTCCCAAACTCCAGCCCCTGAAACCGAGGAGGCCCAAAGGCAGATCAGTCAAGCTGGTACCGAGGAGCCGGAGGCCGTCCAAAAGACTTCTGGCCAAAAAAGGCCAAGTAGTGAAGCCATTCTCGAGGAGCCTTCCTTTGAAGAGAGTTGATGCTGCCTCTTCCTCTAAAGAGGTCACTACCCGACACGTCAAAACTTATGTTGAGGCCGAGGTAGTTGCCAAGGAATTGTTCATCTACCAAACAATTAAGGGTCTTGACGTGCTAGCTAGAAAAGGCCCCAAGCTCAGGCTGGGTCAGCCCGTCGTCCACCGACCTACGGACGAGGACCTGGTGGACAACCTTATTGATGCCCGGCCGAGCAGGGAACACTTGGGCAACATAAAGGGCCTTATTCTTAGCGAGGTAAACCTCCTCGTAGTTTTCCTTTTCCCTTCATGGTTTTTATAGTACTTGTATCTTTTTCTGATGATTTCTTGCATGTTGTAGCTTGCCACCTTCACGACTTATAAAGCCATAAAAAGCAAGGCTACTGACGATCTGGAGCAAAAGCTCAATAGACAGATCGTGAAGAATAAGGGCAATGTGGCCAAAGCAGTGGGGCTGCTGAAGTCCTTGAGGGCTGAAGTAGATGAACAGAAAGTGGCCAAGGCAAAGGCCGAAGAGGCAGAGAAGAATGCCAAGGAGGCCCATGTTAAAGCCGAAGATGCCACCAAGGCCGTGCAAGCTGAAGTAGAGAGGTCCAGGCCGAACTGGGGAGAAATGCCGAGGAAGCAGATGCTTGATATAAGCAGTTAGTGGCTGACTTGCCTTTAAAAATTGCTGAGGACATCTCCCAATTCAAGGCTAGCTCGGCCTTCAAGCAGACCTTGGCTGATAAGATGGCCACTATATACCCGGATGGCTATCTCCATTTGGCCAGAAGAGGACTAGGGGATCCAAGGATGAATGTCGACGTAGTCTTGCTTGCTCATCTTATCTGACAAGATGCCTACGATGATCATGCTCGGTCTGGCCATGCCTTGATGCCATATTTAGCAAATGCCTTGAAGGTAATAGCTGCTCAGGATGCTAGGGAAGGCCACCCAGCTTGGATTCCTCCCCCCGTCGACTCTCAAAACAGAAACGTTATAATCGAGAAGATTCAAGACGATGAGGCGTCGGATGAAGAGGAGGGTGAAGTAGAGGAGGATCAAACCGAGCAGATCACAATCCCTAAAGCCGAGGTCAACCAAGATGAGATTTTTACCAATGATGATCAGGCTTAGGGTTTTTCTGTTTTATTTTTGCTATAATTGAATAGGCCTTATGTACTTCAACGTTCCTTATCACTATAATGCCTTCTTTTTAATTCTTGTTCGTCTTTCTTTCACTACTTTTATATGAACTGCTTTTGACTTGAATGCTTGTATATTTGAATGTATGTTTTATATTCATTTATTGAGTATTTGTACAAGTAAAAACCAACTTGGGAAGCCGAGGGAGTCCTTCTCGTCATTCAAGTTTTACCTTGTTTAAACCGAGGAATCTCGTTCGAACTTAGACACTTGGTAATTTTGAAAGTTTAGTCATTAGGCCATGGGAGGTTCCTCAGCATGACGCTTTGCTTCTTTGATTTTATCTCTCTATGTCGATGAAGGTTGCTCGGTCATGGGTATTGTATAATTTTTAATGATTTGCCTCTTTATGACGAGTAGGATTGTTCGGTCATAGGTATTAGGTAATTTTTAATGTTTTACCTCTCTATACCGAGGAAGGTCGTTTGGTTATAGGTCTTAGGTAATTTTTAATGCTTTGCCTCTCTATGCCGAGTAGGGTCGTTCAGTCATAGGTCTTAGGCAATTTTTAATTTTTTGCCTCTCTATGCCGAGTAGGGTCGTTCGGCCATAGGTATTACAATTTTTAATATTTTACCTCTCTATGCCGAGGAAGGTTGTTCGGTTATAGGTGTTAGATGATTTTGTGGGAGTTTATCCCTTGATGTCGAGGAAGAGCTACTCGTCATTTGTCTTGCCAGTTATTGATATTGATGAAAACTAAATCTTCATTAACTGAAATTGATTACATCGAACTGCAATCCTAATTTACTTGAAAATAAAGAAAAAGGACTAACAAGTACTAATCTATTACATAAAAGATAGACTATAAACTAATAATAATATTTTCGTAGATGATCAGAATGTCACGGATGTTTAACTCTTGTCCATCTGGGGTCTTCATTATGTAGGCCCCTTATCTGATAACTTAAGTGATTATGTAGGGGCCTTTCCAGTTTGGGAAGAATCTGTTTTGTTCAGCTTTTCTTTCAGTCGCTTCAATTTTTCTAAGTACCCAATCACCAACTTGGAATACTCTCTTGTTGACCTTTTTGTCATGATAGGCTTTGGTCATTTGCTTCCAGTTCACCATTCTCATTTGAGCAGCTAGTCTCTGTAGCGTTGTGAGAAGAATTTTATCTTTTTGAGTTGCCACCTATATTATTCGTTTGGAGAACATAGAAAAACCATTTTGAAAGAGATTTGGGTTCGGGGCGTAGGTTATGGAATGGGTAGGTCAAGGAGCATCCATTCCACCCAATCCGGAGATCGGTCTTGCTAAAGAAAAGAGAGGTTTTCAAAAGGAAGAAGAAAAGGATTTTAAACAATAAAAGATCCATTTAACGGGGTTAAACGGAATGTAGGATCGATTGCTTCGAGACCGTCTCCATGATTAGGAGAGGCTCTAGGCCGATCCTAGATTCAATAGATTTATACCACTCTAACAATCAATTAGAAAGGGATTTAGGGGTTACCTTGCGTAAGGTGATTTGGGCAGAGTTTCGACTCAAGTTTAGAATCGAGTCTCGATATGGACAGAGCTTCACCTCCGTCTTTGACTTGGATCTTGATGTTTGTTTATCAACAAGGTTGACAAACAAACTTTGAGGTGATTTTTAGGGTGATTTCGTAGGATTCTTTCAGGGAAAGAAACCAATAAAATATGTGTGTGTTGTGAAATTCTGGACTTTGTCCTCCCTCTTCAACCTTGGAAGTCACCAGGTATTTATAGGGGTTGGGAAAGTGTTGAAGATGAGATCAAACACTTCAAGATGGTTCCAGACTCCAAATTCTATTGGTTGGCCGGATGGATGAAGTTTTATCCCGAAAAGAGGTTGAAATCGACGAAGAAACTGCCTTCTGCATGCTGCAGAGGGAGGATATCTCGCGCGAGACACGCCATCTCGCGGCGAGATATTGCTTCTGTGGACAATTCCGTCCTTTCCTCGTTATCTCGTATGCAGTTTAGTTCCAAACTAACGGTGGTTAGTCAAAACTTAACGAAACATGACGAAATGGTGGATTTCTACTTCTTGACTCAAAGCGAGACTCAGAGTGGTATAAATATGATCCGACGTGTTCAGAATGGGGTGTCTACAGAGCCCCTCGGCGACAAGACTTATGGAAGAAGTCATGTTGTCGATAGAAAAGACATCATTCTGAACATCGAGATGGTCGGGCCGCACGGCTTCCTACGTATCTCTATCGGAGAATCAGACCATGACGTAGTTCGACTCCAAAACACGAAAAGGCTGCTTTAGGTATTTTGAAAATCGAGGAGATTTTGTTTTGAAAGATAAATTCATACTGAGGAATCAAATCAAGACCCAATTCTGAATATACCTGTATGTTTGAAGATTCGCCTGTCTGGGCTCCGAACCTGCGGGAAATATGTTAGAAAACAAAGGCTTACCTGTCCGGTCCTCTGAGTCCTGTCGGTTTTGTGACGATTCGCCTTTCTGGGTTCCGAATCGGGCTTTTTGTTGTTTGAGGATGACGATTCACCTGTTTGGGCGTTGAATCGGGCTTTTTGTTTTGACGATCCACCTGTTTGGGCGTTGGACCGGGCTTTTTGATGATGACGATCCACCTGTTTGGGCGTTGGACCGAGCTTTTGGTTCGACGATCCACCTGTTTGGGCGTTGGACCGGGCTTTTATGATGACGATCCACCTGTTTGGGCGTTGAACCGAGCTTTTATGATGACGATCCACCTGTTTGGGCATTGGAACGGGCTTTTATGATGACGATCCACCTATTTGAGCGTTGGACCGAGCTTTTAATTTGATGACGATCCACCTGTTTGGGCGTTGAACCATGTGGATTGAGTTGATCTTTGGACCACTCGGTTTTCGGGCGACTGGTGCCGTAGCGGGCGATCGGATGGCGTGATCCCCTCCCTTTCCCTTTATCTGATTTCTGATGATCTGTATATATTGTCCGTGTGGGCCCAGACAATTTTTCTTTTTCTTTGGTACCTGTTAGGAACAAGTAGGTAGCACAAAACAATGGTTTTTCTTAACCCCTAATCCTAGGTTTAATTAGTTAGTTAATTAACTTTCTCGACTTTCCATGTTTTTTTTTGAAAATGGAATGGAATGGCCGTTAGGCCACAATTTTGAGCTCGAATCTTGGTGTTTTGCTGCATGTTATGAACTGTACACGCAGGTTTTTCGAGACTTGCTTCGTCAGGTCGGGGCTATGAAATTGTCACGACTTGAATCACAAGTGATATCCAAGGTGATAACAACACCAACGACAGCACTTGGGATAGCACACACACACTTCGAAAATAAAACAATTTTGTAAAAGAGTTTGCAGCGGAATAAAAATACCAAAATTGTTTTTCTCAAGTTATATAAATATAACTTGAGAGTGCCTCTTAGGCAAGACTTTATAATTACTATAAATGAATTTACAAAGCCGAAAGTTCCCTATAGCTATATCTATTTTGAGCTCTATGGAACAAGAGATAAAGAACGGAATCCTATCCTAGCCTTCACACACCTTGATACCAAAGTAATCAAGTGCGAAATTACAAGGGAGAAAGGATTAAAAAGAACCAAACAAAGATCTCTAGCTCCCATTTCCTCAATTTTAGCAATCAAGTTGATTTATCCTCAAGCCAAGCTTCCACGCCTTGTACTCCCTTTCTTTATCAATCTTGTACTTCGTCTATAACTCAGCAACAACCCTTGACCAAGTCTTCACACGTTTTGTTGTTGTTTGCCCAAGTTACGAATTAATACATAAAATGTATAAATTCTTTTCTTCCAATTTCCACACGTGTCTAGCTCCTTCTTTGATGCTATTGCACTCTGAAATATAAACACAAACCATAGACCATACAGAGTTTATTAGCACATTAGTCCATTAAATAATAAACAAGAAATATACAACTATATAATTTTCAGTCCAGGATATCATCTGCGATATCACCTAAACTTTTGGGAAATCATCTACGATATCACCTGCATTTTACACTAACAATTTCCCCCTTAGTTGGATATTTCTTTCCAAACTCAATGTGCTGCTGTCCTGTAGGATTAGTCTATATACAAATGAACAGAGCATAGAACACAATATAATATCTCCACAAGAAATTAACTCCCCCTTAATCAAGGAGCTAATCACAAACAATGATTAATCATATAAAACTAATTTATTTCAAACTTTAAAAAGTTTTCGAAATAAACTAAGTTAACATAAAAAACCATAAACCATTGTAGCAAAATATCATCCAAAACTAGCAAAAACAACCTAGCAGTTTAAGTTATAAACAAACCAACTAAAGTGTTTTAGCAAACCAATATAAACAGAAAAAGAAAATTGTTTAGAGAACCACCAACATCACCAAAATAAAAGAAATTGTTTTTAGAACCACCACCAAATCACGCACCCATATGATAGCGGCAACATCAACCTTCAGGTTTGTCAACCTTCAGGTTCAGCTTTCTTCTTCTTCAAACTCCTCTTCTTCTTCTTCTTCCTCCTGATCTCCTTCCCTATCACTTCCACCATCACTTGGGCCAGCACTGGTGGTAGCACCTGCAGTAGCACCAGCTCCAGAAGTTCCAGCAGCAGCAGATCCTCCCCCTGTTTGGGAAGAAATTTCATCAATAAAAGCATCTGTTACCTGCTTAAGCTTAGCCCATCCCTCAGCAAGTTCTCCCATTGCACTTGACTGTTTGTGCAGGAAGTTAATCACTGTTGCCTTTGGGATTGATGGTCCAGAGTTGCCCAAAAGGTTCATCATATTGGTCAGAATACTTGCAGCATCAGTTCCTGCAAAAGTATTAGGGGCAACACCTGGGGAAGCACTTGGGGTATCACGTGAGATAGCACTGGGAAGAACAGGGGCTGTTTCATCAGATTTGTTCCAAGGAAGATCTTTTGTATACCTTTTGCCCTTTTTCAGTTGTTGATCAATGGTATAATACTCAGGTTCAGTGGTAAAAATATCAGAGGCTTCAATGGACAAGGATTGAAATACCAAAACTTTGAAGATTAGAGAAGGATAGGGGAAAAAGCTAATGTTCACTTACTTTTTTCTACCCCAAGAAGCTAAGTGTTTGAACACTAATCTTCCAAAGTTAATCCTTAAATTCTTACCCAATCTATACAACACATTTGCATGCTCCAATGTCACAATAAGTTCATTAGTTGTAGGGAGCCAATTGAAGATGCACAATTTGTGAAGCACAGAGTATAGAGAAGATAGCCTAGAAGCATGAAGTTTCTCTTTCAAAGGCCAGGACTGCAATTTGTTGTGAGTGAGCAATTTTACCATTTCATCTCTATTGACCCTAATGCTCTCATCATCTACATTAGGGAGGCCTAAAACTTTGTTAATTAGGGCTGGAGTAAAAGAATAGACTTTTCCCCTAACAAATACTTTTTCATATTTTGCAGACCCTTCATCATCCAAATGAGCATGCAAATTGGCAAAGAAATTGCGTATGACACTCTCAACAAACACAGATGCATGATTATTAGCATTAATAAAATTCCTGTCCTTCAAAAACTGAACCACTCCTTCCTTTTCCAACTGACCCTCATCAATGTGCTTTTCTTTTAAAAATCTCTTACTCAAATTATTTAACCAAGATTCCATATTTTTTTTCTTATAATATTCCAGAGTAAGAAAAGGTTTTGGAAAAGCCTTATCCTCTTCAGTTCGAATAACCTCATCACCAGAATTATCACTAGAGGAATGTTTATGAACAGAGGAGGGGGCAAGTGTTACCTCAGATGATATCTTCTTCTTGCTAGCACCTTTGGTAGCACTCACAGTTGCTTTGCCCTTGCCCTTCTTATTCTGAAAATCAGAGAGGGTCTCCTCTTCATCACCATCTACCCAAGCATCAAATGAGTCCACAGAAGGCTCCTTCTCCTTGTTTGCATCAAAGTTCTCGTCACTCACATGGGGTGAGGACACATCAAGAGAGATTTCTGAGACTTCAACCGGATCAGAGGTGGTATTTGAAGTTGCCTTGGACCTGATTGACCTAATGTGGTTGGAAGACCTCCTTTTTGCAACTTGAGGAGACAGCTTGGAAGTTGGGGCTTTCCTCTTTCTCTTTGGCTCGGCTGGAATGAGAGTTACCTTAGGGATTCCATGTTCAAACGAGACAACAGGGGCAGTGGCTGGAACAATCGCCATTGTAGGTGGAGAAGAGCTTGGAGTGATCATTGGAGAAGTTTCCATGGCCACACGAGAAGCCACGGATGGAGCAATGCTAGGTGATATGTCCATTTGGTCCGTGTGAGAAGGTTCGGTATTGGTTTTGGATGGAGAAGCCATGGAGATTTGAGGGAATTTTTGGAACATATTTTTGACCTAGGATTTTGGGAGAGAAGAAGGCGTTGAGACGAGGGTTTAAGAGAGAGAGATGGTAACGGATAGAGAGAGAAACGGAGAAGGTTGAGTGAAAATAGGAGAGTGAGAGATTAGATAGGGAACAAGATTATAAATTGATTTGACATCTATCTAATATATCCCTATTAATTCTCTCCATTAATCTCTATCCACACAATCCGAAATAAACCCTAACCACTCCCTTTTAAACCTCAACTCTTCTTTTAAACAAAAACAACACGGTTGCAACAAAAAAATAATTTTTTTTTAAGTAAAATGTAACAAAATAAAAAATAAGTAAACTAAATATTTTGTAACTAGGCCCAAAACATTATATGCACAAATCAAAATAAATATGGGGTAGTTACTTAACTAAGTTTACCAAAAATAAAGGAAACTTGTTGAAGACGTTTTCAAAATCGTAAACTCTTTAATTAAAAAGACTTTCAGATTTTGAGAAATTAATCAACAATATTTCGAAAATAAGAAATAAAAAACTAATATAGCACACACTAATGTGTTAAGGCAATGATGGTAACACGTAGGGTAACACATGTGATATAGAACCCCTTGATAAATATTTTCATTTTCAAGCATTTCAAGCATAACAAGTTTAGCCATTTTCAGATACTTCAGGCATAACAAGCTGAGCATTTTTCATGCACTTTAGGCATTATATGCCTATATATATATTTTTAAGTACATTGCTTGTTAATCACGTATCAATACACTTCTTTAAACAAGAAAGCATCGTAGTAACGAGCTCCGTGCTTCGAGTTTGTATTTCAAGTGTAAAGATAAAGTGAGTTTATGCCTTTCAAGTAGGGTACACTGTAGTAGCGAACTCCATGTCCCTAATACTCAGCATAACTCACCTTATACATTCTCATTGGCAAGAGTACATCGTTGCAGCGAACACCGTGCCCCGAGCTCGAGAGAATAGTATGGAAATAGTATGCCTTTGTCTTTTATTTATCAACAAGAAAAGATTAGTGACTTTGTCACTTTAAGCATATGAAGGGGAGTGATATCACACATGATAACCTAAGTAATAACCTACCATAACAAAAAGGTCAGCATGTGCCACGGTTAGAACTAAGCTAACCAGATTAAATAAATAATAATGCATTTTTTTTAAATAAATAAATAAAGAGAAAAAATACACTAATATACAAGTGTTACCCTGAGTGATAACATCACCCGGTAGCAATGTACAAACAGACTTAGAGATTACAAAGACCAAGAGATCTTTTCAAACTAGAAAATCTCTCGTGATCTAAGGCCTTGGTAAATATATCAGCCAGTTGATACTTAGTATCAATATGATCAATGTTAATTAGGCCTTTATCTACCATATCTCTAAGGAAATGATGACATATGTCAATGTGCTTAGTACGGGAACGTTGAACAGGGTTTTTTGAAATGTTGATAGCACTCAGGTTATCATAGTACATAGTCAAAGAATTACTCTCTAGACCATAGTCATCTAGCATATGTTTTAGCCAAATAAGTTGTGAGCAACAACTACCACCGCAACATACTCGGACTCAAATTGTGGAAAGAGAGACACAATTTTGTTTACGACTATACCATGAAAATAAATTGTTACCCAAGTAAAAACACCCCCCACTAGTACTCTTCCTATCATCCATATCCCCCGCCCAATCCGAGTCACTAAAGCCTACCAAATTGGTATTAGTATCCTTACTAAACCAAATCCCTAATTCACTTGTTCCTGAGACATATTTAATTATCTTTTTGACAGAATTAAGGTGAGAGACTTTAGGATTGGCTTGATAACGTGCACAAACACACACGCTGAACATGATATTAGGACGGCTAGAAGTGAGATAGAGAAGGCTACCTATCATAGAATGATATAGAGTAGGATCAACATCCTCACCTACTTGGTCTCTACCAAGTTTGAGAGAAGAACACATAGGATTTTTTGAACTTTTTGCTCCTTCCAACCCAAACCTTTTTACTAGGCTCTTTGCATACTTGCTTTGTGAAATGAATATTCCTTCATTTGATTGTTTCACCTGCAAGCCTAGAAAGAATGTTAACTCACCAATCATGCTCATTTCAAATGTTGATGTCATAGCCTCTACAAAATCTTTCAAACATGTTTGAGAAGTAGAGCCATAGACTATGTCATCAACATAGATTTGAACAATGACTATTTATTTGCCATGCCTTAGGATAAATAAGGTCCTATCTGCTTAACCTCTTGAAAAACCATATTCAAGTAAGAAAGAGGTTAAGCGACCATACCATGCACGTGTGTAAGTGCTCCAATTTGAGTTGTTAGTATTCTCGTTAGAAAATTAACGAAAGTCCTAACATTACTAACATTTTTAACAATTCCTAACCTTTCTAACAAAGTGAGGGTAGATTAGGGATTGCCATTTAAAGTTAAACCAAGAAAAGAATCTCAAAAGGCAAAAGAAAATGGAAAAATCCTAATTGGGCAAGTTGAAAAACACAAACTGCTGGAATTTTTGAATATTATTCTTCCTGTTCAAAGCCTGGAGCAGCATTTAATGCACCAGGCACGTTTACAATACCCTCCGCGCGGATCCTATTGAGTTCCCAGAGTGCCTATAAATTGAACCCTCCTCTCTCAAGTTACACAAGACAATTGGCTCATAGAAGCTGTATTCTGGCGAAAAATAGGGAGAAAACAGTGGGAATTCACTAGAATTGCCACCATTTTCTCTTCAATCTTTCCCAAACCCCACTCACTCAAAATACTTTCAAAACACTCTCATACATACTCTCATACATACACCAATCCAAGCTCAAATCACCCCTTAGGAGGAGGATTAGAGAGAAAACATAGAGGACTTAAGTGTTATCTACTTGTTTTCTCTTTGACCAACTCTATCATCAAACCCCAAACACAAATCCAAACACCAAATCTTGATACTCCTCAAGTCAAACACCAAATCTTGATACTCCTCAAGTCAAATTCCAAGCCTAGGAAGATAGGGTGTCACCATTGGTAAAGCCCTCCTTCTCTAAACCCTAAAACTCCCTTTTAACTTCTTGTTCATCTTGTTCTTCTTACTTTGATTTACTTTATGTCTAATTTAACTTAAATCTTGACCTAAGATGGTCATCTTGAAGTTCATCTTCATGAATGACCATCTCAAATGGTCCACATTTTAAATCTCTAGTTGATTTTTCTCTTTAATTTCATCTCTACAAAATTCCCCTTCCCAAGCAAATGAAATGCTTAAGTCCTAATGTACCCCAAGGATGGTTTGATATAGTAGATCACCACTAAAATGTCTAGTGACTACTAATCAAAATCTAGGGAAATGGGGACAAGCATGGATGCAAAACCCCTTCTAAAATCATGTTTTCCTTCTTGAGAAGTTGCTGTCCAGTAGCAATTTTCTAAGACTCCAGTCCATGGTCTAATTTTTTGGACACAGATAAACTTGGAATTTGGTATTTACTACAAAATACTTTTTGTAGCCAACATCCACAGATTTCCAGAAATATTTTTATTTTATTTTTTGCGTGAGTAAAACTCCATTTTTTTAATTTTCTTTTGAAGGTCAGATCACCAGTCTCTGGAAGTCCAGATCTCATACCTGAGATTTCCAGAAGGTTTTAGGTCCTCAAATCTTCTTCAAAATGGAAAATTCTTTCACAGAAACCTTATTTAAGGTGTTTTGAACATTTTTCATTCTCGGACTTTTCCCAGATTCTGGAGTTTTCAAGCCTTAAAGTTCATTTCAAAATTAAGTATCCACTGCCTTTTTCATTCTGGCAGAAATGGTTTCCAACTTTCAAAAATCTTTTGAGTACCAAAACTCAACCCAAAAATTACACCAAAAATCATGGAATCTGTCTTAAGTCTAATAAAGAATTCCCAATTTTTACTTTCCTCAGTTTCAACTTATTTTGGCCAAAGTAACACACACACACACACACACACACACACAAACAAATGATTTTGAATGTTTGGAAGACTCGTTTTACGAGGCATTCCGGGTGCACACTAACGTCCTTCCCGGCGTGTAACGTGACCTCCGAACCCAAATCTCTTATTTCGGGCATTTTTCAAAGTTTTGGCCCTTAAAATAAAAATGGCGTGGCGACTCCAGTCTTTTTTCGATTGGTTTTTCAAAGAAACGAAAAATTTCAAAGTCCTTTCGAAAAAAAAATTGGTGCACATCATCACAGTGGCGACTCCGCTGGGGAAAAAATTAAGCTTTTTCTAAAAAAAAAATGATATTTGGTATATTGGTGAAAACCATTAAACTTCCCGTTATCGCCTCCTAACACGAGTCGGGGATAAATTGTGGCTTAACAATCCCACGTACCGGTATCATTGTTTTTTTTAAAAAAAGAGAAAAGCTTTTGAGGGTCAAGCTTCCGTCCCGGCATTAAAAATAATTTGTTGTGTGTGTTGATTTTTGCACATTTTCGTGTTGTTTTGACCACCTCGGAAAAAGTCAAAATTTTGACTGTCGGAATCATGTCCCTAACTGTTGGAATTTTTGTGCTTATGTACTTATGTGCTCATTTCAAAAAAAAAAAATTCAAAAAAAAAAAGATTTTCAAAAAAAAAAAGAAAATTTTCAAAAAAAAAAAAATCATGCATCATTCTTTTTAAGACACATGAAAAATTTCTATTTTACTCAGAAAAAGAAGATAGACTGCTTGCACACTACGCGCACGTGACCTTACACTGCACACTACGTCCCTAACCCGGAGAAATCCTTGTCGCGGCCCGTTTGGTCTTATTACGCCTCTCGGTGCAAGCACAGGACTACCCAAACATCCCATGAAGCCTCGTGTCGACCATGCACTTGTCCGTGACACACTTTGTTCGAGACCCGGTTGGTTTTTAGTCCGGGTCCGTGGTCATGCCCTGTCTGTGTATAGACCTTTCCTTTCAAGCCTTGTCGGCATACCGACTCAATATCTTTCGGGGACCCTAATCAGTTGAAGTCTTGCCGGTTTTTTGCTGCAAACTTTGACCAAGATATTGACCGGCGCCTTGACTTCGGCTCTGACTGGCACAAATTATACACAGACTCCCAGCATGACACTGAGTCATCAAGGATTAATGATTATTCCATGTCTAATTACGGCTTAACCGACGACAAGTCAAGATCAATTGTGGACGCTTATCGCTCCAAATCATGCCGACTTTTCGTCGAGCCCCTGGACATGATCTTGACTTTTGACGTCGCCTTGTCCGTAATTTACATCGAATGCTCGTTAAGACTCGATTACCCGCCGACTTTTAGGATCGTTTTCTTTCGGGCGGTGGGACCCGCTTGCCCTATAGGACCTCGCCCGGGCCGTCCACCCCGGAAGGTGGAAATACAGTGGAATACGAGGGGCTTATAGACGTAGTGACGGGGCCCACCGATCCAGATCCAGAATAGTTTGCGAAAAGAAGAGCAATCTTTTCCAACCGATTAGGTTAATAAAACATGTTTTAAGTAAACAAGAACAAATAACCGCATGTCGCATGAGCCCAAAGCCCAAACACCTACCCTCCTTCATTCCCGCACATCTCGAACCTTCGTGCCCTTTCCCCGCAGCCTCCGCACAAAGCTTGGTTTTGGGCACCGGTCACCGTTTGATCAGCTTAGGAAGAGTCAAGCGCATCATCGCCTTCACCGTTTGTTCCAACTCCGGGTTTCGTAATGTCTGCATCGCCCGGTAATGATGGGGACAACGTCACTCCGCCTCCCGGGACCCTCAGACAACCGGCAATGAAATCAGCTTAGCCGAATGTATGAGAGTGCGACAGAAGCACAATGAAACTTTATGGAGGCTATCAAAAGCCATGGATTGGCCGCCGGCCTCAACCCGCATGGCACCTTCACTGTGGAAGAAGAGGAAGACCTCAATCCCGCTCTTGGTCAACCCGACTACTCCAGGATGCCACCACCGGCCTCCCACGGTACTACCACCTGCAGCCCATGCTCCTCGATCTCTGGGTCAGCCGGCCTCCCAACCGCAGACCACCGGATCCACGCAGCCGACGGACGAGCCAGGCCGCAATGCCTCAGCTGGGACAAAGTCGTCACGAAATGCCTTCCCATGGTTGGGGATACCCCTAATGCCACAAAGAAATTGGGATCCCGCCTGCCTTGGGACCAATCAATCCGGACTTTCGCAAAGAACGGTTTGGAATGCCACCACAGCTTTGGTTCGGGCAACAAATGAGCCCTCCTCGTAATGATGCTAGCTCGCCGCTCCTCACACAGCCTTCCGCAAACCCATTTCTCACTCAGGGTTCAATGGGTTACCAAGCCCCCATCCCAGCCATCGAATCACCAGACCACAAGATCCTCTCGGTTATGCATCCTCGCCACAACCACCATGCAATTCAACAACCAGGGACAAGCAGCCCCGCACTTAAGCCTACTTATGGGCCTCACTCCGGAAATCCAAGCCATCCGCTACCTCAGATCCGCCCTCCATCTTCTCTCGCCGATTGGAAGCCAACAAGAAGTCGCCGGGTTCTATCCCTTTGCCCAAGCTCCTACCTACACTCCCAGGGTAATTTGGGCCAAGGACATGTTTTCACCTATGCTTCGGGATATGGTATTCCTTCCACCAATGCACCACCAACAAGCCTAGTCCTCTTCCCGGCTCAAATATCGGCTCGTGCATTCCCGCTCCACCTTTGGATCCCCAATTGGCTTGGTTTATGGAGCAACACAAGGAAATGAAAGCGCGTATCGCCGAATTGACCGTCAAAAGGAACACCGCTCTTCGGCCTACGTATCCCGACTCAATTGTACTCCCCGCTCACAAGTTCGTGATGCCCAATCTCAAAGGTTTGATGGAAGTGCGTGCCCTAAAACTCACTTGGACACCTATACTTTGGCAATGAAAGCCAAGGGATGCACAAACCAGCTTGGCCGACTACTTGATCTCTTTGAAGTCGTGGGCTTTGAAATGGTTTTTCCGATTGCAGCTGAAGCTAGGGCTACTTGGAAACAGATTACCGGTACTTTCACGTATAAGTATAAAGCCAACTTGGAATGGGAAACAAACAGAGTTGACTCGCAGACAACGGTGCAACTCGATGAGAATAGTGGGGATTTCTATAAAAGGTGGAACCCGAAGCTTAGTGAAATGGCCATTCCTCCCTCTCGACGAGGAGCAGCTAGGACATCTTTCGGTCATGCTTGAAGCCGCATTTGAGAGCTTCCCTCGCCACTTCCCTACGCCGACTTGCGTGCAATGGTTAATTCCGGGGGCTAAGTTCGAAAAGGCTTACAATCGCCAGCTGATCGTCGCACTTACTTACAGATACCGGGTTTCTTCCACCTCCAACACGCCTCCCGCCCAACCAAAAGGTAAAGAAGTGATTAGCTATGCGGGACAGATCAGTAATAATGCCACTTTTCTTTGTTCCCAAGAAACCCGATGCATCCAGATCCCGGCTCCAAGACTTGAGAAACTTTGGGATGCCGTTGAGTGATATCTTCAGAGGTTTGGGTGAGAGAAGGTTTGCTCCGGCCTTTGGAAAATTATCGCCTAGAAACCCCAATGCTCCTTTCGATACCTCCAAGCATTGTGCCTTTCATCGCAAGATCATGGGCACCTCGATAGATGATTGCGTCCCCTGAAAAAAGGCAATCCAAAGTTTGATTGAACAAGGGAGGTTAGAGGTGCCTGAAGGTCCCAATACTATCAGTAACCCATTCCCTAGAAACAACAACCCGAATGTCAACATGATCGAGTTTGGTGATTTAAGACTTGTGGGCATAATGGAATTTGACTCACCCCTTTGTAAGGTCGGTGGACCGACCATCGCAGATGATGAAAATGGTTGGATTAAGCAAGAGATTGCCAAAGAAATCCTGATGGAAAGATCTGCAATAGCCCCCATCTCCAGCGTCGAAGAGTAGATGCATGGTCCAACAACAAAGAGCGGCTAGACTAGGAACTACCTATCTTTAAAATAGTCTTTTAAGTCAACCTTCGTAGGTTCTAGTACTTTTATTTCACCTAAGTCCTTCCTGGACATTTGTCGTTGTAGTCCATTTTGGACATAGTAGTTAAATGTCTAACTTTTAATATAAGTCTTTTTTCTTTTCTTGCTAGACTCGAGACATCACTTGCACACCCACGTTACACTTAATTGAAATGGTTTTATCCTAGATGATCACTTGTGCTGCTCAACCACTAATTCTTTGAAATGATTAATATTTAAATTAATCGGAGTGAGAAAATCAATTGATATCCTTCCCAAATTGGGGCTTACCAACTCCCCATCTTGCATCTCATATGCTCACATCCCTTTCATCATCATCCTCTCGTTGCTCGATGAATTTGCATGGATCTTTTCTCATTTAAAGCTTAAGCAAGCAATGAAGACTTAATTTCGTTTAGGTCATCCGGTAAGGATTGCGGTCGAAGCCTTTCACCCATAGGAAAGCCATTACCTTACCCTCACCAAACAATATCCTTTCATTTCAAGATCGGCTTGTTTTGAAACCCTGTTTAGCCATCACCTTTGCTCCTTATTGAGAGAAGTCCATGCAACGCCAAAGAAGTTAGCTTCGAGAGTCAGCGATGCATAAAATGTTCAAGTTGTGAAGGAAGGAAAGATAATCCTCAACTCCTCAAAAGGGCCTTCCGAATTATCAAAGGAAGGATTTTAAAATCCTCGCAATTCAGCAAAAATCCTCAACGTCTCAGGAGGCTCTTCAAAAAAAAAAATAGAAAAATTCAAGCAAGAACTTCAAAAAAAAAAAAGAGGACCGTCGATCCTCACAATTCAGCAAAAGTCCCCGACTTCTCAAGAAGCTCTCCAACGATCAAAAAAAAAAGAGCCCGAATCCTCGCAAGTTCGCAAAAGTTGTCGATAGCTTGGACTTCCTCTCACCATTACCTTAAATCAATACCAAGCCATCCTCTCGATTTTAGAGGATATTCCCATTACCCTCGCCTTTGGTCAAAGTCAAAATTTGACCCCTCATTCTTAGAGGCAATCAATCTTCCCCGCCATAGATTTCCCAAACACATCCCTGCAAGCCAACCTCTCATCTTTAGAGGATCAGTCAGCAAAAGGCCCAACCGACCTCTCATCTTAAGGGGTCATGATCACCCGATGGCCGATCGAAGCCCGGAAACCCAGCTGCAATTCCTATCGGATAGCAATTTCATCGTAAAATCTAAATCAAATTAATGGTTCATTGCTTGCTTAAATTGGAATCTAATCCATTTTGGCTCAAAATTACCAATCAAAGATTGTGCAAATTCGAATTTGATTCATGTGAGCATAATTCATTTCTACTCCACAAACACTTGCCGTGGATGTCCCACTGGGGCTTCGCATCCGTGTCTTTCATGGACACTCTAAGGGGATATGTTATTCGAATCTCCAATCCTCAAATTCCCAAAAGAACCTCAAAGTCTTGAATTTTCACACTCATTCTCTCTTCATTCGGGATAAGCCCGAACTACGGCGACCTGAGCTCTTCATAATGGAGGGAACGTAGGCAACCAGAAATGGTCCGGTCGAAATCACGAACAAATCTCAAAAAAAAAATCCGGTCTCATCAAAGATCGTCCCTATACACTTTCCGCCCTTCCGAGCTTGATTCTCGATATCAGTTGGTTTTCTCCTTGTGATTAATCAAAATATTTGTTCATATCAGATTTAGGAGTTGGATAACCCGAACATTAACAAAGGGTTTTAAGCAGCCTTGTGATCATCATGAATAAGACAAGTTTTCAAGTGTCTCGACAAGTCTTCTCTCTCCATCATAGGGAAATAGAGCCAAACATCGTCTTTTACGTCGGCCAGGGCTTCCATACACTTTTCCACACCTTGTGATGCTTATACTCTCTCAAAAGAGTCAAACCTAAAGCGAGTGTGTATACACAAAATCGGGATTCATTCCCACTTCTCGAAAGATGTGCCCCTGCACGTAAACATTTCTGGTTCTTGTCCATTGACTGATTGACTAAGATCTGAAAAGATGGGCGCCTCCTCGACCACATAATGACTCTGTCTGCAATAAGACTGCTCTGAATTTCTTCACGCTGGGGCTTGCTAAGCGGTTCTCCCAGGTTCTCCTGTATCAGCTCTTCAAGCTGGGGCTTCTATAGTCATCTTTGGGGTCCACATTGGGTTCTTCACTACAAGATAGATTCGCCAAGTCACTTCTTCAAAATCTAGACTTTGCCTACTCAGGATCTAAGGGCTTTGTCAAGCCGGTCCTTTGGACCTGAATTTTATTAAGTCACGAGAAAGGTCTAGTCACATCAACAACCAGACTTTCAACTTCAGAACTTGGTACACAGCAGCCTCCCGTAGCATCGGAATTTAAGATCGGGGTTTCTCCCGGCGTTAGCAACTTCATCAAATTATTCCCCGAGCAAAGTTTCGGCCGAAGTCACAGCTCACCCAAATGAAAGAAGCTTCACTCATACCAACGTGCCCTAGAGCCTGTCAGCATCAGCTTCAAATGACCAAGAGTGAGAGGGAAATCTTCAACCAAGACCCGGGATCCGAATCCAATCTCATCAAGATTGAGGTCCATGTGATACTGTAAAAAAAAAAAAAAACCTCATCAACAACCACTGTTTAAATCGCGATCGAGGGCTCTCACCTCCCCCACTTGCTCAAAATCTGTCCCAAACAGTCTCCAGAATGCATCCCCTTTCATCACCATGCATCCCCACAAAAATCTCCCAAGGGCTCATGTAGCATGCACAAAACTTGAATCAATAGGAAAAATCCTAAGTGATTGAAGATCATAAATCATAATTTCCCTATCAAAAGCTTAGGCTAGGTGCATCTTCGAAAGCAAGTAAATGCATCATCTCGCGAACATATGCAGTGATACTATCATAATCATTCTGATTCTATGCATGCATCTGTCATCATGAATGTCATATACGCATCTTCCTCTCTACTAACCAATGCAGGAATTCAAACGTGAAAGACCATTTTCCTTCGCTATTGAGACTTACCCTCAACAAGGAAGATGTTTACCAAAGCCCAAAATCAATGGTTTCAACAAAATTGCAAGAAATCAAATCCCCCTTTTCGGCAAGAGATGATTCCAGGCAAAACATGTGCAGGCCACCTCCAGTGTCTACAAATCGGTCAGGGACGCCAAGTTCCCAAATACAATTCGGTCAGGGACGCCAAGTTCTCAAATACAAATCGGTCAGGGACGCCAAGTTCTCAAATACAATACGGTCAGAGACGCCAAGCTCTCAAATACAAATCGGTCAGGGACGCCAAGTTCTCAAATACAATACGGTCAGGGATGCCAAATTCCCAAATACAATTCGGTCAGGAACGCCAAGTTCTCAAATACAAATCGGTCAGGGACGCCAAGTTCTCAAATACAATACGGTCAGAGACGCCAAGCTCTCAAATACAAATCGGTCAGGGACGCCAAGTTCTCAAATACAATACGGTCAGAGACGCCAAGCTCTCAAATGCAAATCGGTCAGGGACGCCAAGTTCTCAAATGCAAATCGATCAGAGACGCCAAGTTCTCAAATACAATACGGTCAGAGACGCCAAGCACTCAAATGCAAATCGGTCAGGGACGCCAAGTTCTCAAATGCAAATCGGTCAGAGATGCCAAGTTCTCAAATACAATACGGTCAGAGACGCCAAGCTCTCAAATGCAAATCGGTCAGGGACGCCAAGTTCTCAAATACAATACGGTCAGAGACGCCAAGCTCTCAAATGCAAATCGGTCAGGGACGCCAAGTTTTCGAATACAAATCAGTCAGGGACGCCAAGTTCTCAAATACAAATCAGTCAGGGACGCCAAGTTCTCAAATACAATTCGGTCAGAAACGCCAAATTCTTAAAATGCAAATCGGTCAGAGACGCCAAGTTCTCAAATACAATACGGTCAGAGACGCCAAGCTCTCAAATGCAAATCGGTCAGGGACGCCAAGTTCTCAAATACAAATCAGTCAGGGACGCCAAGTTCTCAAATACAATTCGGTCAAAAACGCCAAATTCTCAAAATACAAATCAGTCAGGGACGCCAAGTTCTCAAATACAATTCGGTCAAAAACGCCAAATTCTCAAAATACAAATCAGTCAGGGACGCCAAGTTCTCAAATACAATTCGGTCAGAAATGCCAAATTCTCAAAATGCAAATCGGTCAGGGACGCCAAGTTCTCAAAAGCAAGAAGTCCCAATGTAAAGACAAGCTCAACAACTTCAACAAGGTTGACGATCACCAGCAAGATGCAGACTCAACCAAACTCCTCCTTCAGGTCAAAATGCCTCCAAAGACAGCAAATCGTCAGAAGAAACCGTCCCACGAACGGCAACCCAACAACTCTTCATCAATATCAGCCGTAGCCTCAGTCCTTTCGGTAGCTACAGGTAAGCACAACACAGGTATGAAAGCATATCTTAGTCAACTACTTTTCTAAAAGAACATTATCATCAAATCTTAGGGCGACCTCCCAAAAATAGTCAAATCTTAGGGCGACTTCCCAAAAATAGTCAAATCTTAGGGTGACTTCCCAAAATAGTCAAGTCTTAGGGCGACTTCCCAAAAATAGTCAAGTCTTAGGGCGACTTCCCAAAAAAAAAAACAGTCAAACCTCGGGTGACTCCCAAATACCGTCAAACCATCAAAGACCATCCCCAGCAGTTTTTGAACTACGTCCAGGCTTGATTCCCACTCGGGATACGTAGGTAGCCTACCATAGGTCCAGCCGCTTGACCAACACGGTCACCCTTTTCCCCGATAATCATCGAAAATGCCCTCAAATAGTCTCCCTCAACCTCGATTTAGGTTCATACTCCTGAACTGAAACCCCGACTTAGGATCATACTCCTGAACTAGGTCCCCATTTAGGTTCATACTCCTGAACTGAAACCCCGACTTAGGATCATACTCCTGAACTAGGTCCCCACTTAAGTTCATATTCCTGAACTGAAACCCCGACTTAGGTTCATACTCCTGAACTGAGTCCCCACTTAGGTCCATACTCCTGAACTAAATTCTCATACTCCTGAACTAAATTCTCATTTAGGTTCATACTCCTGAACTAAATTCTCATTTAGGTTCATACTTCTGAACTAAACCTCAGCTTAGGTTCATCCCCAACGAAAGTTAACGGAATTCCGGCCCCTTCAAATGAAGTCCACCAAAAGACTGTCTATCCCCTCGGAATCTGTCCCCAACAAAAGGATACGAACATCGAAGGAAATCATTTTAAAACAAGTTGATACCTCCAGATCACCCTTTGTCAAGGTTCGAGGCACCTAAGACGCCATCATCAAGGTTCGAGGCACCTAAGACGCCATCATCCAGGTTCGAGGCACCTAAAACGCCATCATTAAGGTTTGAGGCACCTAAAACGCTATCACACACAACACTAGGAAAGCGATAAATCGCAATCATCCCCTAATTCGACAAACCGAAATCATTACCAGGGTGACTTCCCAAAAATAGTCAGATCATAGGGTGACTTCCCAAAAATAGTCAGATCTTAGGGTGACTTCCCAAAAATAGTCAGATCTTAGGGTGACTTCCCAAAAATAGTCAGATCATAGGGTGACTTCCCAAAAATAGTCAGATCATAGGGCGACTTCCCAAAAATAGTCAGATCTTAGGGTGACTTCCCAAAAATAGTCAGATCTTAGGGTGGCTTCCAAAAAATAGTCAGATCATAGGGCGACTTCCCAAAAATAGTCAAATCGTAGGGCGACTTCCCCAAAATAGTCGAGTCATAGGTTGACATCCTAAAACAGTCACTCTAGGGTCAACGACTGAAGATAGTCGAAAAACCTGAACTACGACTGGCTTGATTCCTCTTAAGGATACGTAGGTAGCCTATCATAGGTTCAGCCATTAGACCGAAACGGTCATTCCTATCCCCAGCAGAGCGAATATACAACTTTAGCCATCAGACCAAAATGGTCATCTCTTATCCCTAGCAGAGTTTCTTTCAGCAACCGACTGCAGAACTCACTCACCAGGTTGACATCCTAAAACAGTCTCTCCAGGGTCAAAGACCCAAACTACGACTGGCTTGATTCCCCAATCGGGATACGTAGGTAGCCTATCGCTAGGTTCAGCCACTCGTTCATCCTGTCAAATTTGGAGCCTTACTCTTATCGACGACCCCGCTTCCTTCGAAAGCGCCGTCGCCGAGGGGCTACTGTAAGTGCTCCAATTTGAGTTGTTAGTATTCTCGTTAGAAAATTAACGAAAGTCCTAACATTACTAACATTTCTAACAATTCCTAACCTTTCTAACAAAGTGAGGGTAGATTAGGGATTGCCATTTAAAGTTAAACCAAGAAAAGAATCTCAAAAAGCAAAAGAAATTGGAAAAATCCGAATTGGGCAAATTGAAAAACACAAACTGCTGGAATTTTTGAATATTATTCTTCTTGTTCAAAGCCTGGAGCAGCATTTAATGCACCAGGCACGTTTACAATACCCTCCGCGCGGATCCTATTGAGTTCCCAGAGTGCCTATAAATTGAACCCTCCTCTCTCAGTTTACACAAGACAATTGGCTCATAGAAGCTGTATTCTGGCGAAAAATAGGGAGAAAACAGTGGGAATTCACTAGAATTGCCACCATTTTCTCTTCAATCTTTCCCAAACCCCACTCACTCAAAATACTTTCAAAACACTCTCATACATACTCTCATACATACACCAATCCAAGCTCAAATCACCCCTTAGGAGGAGGATTAGAGAGAAAACATAAAGGACTTAAGTGTTATCTACTTGTTTTCTCTTTGACCAACTCTATCATCAAACCCCAAACACAAATCCAAACACCAAATCTTGATACTCCTCAAGTCAAACACCAAATCTTGATACTCCTCAAGTCAAATTCCAAGCCTAGGAAGATAGGGTGTCACCATTGGTAAAGCCCTCCTTCTCTAAACCCTAAAACTCCCTTTTAACTTTTTGTTCATCTTGTTCTTCTTACTTTGATTTAATTTATGTCTAGTTTAACTTAAATCTTGACCTAAGATGGTCATCTTGAAGTTCATCTTCATGAATGACCATCTCAAATGGTCCACATTTTAAATCTCTAGTTGATTTTTCTCTTTAATTTCATCTCTACAAAATTCCCCTTCCCAAGCAAATGAAATGCTTAAGTCCTAATGTACCCCAAGGATGGTTTGATATAGTAGATCACCACTAAAATGTCTAGTAACTACTAATCAAAATCTAGGGAAATGGGGACAAGCATGGATGCAAAACCCCTTCTAAAATCATGTTTTCCTTCTTGAGAAGTTCTTGTCCAGTAGCAATTTTCTAAGACCCCAGTCCATGGTCTAATTTTTTGGAGACAGATAAACTTGGAATTTGGTGTTGACTACAAAACACTTTTTGTAGCCAACATCCAGAGCTTTCCAGACATATTTTTACTTTATTTTTTGCGTAAGTAAAACTCCATTTTTTTAATTTTCTTTTGAAGGTCATATCACCAGTCTCTGGAAGTCCAGATCTCATACCTGAGATTTCCAGAAGATTTTGGGTCCTCAAATCTTCTCCAAAATGGAAAATTCTTTCACAGAAACCTTTTTTAAGGTGTTTTTAACATTTTTCATTCTCGGACTTTTCCCAGATTCTGGAGTTTTCAAGCCTTAAAGTTCATTTCAAAATTAAGTATCCACTGCCTTTTTCATTCTGGCAGAAATGGTTTCCAACTTTCAAAAATCTTTTGAGTACCAAAACTCAACCCAAAAATCACACCAAAAATTATGGAATCTGTATTAAGTCTACTAAAGAATTCCCAATTTTTAGTTTCCTCAGTTTCAACTTATTTTGGCCAAAGTAACACACACACACACACACACACAAACAAATGATTTTGAATGTTTGGAAGACTCGTTTTACGAGGCATTCCGGGTGCACACTAACGTCCTTCCCGGCGTGTAACGTGACCTCCGAACCCAAATCTCTTATTTCGGGCATTTTTCAAAGTTTTGGCCCTTAAAATAAAAATGGCGTGGCGACTCCGGTCTTTTTTCGATTGGTTTTTCAAAGAAATGAAAAATTTCAAAGTCCTTTCGAAAAAAAAATTGGTGCACATCATCACAACGTGGAGCTTGTTTCAAGCCATATAAGGCTTTATCAAGTCTATACACATGGTTTGGTAGATGAGGATCTTCAAATCCTTTTGGTTGTTCAACAAAAACTTCTTCTTTTAAATAACCATTTAAAAAGGCAGCTTTAAAATCCATTTGAAACAAAGTAATTTTTAGAAAACAAGCTATAGCCAAGAGGAGTCTTATGGATTCTATTCTAGCAACGGGAGCAAAGATCTCATCAAAGTCAACACCTTCAATTTGGGTGTAACCTTGAGCTACGAGACGAGCTTTGTTCCTTATAATATTTCCTTGCTCATCTGATTTATTTTTGAAAATCCATTTTGTACCAATTACATTTGTATTAATGGGACGTGGTACTAAACACCAAACTTCATTACGAGCAAATTGTTCAAGTTCCTCTTGCATGGCATGTATCCAAAAATTATCTTTTAAAGCTTCAGAAATATTTTTGGGTTCTAAAGAAGAGACAAAACAGGAATATTTTACCTTGTGGTATGTGGTGGACATGCACACATACCTTGCCATTTCACGGTTACTAAAGTGTCCTTTATTCCTTGTTCGTACCCCTTCACTTGCTTCTCCAATGATTTGAGATGAAGGATGATCTCTTCTGATCCTAGTTGGTGGATCCCTTCTCAAATCTTCATGCACATGAGCATCATCATCCGGACTGTTCCTCCTTTTCGATTCTTTGGGACAGTCTTGGGTGATACCGGAGATGCTATCCCATCGGTGGCAACACTGGGCCGGCACTGGGTATCACTTACTTGATTTTGATTCTCCAGTTCTTCCGGCAATATTAATGGAGATTCTTGTACTCCATCACCTGTAACACTTGCTAAATCATCAAAAACAACGTTAATTAATTCTGAATGGTTTTTAACCTAAGGTTATAAACCCTATATGCTCGACCCCGAGCATACCCAAGAAATATAGCCTTATCACTTTTAGAGTCAAATTTAGCTAAGTAATCCCGATCATTTAGAACATAACACACACACACACCCAAATGTATGAAAATAATGAACCTTTGGTATCCTACCATTCAAAATTTCATAAGGTGTCATTCTAGTACCAGGTCTTAGAAAAACTCTATTGGCCGGGTGTGACAAGCCGTGTTTAAGGCCTCGGCCCAAAATCTCTTTGAAATTCTTTTTGAAAACAACATCACACGTGCCATCTCAAGTAATGTCCTATTTTTCCTTTCGGCCACCCCATTTTGTTGAGGTGTTTTAGGAGCGAGAAAACTCATGTTTAATTCCTTTTAATTCACAAAAAGTAAAGAACAATGAATTATCAAACTCCGTTCCATGATCAGACCTTATTCGCATGGTAAGAGCAAAAAACATGTTTTTGATTTTAGCATGTAAGACCTTAAACTTTTCAAAAGTTTCTGATTTTTCTTTTAAAAAATATACCCAAGTAAATCTAGAAAAATCATCAACTATTACAAAAGTATATTTCTTACCTCCTAAACTGTCTACCTCAACTGGACCCATTAAATCCATATGCATTAATTGAAAACAGTGCGTTGTCCCAGAATACTCCTCATTATGTTGGGTAGCACTATGGGTAGCACGTGTTTGTTTACCCTTTAGACAATCTTCACATATGATTTTCGTACTTATGTCCAGACTAGGTATACCTCTTATAGCTTCAAAGATTTATGAGTTTCACAATGTTACGAAAATGGACATGACCCAACTTTTGATGCCATAAGGTAGCATCATCAACCCTCACGAGAATGACACACTTGTTTATCCTCAACAAGATAACGGTTGTTACTTGATCTAGTACCGGTCATAACACGCTTATTGGTACAATCAAAGACTTCACAAGTGTTTTTATTGAATTTTACTTCAAGGTTGTCATCACAAAGTTGGCTAATACTAATTAAATTAGTTACCGGTCCATCAACATGCAAAACATTTTTCAAAGCGAAATCCAGGTACATTTAATACGCCTTTTCCTACTATATTACTCTTGCCACCACCACCATATGTTACACTACCACCTTGAATAGGTTCATATTCCTTTAAAAACATTTTTGTTCCAGTCATATGACGAGAACAACCACTATCAAAATACCATGAACCTTCAACATTAGTTTTAAGGCAGTGCATACAACATCACATATCAGATTGGACTTAGGTTTTCACACTTTCCTACTTTGATAACTTTTCTTCTGACTGACAGTGATATTTGACGTGCTAGGCTACACTTCAGGTATCACACACGAGGCTCGGACTGTTTCTTTAAGAGAGTTTTACAATCATTTTTCAAATGTCCAGTAGAGTAACAGTAGTTACATATTTTTACCTTGTCAGAAGACTTATCAGAAGTTATAAATTCAACATGATCCCTTTCTTTAACAAAAACTAACTTATCTTCTGTATTAGACAAAGTAGATGTAATAGCATTTAAAGACTCTTGAAAACCCATACCTGCCTTGAGTGGTTTGGACAACCCAAGAATTGCATCTAACTTGGTAGAACTCGTGTTGAGTTTCTTGAATGTTGTCTCGGCAAGAGTAAGTTTGCTCTTGACTTTGTCCAGCTCCACATCTTTCTTTGTGAGTTGAACTTCCAATCTAGTCAAGCCATCAGTCAGGTCTTGAACCTCTTTGGACAGAGAGATCACCTTCTTGTTCTCTTTCTTCCATTCGTCCACCAATTCTTTGCATAGGTTCTTAAGACCACAAATGAGTTCATCCTTGCTAAACTCCTTACTTTGTTCACCCTCTTGTGAACTACCTGCATCCATGTTAACAGAACCCACAAAACAAACAGCATTTATCAAATTTAAATTTGTATACCTGTTGGATGATATCGCAGGTGCTATCCCACTTTGGATATCACCTGGGGTATCACTGACAGAATCCAAGTCACAATTTGTGACCACCATTGTTGTTTGATCTGAATCTTCATATTGATTGGTCTCCTCATCTTCATTGTCACTGAGAGAAACCCATAGGTTCTTTCCCATCTTCCTTAGAGTGTTAGCACACTCATTTGAGTAATGACCCCATTCGTAGCAAGCATGACATTGGATTGATTCAAGGAATTTTGGATCAGATCTGGATGGATCTGATGATGCTCTCCTTATGGGACCACCTTTCTGAGTAGATGGAAATGTCCTCTTGGGCATTGAATTGTACACCTTGGTTTGTTGCTCTTTAGCCTTCACCTGCACATTTTCTTTGTTAAATTTTCTCACCATTGAGTTATACTTCCTAGCAAGTAAGGCAACACTGGCATCTTCACCTAATTCCTCAAAAATTTCGTCATCCTCATTAGTTGAACCACTAGAGGATTGAACTTTTAAAGCAACACTCTTGCCTTTAGAAGCTTCACTTTGCTCAGCAAGGTTTGACTCAAAATTTTTTAAAATGCTCATTAAGGAATTGATGTCCATAGTGGAAAGGTTGTGAGCCTCTTCTATAGATGAAACCTTTATATTAAAACGCTCAGGGAGAGTTCTAATAGCCTTTGAAACCAATTGTTTGTTTGTAAAAGTTTCACCTAAAAGTTGACACTCATTAGCAATGTCAAATAATTTTTCAAAATAAGAGGAGATGGTATCACTTTCACCCATTCTCAACCTTTCAAATTTGCCAGTAAGACCTCTAAGTTTGTTTTCACGCACACTAGAATCACCTTCACAAAACCTTTGTAAAATGTCCCAAGCTTCTTGAGCTGTGGAACTATTTTGAATAAGTTTAAAAATATGCATGTCAACCCACTCAAAAATAGCATTAAGAGCTTTCTCATTATAGTTAGCTAGGGTGATCTCTTCATTAGTCCACTCGCCTTCAGGTTTAACCTGAATATCACCATCCTCATCAGGAGGTAAAAGTGGAAGAGAGTACCCATTAACTATAGATCGCCATGCTCGAAGATCAATTGATTTGATATGCGAGCGAAGACGAATTTTTTAATATGCATAATTCGAACCATCTAAAACAGGAAGACGTTTTTGATTGGGATTTGCAGGATCAAAAGCCATGACACCTAGACCAAGCACTTAGTAACGTCAAGTGACCTGCTCTGATACCAATTGAAATTGTCACGACTTGAATCACAAGTGATATCCAAGGTGATAACAACACCAACGACAGCACTTGGGATAGCACACACACACTTCGAAAATAAAATAATTTTGTAAAAGAGTTTGCAGCGGAATAAAAATACCAAAATTGTTTTTCTCAAGTTATATAAATATAACTTGAGAGTGCCTCTTAGGCAAGACTTTATAATTACTATAAATGAATTTACAAAGCCGAAAGTTCCCTATAGTTATATCTATTTTGAGCTCTATGGAACAAGAGATAAAGAACGGAATCCTATCCTAGCCTTCACACACCTTGATACCAAAGTAATCAAGTGCGAAATTACAAGGGAGAAAGGATTAAAAAGAACCAAACAAAGATCTCTATCTCTAAGCTTTTCGAAGGTGTGAATGTGATGATGTAATTGGCATATCTTCAAATGAAACCTTCCAAGCTTATTTATAGTCTTCAAATACTTGAAGGCTACTCAATTAACAGCCTTGGGGCTGGTCTTGCACGTGGAGGAAGTATAGGGAGAGTGGGTGAAGTTGTTCCACAATTCTAGCTCCCATTTCCTCAATTTTAGCAACCAAGTTAATTTATCCTCAAGCCAAGCTTCCACGCCTTGTACTCCCTTGCTTTATCAACCTTGTACTTCGTCTATAACTCAGCAACAACCCTTGACCAAGTCTTCACACGTTTTGTTGTTGTTTGCCCAAGTTACAAATTAATACATAAAATGTATAAATTATTTTCTTCCAATTTCCACACGTGTCTAGCTCCTTCTTTGATGCTATTGCACTCTGAAATATAAACACAAACCATAGACTATACAGAGTTTATTAGCACATTAGTCCATTAAATAATAAACAAGAAATATACAACTATATAATTTTCAGTCCAGGAAATCATCTGCGATATCACCTGAACTTTTGGGAAATCATCTACGATATCACCTGCAGTTTACACTAACAGGCTAGATTGCTGTTTGAGCAGAAATATTGCTGTTTTGCCGTAGCAATATCTCGCGCGAGATAAGGTGTCTCGCACGAGACACGCTATCCAGGCAGAGATCTCTTCCTTTTTCGAACAGGATTTTGTCAGTTTTCCCTATAAAATGACCCTGTAGTCCGGCCAGATAACTCATTCTAGCCTTTCAAACTCTAGAGACATTCTGTTAGGGTTAAACTCTTGGCTTCTTTTCCAATCCTGCGATCAATGGCTTCCAAGGAGATTCCCCCAACGTCCATGATTGTCGATGATTTTTCTCTGTCATCTGAAGTGATTGAATCTTTCAAGCAAGCATCTAGAGATTTGGTGAGGTCGTTTCGCAACCGATCTCGCAATAGGTTTATTGCAGAATTCGGATTCAGAATTCTTTTCACCTTGAAGAACCTCCAACCGGATTGGAATCTCTTGCAGGGTGTTGCTCGATTTTGGGATCCCTCTATTCACCTTTTCAATTTTTCTTTGAATGAGATGGTGCCTACTGTGGAGGAATTTGCAATTATCTTGGATATGCCTTTGACTGGTGAGATTGTTGTTCCTAAGAACTATAGGAATCATTCGGAGGCTTTGAATGAATTTCTAGGGATCCCCCTTGATACTTGCTACGAGTTGGTTCACCGCAAGTGGGTTGATTGCTCTTCTTTTCCGGGACGCTTCAGCGGTGATTCAGATGATGACGCTTTTCATGTCTACAAACGGAACTTTCTGGCCCTTTCTCTTTTCGGAGATGTTCTGTTTACATGCAGGGATGGTTTGGTAGACTCCCAACTGGTGGAAATTGTTCTGCAGGCTAGAAAACGTTCTAGGAACATTATTTCGCTAATCTTGGGTGAGACCCTGCATGGTCTTGATGAGCTGCATAGGACCGGTGCCATGACTCAAGGGAGTCCTCTTCTGTTGACCATTTGGCTTAGGGAGCATCTCAAGTTGGTAGGTCCCCCATTGGAATATTCCCCTTTCACATATCATACGCGCAAGTTATTGATCAAGGATCTTTCAGCGGATGAATGGGCTGAGTTGATTGCGAAGACCGAAACTGCTGACATTCTTTGGTGTCCGCCTGATTGGAGGTTGAACAATTATGTTGCCAATACCAAGGGTTTTGACAGGGTGGTTCTTCCGGGTTTGCGAGATTCCTCTTTTTATTTTCCCAGCGGGTGCTCAGTCGGCTTGGTCGACGGCGGGACACTTATCTTTTCGAAGGAGCTTCTCGTGAAGTGTCTTACATTGGTGTAGAGTTTGCGCAGGCGCTAGCTCAAGCATGGGATGAAGGAACTAGTCGGGACCGCTGGTCGAACCTTCGGACCTTTAATGCAAGCATCTTCTTATCTGATAAGTATTTGGATTGGTTCCTTCATACTGGTCACCCTAGTGCGGAGAAGATTGATGATCTGCGGCTTTCACTGCTAGGGGATTCTTTTGTGGCTAGTAGTATTTTGCGAAGGAGCGAGGCTCAGTCTGATCCTGCTAATGTATGAACTGATCCAACTCAGGATTTTCTCAATGGGGATTGGTACGAGAGGCGAGGCAAAGGGATGCCTGGAAAGACGCAAGCTCTAGATAGGCCCAGTGTCTTTAAGAGGCTATCGGAATCTGTCTTTGATCGTCTCGAGGGATGCTCTGCTTTGAGGGGCTCAAAGCGCAAGAAGGATCGCGAAGACGGTGGTGACCATGTCCGCCGGCCTACCAAGTCAATGAAAGGCTAGATCTTAAGGAGTACCAAGAGATTGCTTTGATAGATCAATTGTTTTTATTTTATTAGTATTTTTTCAAGGTTGTTAGCTTAGCAAATTAGTCGTTGTGGTTAGGATTTCCCTTTTGTCATTAATAAAAATGCATTCGATTAATAAAAGGACAAAATTAGATTTATTTATTTGATTAGACCGAACCCGAAGGCTGCCTACGTTCCTCTTTTACAGCAATTAAATAAGAGGCTCAGGTCTAACGTAGTTCATTTTTGAGAGAAAAATGACAAAATACGGCTCCATGTCGGGGGGTAATCTCGCGCGAGATAAGGCCCTTTTTTTTTATGCACACCCTTTCTTCTGCCTAGACCGCCCCTTCGGGTTTTCAATCTAGCGGGCTTCTTTTCTTGTGCGAGCTCTAATTTTTGCCTAGGCCGTCCTTTTCGGGATTTTCAACCTAGCGAGCGATTTTTTTTAGGAGGGCAAGTCACGCGAAGTACTTCTTGAGCTTGTCCATGTTGACCGGCTTCGGTAGTTGATCTCCGTCTAAGTCCACCAGCTGAAGGGCACCCCCAGAGAATATCTTCTTCACAATGTAGGGTCCTACCCATCTTGGTCCCCACTTGCCTAGCGGGTTGAAAGGTCCGGGACGGTGCTCACGGAGAACCGGGTCACCTACTCGATGTTCCTTGTCTTGACCTTTTTGTTGAAAGCTCTTGCCATTCTTCTTTGGTAAGCTTGAGTGTGTTGGGCTTTCAACCTTCTTTCGTCCAACAGGGCCAACTCTTCGTATCTTCTTCCTAGCCAGTCGACCTCGTTTACTTGGTTTTCTAGGAGAACCCTAAGTGATGGTATTTCCAATTCTATTGGTAAGACAGCCTCCATTCCGAATGTGAGGGCGTAGGGAGTCTCTCCTGTAGCGGTTCGGGCGAAGTGCGGTATCCCCACAGTGCGAAGGGTAACTTGTCGGGCCAGTCTTTTCCAGTGACTGCCATTTTTCTGATGATGGTTTCGATTGTTTTGTTTGCGTCTTCAACAGCTCCATTTGTCTGGGGCCTGTAAGGAGACGACTTATGTCTTGTGATTTTGTACTCGGTTAGGAGGCGATCTGTTTCCTTCTCAAAGTGTGACCCATTATCGGATATCATCTCTTACGGAACCCCATATCGGCAGATGATGTTGTGCTTGATGAATTCTGCAACCTTTCTGGCATTCAGAACTTTGTAGGAGGCGGCCTCAACCCATTTAGTGAAATAGTCGATGGCTACTAGGACGAAGCAGTGTCCGTTAGCTCCTACGGGTGTGACCTTTCCAATCACGTCTATCCCCCACGTAGAGAACGGCCAAGGAGAAGTCATAGGGTACAGCAAGGAAGGCGGTGCATGCTGGAGATTGGCGTGTATCTGACACTTATGGCACTTCTTGACCATTTTGGTACAGTCGGCTTCCATGGTTAGCCAAAAGTACCCTTGTCTGATGATCTTTTTGGCGAGCATGTTTCCGCTCATGTGGGTTCCACATATGCCTTGATGAACATGGTCCATTATTTCTTGGGCCTCTTCCTCGGTGGCACAAAGGAGGTTTCCTTGGGAATGTTTCTTGAATAGACGGCCAGCAGTGATGACGTAATTAGCGGCCAATCTCTTAAGGGCGATCTGAGTCTTTGGGTCTGTCTCAGGTGGGATGGTTCCATCTAGGATGAAATGCCAAATGTCATAGTACCACGGTTTCTCTTCGGAGTTCCCAACAATGGCACATTCGGATAACCATTTGTCTTTGCAGTCATGGAGATCTATAACGGCGCAGTATGCGGGGTTGCACGCCGTGTTATTTTGAAGGGTTTGGCTTGCTTTTCCTTTAGGGATTTCGACCAAAGAAGCAAGTGTGGCTAATGCGTCTAAACCGATTTTGTCTGCAGGGAGGTAGTGGAATGAGACATCTTGAAATTGTTGCGCCAACTCTTGGAGGTGGGCACTGTATCTTTGAAGGGTTGGATCTTGGACCCTCCACTTCTTCAATGTCTGATTGATGATTAATTGGGAATCCCCGAATTCCTCGAGTTCAAACACGTTGCGCTCTAGGGCTGCCTCAAGCCCCGCTATGCAAGCTTCGTGATACTGCGGTGTTGTTGGTGGCGTCAAAGTCAAGACGTACTGCCAGTGGAGTATAGATGTCGTTAGGGTCTACCAACAACATTCCGATGCCGAACCCTCTCTTGTTGGTTGTACCATCGAAAAATAATTGCCACTTATTTTCTTCTTCTATACTCATGATGTCCTCATCAGGGAATCGCGGGTCTTCCCCCTTCACTTCGTCACAAGGAAATTCGGCCAATTGATCTGCGAATACACTCCCCCTGATGGATTTCTGAGTGACGTAAGTGATATCATACCCCGCGAGCATGAAGTACCATTTGGCCAGTCTCGAAGACAAATTTGATTTGTCTAGGATATATTTCAGTGGATCCATTTTTGCAATGAGACGAACAGGGAAGGCTTCCATATAGTGCTTTAGCCTTTGTGATACCCAAACAAGGGCAGCGCAGGATTTGTCGAGTGGAGAGTAGTTGATTTCGCTGCCTTGGAATCTGCGGCTGACGAAATAGATGGCATTCTCTGTGTGCGAGGCAGGCTGTTCTTGAGCGAGCATAGCCCCTAATGCATTGTCTGTAACCGTGAGGTACAATTTCAAGGGCTTCTCCTTGTGTGGTGGAACCAGGATGGGTGGGGAAGTTAAGTAGTGCTTAACTTCCTCGAATGCTTCTTGACATTCTTCGGTCCACTCTTGAGGTGCATTTTTCTTAAGTAGCTTGAAGATGGGATCGCACATTGTAGTCAGTTGATTGATGAATCGACTGATATATTGAAGTCTGCCCATGAATCCCTTTACTTCTTTCTGTGTTCTGGGTGGAGGCATGTCAATGATAGCCCTTATCTTGGCGGGGTCTGCTTCTATGCCACGCTCTGTGACCATGTACCCTAAGACTTTTCCTTTGACCACTCCGAATGAGCATTTGGCGGGGTTGAGCCTCATCTGTCTTTGTCTCGATCGATTGAAGAATTTTTTGAGATCTCTGAAGTGCTGACCATCTGTCCCCTTTTGAGTGAATAATCATGTCGTCCACGTATACCTCTATTTCTTTGTGGATCATGTCGTGGAATAGTATCGTAACTGCCCTTTGATAAGTAGCCCCTGCGTTCTTGAGACCAAACGGCATGACCGTGTAGCAGAATGTTCCCCAAGGTGTGGTGAATGCTGTTTTGTGTTGATCCTCCTCTGCCATGAGGATTTGGTTATACCCTGCGAAACCGTCGACGAATGAGCGGACCTCGTATGCGGCTGTGGCGTCGACCAACATGTCTATGTTTGGTAGCGGGAAGTCATCTTTAGGGGATGCCTTATTCAAGTCTCTGAAATCGACACAGACTCGTATTTTTCCGTTCGACTTGGCTACCTGTACCGTGTTTGCTAGCCATTCCGGATATTCAATCACTTTGATAAACCCTACCTTCAAGAGTTTCATGATTTCCTCTTTCACTTGCATTGACCATTCCGGCTTGATTCTGCGTAGTTTCTGTTTGACTGGCTTGGCATTGGGTAGCAGCGGTATCTTGTGTTCTACAACTGACTGATTCAACCCAGGCATATCCTTGTAGGACCAAGCGAAGACGTCGACATATTCTCTGAGGAGCTGCGTCAAGGTTTCTCTGTCTTCCCCCTTGAAGAAGCTGCCGATCTTTGTTTCTCTGGGGTCTTCCGTTGTCCCAAGATTAACCGTTTGCATTTCCTCGTCGTCAACAGGGCCATTCTTTCCACAACGACCTACTTGCTTAGCTAATTCTTTTAAGATTTGTTCGTTTTCTTGATCTATCTCATCGTATGATTCATTATTAACGTGTTCGTTATATTGATTATTATTAGTTAATTCATCATTCACGATGTTAGCAATCTCAGGGTACTCGGAAAGATCAAAGTTTTCATTAAGGAAGTAAGGGAATACATGTTCGGCCACCGCCTCGATTTCCTCTTGAGTGAGTTCATCGGAGGTGGAGCCTGCTTCTAATGTGAAAGTTACAGGGCCTATCTTCCTGCGGGGATGGGGAGTGCAACCAAGCTCTTTGATCATGAAGTCTTCATCAACAACTGGTCCTCCGGTGACGTGCCAGTTTAGAATTGGCTCATCACATTTATGTATTAGTCTTGTGTAATCAGTAGTTGGAGCGTCCCCCTTGGAGATTGCATGGATCTGGCTGTCTTCTAACCGGCACAGGTCTTGGAACTGTCGCAGCATGTCTTCTCCCAACACAAAGTCCCATTCACTTTTCATTTCTGCCTTCGTGCCCCACAAATCATTAGGGATTAGTGGGACGGGTTCTGTTTCATTTGGAGAAGCATCGCAGTCGCTGAAGATTTCAAAGCCCGGTTGGCGCTTTCCTTTATCATCAGTCCATGGTTCTGAAAAGATAAAGTAGGGAATACTTTCCCCTTCTCGAACGAAGTAGCCATTGAGTGTCTTTCGATATGGCTCGAGGTTGTAATTCTTGGCCTTTGGGTCATCGTAGCCTTTGTATGTGGTTCCTTCCCACTTGATTTGAGTGAAGCCCCACTCTTCTTCGTCATCCCCATCGTGGATGGAAGTGATGTATCCTAGGCCATGCTTTGTGTGAAGTGGGGGAACCGGTGGTGGTTCCGTTATCCCTTGTAAGTGCTTTCCGAGCCCCAATCCAGGAAAGTACCCTTTTGCTAGCATCATTCTCCAGACAGGAAGGCTTCCAGAAAACCGAAGTGCCTTGGAGTAGTCATTTTCGTTGCAAGTTTCTATGACATTCACGGTGCTTTCTTTCTCGATCTCAAAGAATTAATCAGAATTGAAAAGGGAAATACTGACTAACTATTATTGAAAAGCAAACTTGATACTCTTGCCCACAAATGAAGTCTTTAGGCAAGTAGTACCCGACTAAGCTAGACTAACTACTAATTGTTTCTTTTGCAACTAAAAATAAATGACTGAAAAAGAAAGAGATCCCTCATTTGCTTGAATTCATCCAAACTGTTCCACCGCTTGGGCAAATTCTGATGTCATCGTTGTCAATTAGGTCTTGGACTGCATTCTTATAATTGAAACAATTATTGGTGTGGTGGCCATGGCATTGATGGTAGTAGCAGTAGAGATGTGGAGCTCGACCTTCCCTCTTAGGTATGTATCCTTCTATTGGTTTCAACTTTCCATTGTTGTGAAGACTTCTGAAGAGATGACCGAGAGTGATACTTCCGATGTCGGAGAAGATCCTTCCCTTCCTTCGCTTAGCCATTTGATTGTGGAGGTCTCGGATATGGTTCTCATAGTATTGCACAAAGACGAGGTGGCGAGACTGATATTCTTCTTCCATTTGTTCTTTGAGGTCACGGTAGAGAGTATTGAGGAAATACTTGACCCTCTCATCAATGTCATATTCAATGTGGGCTTCAAGGTTGATACACTTTTGGGTCATGGTCTCGAGTTTGCTCTTGACTTCCTCGAGCTCTTCAATTAGTATCTTTGTCTTTTCAGCTTGGATGGATTCTTCCATGTGATGCCACGAGTCATTGTCGTTAATTTGCTGCAGGGCTTTGGCAAGTTGAGTTTTGATGTCACTTAGCTCTTCTTGTACAGATGATCGCCTGCTGTCGGAGTCACTCTCCATCTTTCGAAAATCCCTAGCAATGCGGGTGGAAGGTAAATCAAAGGCTTATCTCCAACCCTCAACATGCTCCATTTCAGCGACAAGAGACTTGGTCATCTTTCGCAAATCTTCTTCTTCGAGATCTTTCTTAGTGACGAAGTGCTTTTCCGTAGACATTGTGTTGGGAGTCTTGAAGTTGAGTAACTTCGGAAAACTGACAGAATAGATGCAGAGATGATATCAGGATCAAATCTAGCCCCAACGAGTCGGGAGCAGGCTTAAATGGCTCAGGCTCAGTTTCAGCAAACAGAAGCATTATCCCGCGCGAGATATGTAATACCGTGCGAGATAATCACTCGAAAAGTCAATTTTTATTTAGACCTAAATTTTGGTCGGAACGGAAAGTCCGTTTTGAGGGGTTTCTAAGGCCTTTATCAGAACCTAACGACTAAGTAATCAATCCGATTTTTGTAAAACAAAGCCATGTAAGATCGTTTTTCGAAGGATTATATGTATATGTATTTTTTTTGAAGGGACATCTGAAAGGGTCATTCCGAAGGGACTTTTGCCGAAGGGACTTTTCTGAGTCCTTCTTTATTGTCAATTTTACATGACTTTGTTTTGGTCAAAAACAAGTAAAGATCACCGAGTCAAAACCGACCGGTCACGGAGTGATCCTAAAAAGCCAATCTACATGAAAATGTGGCGATGCAGGGCTGGAAGGCTAGGCTCCCCGCGATATAACAATATAAGTGGATTGAATACGCGGAGTGGGATTGTCCAACTTCGGAGAGACCGGCGACTAGGTGGTTACCGTCATCCGTCCTTAGTGTGGGTCCCGGGTTTATAGAGGGTATGCAGTGCAATGACAGTTATAATATGAGTGCACGTGTGTGATAGTCAATCTAGGTGATAGATAAAATAGAGATTTTTTTTGAAAAAAACAAAAGAAAAACAGATAGTGGCCGCACCAAGTGGTTGCCTACGTTTCTCCCAATTTAGAAAGACTCAGGCCGTCGTAGTTCCACATAAAGAGAGATAAAGAGAGATAAATAAATTAATTTACAACTTCCGAATCCCCAATGGACCGAACTCTAATTAAATAAAACTCAATCGCACGCAGTTTATAAATAATAATCAATTATTTAAATGACATAGAGATTCGAGTTCTACATCTTAAGGGAGGCCTTAAGATGCGAGAACTCTGCAGATAATGAATTCTGGGATCCCCCTTTGGATGTTCGGCTCTCGTCTTGGACTATGAGATAAACGGGAGAAACCAGAAAACAACCAGATTGCCGAGGCCATATCTCGCGCGAGATATGATATCTCGTGCGAGATATGCCTCATCTGAGAGCAGAAAATCGAATTTACAATATTTTTTTTGAAAACCTCTCTTTTAATTTTGACGCAAGTTTAAGCCTCTTAATTTCAAGTCCCCAGCGGAGTCGCCACTGTAGCGTTGTGAGAAGAATTTTATCTTTTTGAGTCGCCACCTATATTATTCGTTTGGAGAACATAGAAAAACCATTTTGAAAGAGATTTGGGTTCGGGGCTTAGGTTATGGAATGGGTAGGTCAAGGAGCATCCATTCCACCCAATCCGGAGATCGGTCTTGCTAAAGAAAAGAGAGGTTTTCAAAAAAGAAGAAGAAAAAGATTTTAAACAATAAAAGATCCATTTAACGGGATTAAACGGAATGTAGGATCGATTGCTTCGAGACCGTCTCCATAATTAGGAGAGGCTCTAGGCCGATCCTAGATTCAATAGATTTATACCACTCTAACAATCAATTAGAAAGGAATTTAGGGGTTACCTTGCGTGAGGTGATTTGGGCAGAGTTTCGACTCAAGTTTAGAATCGAGTCTTGATACGGACAGAGCTTCGCCTCAGTGCTTGACTTGGATCTTGATGTTTGTTTATCAACAAGGTTGACAAACAAACTTTGAGGTGATTTTTAGGGTGATTTCGTAGAATTCTTTCAGGAAAAGAAAACAACAAAATATGTGTGTGTTGTGAAATTCCGGACTTTGTCCTCCTCCTTTTTTTTTCAACCTTGGAAGTCACCAGGTATTTATAGGGGTTGGAAAAGTGTTGAAGATGAGATCAAACACTTCAAGATGGTTCCAGACTCCAAATTCTATTGGTTGGCCGGATGGATGAAGTTTTATCCCGAAAAGAGGTTGAAATCGACGAGGAAACTGCCTTCTGTATGCTGCAGAGGGAGGATATCTCGCGCGAGACATGCCATCTCGCGGCGAGATATTGCTTCTGTGGACAATTTCGTCCTTTCCTCATTATCTCGTATGCAGTTTAGTCCCAAACTAACGGTAGTTAGTCAAAACTTAACGAAACATGACGAAATGGTGGATTTCTACTTCTTGACTCAAAGCGAGACTCAGAGTGGTATAAATATGATCCGATGTGTTCAGAATGGGGTGTCTACAAATAGCAATTGTTAAAAACAAGATTAGTCCACTAGGTAAAGTAACTTCATAAGTTTCTACGGATAATACATCAACTCTTGCTCCATTCCCCACACGTAGGTCCACTTCACCATCTTCAAGCATCCTTCTGTTCTTTAGACCCTGCACATTTAAACAAATGTGAGATCCACATCCGGTATCCAATACCCAAGAACTAGAAGTAGATAGGAATATATCTATAACAAAGATACCTGAAGTCGAAGCAACACCTTTGCTCTTCTTCAGTGCTTCCTTGTATTTTAAACAGTTTCTCCTCCAATGTCCAATCTCATTGCAATGGAAGCAGACTGCGTCCTCTTGGGACTTGGGCTTAGCCTCTTTGGGTTTGGCAACATTTGCCTTAAGATTAGCAACTTTTGCCTTTCCCTTACCCTTGAAACTCTTCCCCTTGTTAACCATCAACACTTGATCGGTTTTCTTCTTGACGATATTGATTTCCGCAGTGTTCAACATTTGAACTAACTCGGAAAGGTTCTTATTCATGCCCCCCATATTATAGTTCATTATGAAATTACTAAAACCTTCGGGCAATGAATTCAATATCATGTCAATAGCCAACTCTTGGCTAATTGAAAAACCGAGCCTCTCAAGATGCTCGATGTGGCCCTTCATCTTTAGAGCATGGGGACCAACAACTTGTCCTTCACTCATCTTGCATGAGGTTAGGGCCTTACCTGTGTTATACCTTTCTTGTCTTGATTGAACTTGGAACATTTCCATCAGTCGATTGTTTAGATCAACTGTCCCCAAATGCTCAAGATCCTTCTGAAGGCTCTTGCACATGGCGGAGAGCATGAGGCAACCAACATCAGTAGCATCACGCTTATGCTTCAGATATTGATCCCTCACTGCCCTAGTAGCATTGGCAGCAGGTTCGGGTGGAATAGGTTCCTCGAGAACGTACAACTTTTCCTCTTGCCTGAGAACAATTCTCACGCTACGGATCCAATCCATATAGTTTGTACCATTCTCCTCCAACTTTTCCTTCTCAAGGACAGATCGCAAATGAGATGATTATTGTTTGATGCCATTTATTCTACAAAAAGATATACATAAAATATGAATACATATGAGCAAACATATTATATGAGAAGTATAATGCATTTACATGAAAATAAATGCTCCCACTAAATTATACACCTTCCAATGCAAATAAGCATAATATACATTTAATGGGCTAAGATCCAACTTTAATTTAATTTCAAGTTTGCTATGGCAAATCTCTCAAAACTAAATTAATTAGGTAAAAACATCAATCATATCACATATATGATTCTTAGATCTTTTATGAGATTTATTCAAGACATCATATGTCTAAGCATATTTTAATCTCATCTTATGCCTTGGGTCCAAAACCATTTCGATAACCCAATTAAGTTCATTCACTTTAAACGTATAGGAACCACCATTTCCTCATCTTGCTCGCAAACGAATAGAATCAAAGTACCTTGCTATGACAAGCCCACCAAAAACTATCCAAGTGGTCTCAAGTGTTTTAATCATGAATTGACATAAAGAACTTAAAAGTTAAATGAAGGTTCTTTAAAGTTGATTATAAGCATGTCAGCAAAGATAATCATAATCGCGTACCAGGTAAGTTTCCAGGAAGATAGGTGAGCCACAAGGACTACTTAAGTACCAAATCTCTCCTTCGACAGAACTCTCCTAGACATGCACAATCAGAAATCAACTTTCATTTGCAACATAATCAATACTTTGTATAAACAATCAAATTCCTTTAAATTTTACGTAAACTGACTTGTTTCTCATAAACAATCAGAAAACCAAAATTTTAATGTTTCAATTTAAACATTCAGGAAATTACAATACAATGTTTCAACTATACATCTAGCAAAGTTCTTAACACATAAGAACACATAATTCATGCATCGCAACAATTAATAAAATCATATTTTAATTAACTAAGCATGCATAAACCTTTAATTAATCTAGCATAGCCCTATAAACTTAATTTTCAGAAATTTATAGCATCCAGATTAAGACATAAACATATTAGATTGTAATCATATTCACAGATTAGCAGAATTATTTAACAAACCGATTATGCCCAGATTGGGCAAGTTTTATCGCGTGACACAAGCAACCTTTGTCGCGTGACACTGAGTTACCAGATTTACGGATTTCCAGTTTCAATCAATTCTTAATCACAGAGCAATTAAATCATATAAACAACTTTTAACAGATTTAATTCAATATGAATAGAACACGATTTAGGCATATTGTTTAAAAAACAATCAAACTGTCGCATACAAAAGATGCAAAAAACCATATAAACAATTTATATCAATTTTTCTAGCATGTTAATTCAAACTTAACCCTACGAACGTGGCTCTGATACCACTGTTGAGTTTTATGGGTCCATGCGCAGCAGAATTAAGCATCTAATAACACAAAATCCAAGAGCCCTAAGATCCGTTCTATATGATTAAATTGAATTCCTATAAGATAGAATTAACCAACCTTAATTGCTTTCCGTTCTTGAGCTATTGAACAATGTATTGATGTGATATTGAATCACAAACATCGAACTCTAGGCCTTGATTGTCGTACGAGCGAAGACCCTCCAGTAATATCCACACCTTTGAATGAACCAAGAACGATTTCTTGATGATTGCTAGATCATAAACCTTTGAAGAATATTGAGAACCTTTTGTTGTGATTTTCTTTTCAGAAATTCGGATAGCTCTTTAGGGTTACACAGACATCATATTTATACTACTCTAGTATGGTATTTGTTTCCTAATCGAATTAGGAAACTGCCTGTAAACAGCCTCAGGAATGAAGTGTCGCACGACCAGACGAGCCCTATGGACATGTTCTGTCGTGCGATGCCTTATGCCATATCAGGACTTCTCAATTTTCTTCCTTTGGTTTAACCAATTCATTCTAGTTGAGTGTGACCTAATATGATTATATTATGTTGGCAATGAGCTCGATCATATCGACCCTCATAAAACATAAGCGGACTCTAGCAAGCCATTATGTCTACCCAAATAATATAACGTAAGAGTTCACGTTTTCAACGGTACACTTACATTTCTCCATTTGTCTCACGATGTTATATTGAACACAAGTCATGGTCCACGTCAACTTGTACTTGTTCAATGCTTTCTCGATCTTGAGTATAATGATAATCCAATCGCATTGGGGTATAGCCATACACTTTCATCATTATCACTCATCGAGGGGCCAAAGCAAAACATCTCTCTTTCGAGGGACAAATTCCATCTTGACTCATCATCCTTCCCATCATGAATCCGATCATTCCAAAGATAGCCTTTATAAATATCGTGTTAAGATATCGTTTGACTAAAATCAAACATAACTTTCATCATATGTAAGGTCATGATAATCTCAGGTCTAGGGACTAAATGAAGTGACCATATGAGATTTAATTATAACATTTGACCATGACATAAATCCCAAACGGATCAAGTCCAGTCACTTGTTCTCTAACAAGTACCCATAAATTTAATGTGCATCTCAATGCATATAATCATCATATGATTATCCATTAACATTTATACTAATTATTCACTTAATAATTAGGGACGGAGATTATTACAAATAAATATGTAAAACATATAATAATCAAATAATAAACTTTTTCATATAATAATAAATAATGTCAACACATAAGTCTATCAACCATAGGCCTAGGGCATAACACTAACACCCCCAATCCAGCAACACTTGCAACTGAGCCTTCAACTCTTTCAATTCAGTTGGGGCCATTCTATAAGGTGCCTTGGATATTGGAGCTGTACCCGGAAGTAAATCAATCCCAAACTCTATCTCCCTATCCGGAGGCATCACATACTCAGAAGAAAACACATCCGAAAACTCCTTAACTATTGGTACATCCCCAAATTCAGGCAACACCTTAGTAGTATCAAGGACACTAGCTAAGAATCCCGTGCAACCCCGAAGCAATAACTTCCTAGCTTTCACATAAGAAATGACATGAATAGTCCCAACTGAAGAAATAGCCTCAAAAACAAACTTAGGCATATTCGGGGCTGAAAAGGTAACAACTTTCTTATGACAATTGACTAAAGCATGATATTTGCTTAACCAATCCATACCCAAAATAACATCAAAATCATGCATAGGCAACACTACCAAGTCAGCATGTAACACATGATCACAAATTTGCACATCACAGGCACGTAACACCTCATAGGTTACCAAACACTCTCCCATCGGAGTTGACACTTCTAGCACATAAGGCATAGACTCAACAGAAACATGCAATTTCGATGCAAAATGCATGGACACATAAGAATGAGATGAGACAGGGTCTATAAGTGCACGTGCTCTCATACTTGCTATAAAAATAGAACCTCCAATGACGTTGGAGGAATCTGTCGCTTGCTGTTGATTCACCGCAAAGACCCGACCCTGAACCTTAGGCCTTCCTGAAGAATCCCTCTTCTGTCCTTGAGAAGTCCCGGCGCCACTCGAGGATGCTAGCTTCTTAGGCTTGGTGCAATCTTTCTGAAAATGTCCCAACTGTCCGCAATTCAAACATTTCCCTAGTCTCTTCCAACAATACTCCTCTACGTGCCCTTCCTTCTGACAATAAGTACAAACTTTCTTTTGTGCATTCCCCGGATTAAAACCCTGCCTTCGAACACCAGACTGACCTTGAGGCTGCCCTCTAAACTGAAATGTTGATCCTTGCCCTCCTCGATTATCTCGACCTTGTTGTTGTGGTCTACTCTGTCCTCCTTGCCTTCTCGTACTAACCACTTCCGTTTTCCTCTTATGTTCTTTAATGTCGTGCTCCACAGTCCACATGATATACACGATCCACGACATCTTGAAACCTTTGAAACTTGTGAGCCACTAACGGCGTTCGGATCACTGTCTTCAAACCCCGAACAAACCTCATGGCCTTCCTCTCCTCGGTTGCCACCAAATGAGTGCAGTACCTTGATAACTCCGTGAACTTAGCCACATACTGAGCCACGGTCATCATATTCTGCTCCAGATTAAGAAATTCTATCTCTTTCTTGTCTTGATACACGGTTGGAATAAAATGTTCTTTGAATTTACTTTCAAAATTCTCCCATGTGTACGGAACATGGGCCTCGTCCCAGCTTGCTTTTAAAGTTCTCCACCAATGTCCAGCCGCACCCAAAAACTTGTAAGCTGCAAACCTGACTTATTCATACTCGGTACATCTCAACACCTCAAAGATCTTTTCCATAGCCTCAATCCATCTTTCCGCCTTTGCCACATCCGTCTCCCCTTCATAACCGATAGGTTTCAACTTCAAAAAATGATCCAATCCCACCTTGGGCGCTGCTTGCTCTCCTTGCTGTCTTTGGTCATTCATGGCCTTCATAGCCGCTTCTAACATTCCTTGGAATATATCTCGGGTCTCCTCCCTTACATTTCCCCGGCCTAAAGGTCTGGTCAGATCTCCTTCTGCTCCTGCCATAGCAAATGAGTACCTGCATAAAACATTTAACGTCACTCACTCAATCCATACTACGCTCCTAGGTCATGTAGTCACTCTAGACAATCTAAACCTAAGGCTCTGATACCAACTGACGCGACCCAAACCGAGGTCCTACTTGGCCCCACGTCAGGACACATTCTGAAGACGCCATTTAAAGAAAAAAAATCAAAATGTACTTTCTAAAAGTTATCACTTTCAAAACCTGTTTAACATTAAGAAAACTTTCCTAACTTACCATTAAAGGTAAAACCATTTAACTTCAAAAACTAACTCACACCACATTCAAACCATTTACAAACCACACACAACTTATTTACAAGCCAAGAAACATAGTTCCCAAAATGAAAAATATTTACAATCCTTATAAATTTGCAAAATAGGGACAACATCAAGTCTAGGAATACTATACAAGGTTATACATTAACATAATGTATCCTTACCAAATACCTTCCTCAACAAAATCCCTACTAGGTGCCCTATCGGTGCTCAACGTGCCCTAGCCCTGACTCGGCTCTATCTAAGAAAGCAATAAAAGGACGGGGTGAGAAAAATCTCAGCAAGTTATTATATATGCAACAATATGATATGCAATCACATTAGGAAGCATATAACAACAATTCATATATATATATATATATATATATATATATATCACATTCTTATAACACAAAGAAAGATATATATACATATAACACATAAGTGCAATAATGTAACACTTAGAAGGATAATGAGCCAAGGTTTCATCCTCAAAAGGATATCACGATCAGAGCAGCAACAACAGCTGAAGAAGCGGTTCTGGAACCCAATCACAGTAATAACAAACGTTACTATGACACAAAGTCATACCCAATAGTGCAACTAGACTTCCCTTGAGCTAGTTCACTACCCCCAAACCATGGCCAATGGCAGGGCAAACAGGGAACCAATGTATAGATTATAACGAACTCGACTCGGGTGCCATTATAATCCAATAACACTGCCCAACAAACAAGTACCAGCTGGACTTTCAAATATAAGCACAGTCATCACAACTTGCTTAAACAACTAATGGATGATTCCAAAGTAGGAAACCATACCAATAGAGCATATCAAAATGATAGCAACATGATAACAAGTATCAATTAAAAGTAGCACTAAGGCTAAACCATCCTTGAACCAACTTAATTAAACTTATGATTCCAAAGTAGGGAACCCTAATCAATCACATTATAAGAGGTCAAACAATGCAAAAGGTATAACACATAAGGTATACACACTTATAATAGCCATTCAAGGATGTATCAACAATGGTATAATGATATTAAACAAGTTAGGTTCAATGGTTCCAACCTACTTTAACCAATCATTTAAACATCTTCCAATTATCACAATTGATATGTTAAGACATCATGTTGCTGTTCATACATTGTACTTTGATTGTAGCGTTCAATTGGTGAAAATATACATTTGGTAGATAGAGCAAATTTGCTTTGAAAATGGTTCAACAGAAATAGTGCAGGGCACGACTCGTGCCACTTAAATCCAGCACTGGTGGAACACGATTTCAAGCATGGCACGACTCGTGCTATAGGGCACGACTAGCAGAATTCAGCACATCAGCTGAATTTTCAGCAACTCCAAATGGGACCTTTCCAAGCTTATTTTTTTCTAGCACAAAACCTTACCAAAACACCAAGTTCAGTTCATGCATCCCAAAATGACCTCAACTCTTTTCAAATAACCAAAGCCATTCTTACCAATTTAAACTCACACCAAACCATTTTCCAAGCTAGCCAAAATCAAACTCACCCTTTCAACATACACCCAAAAATCATTTTTTTTTCCATTTTAAACTTCAAGAAAATGACCCAAAATCATATGTTACCATTAAACAACAACGCTATCCACATTTATACTAAATGAAACATGAAATTCAAGAAAAATACAATAACTTACATGAAATTAATTTAAAAACTTGAAAACTCTAATTGGATGGATTTGCTCCCCTTCTAGAATTTTGTAGGGAATTTTAAGTAGAAAGGTTAGGGTTTGGAATTGGGACAAGGCTTGAGCTGAGAAAGAAAAGATTTTCTTAAAATGAAGCTTCTCAATTCATTTCCATGGATAATCCTCACTACTTACACCTAACCTCCTTCACCTATTTACCCCTTTCAACAACTAAAACCTTGAGTTATACTCTAATCATCTAAGCACCTCAAGGTTACCATGAAATGTTTAATTAAATTTTTTCCATTTTATCAATTCACTATTCTCTCCTAATATTTTCATTTACACATTAAATAATTATTTTTATTTTATTCATATATTTAAAATAGCATATAAGTTATAAAATACTAACTAACATATAATGGCTATCAAAAAATTGCAAAACATATAAATGAAATGCACTCCATAGCATGACTCAAAATAGAACCTAGGATTAGGGTCGTGACAGCTCATCTCTTTATCTTTTGAGTGTTAGCACATTCAATAGCATTGTGACCAAAGCTAAATCAAACTTTACAACGATTAAAATCAATTTTTTTGTTGTTTTCAAACACATAATTTCTTAGATTACTCACACAATAATTTTCTTTATGCAGAAATTGACAATCTAAAACACGAGGCCCATTATGAAAATTCTTTTGACAACCCATTATGTCTACACTTTCAGGATCACACTCAATGTAATATAGTGTAGGCTCTGACGCCAATTGAAAGATTTGGTAGCTAGAATAGTCGAACGAAAAACACAGAGTATCGGTGTCAGTCCTTATGTGATTATATAAAGGAATGCACAAAATAGTTTTGCAGCGGAATTAAGAAATAAACATGATTTAATTAACACATCTACAACAATATGATATAGACAACAAAAACATCTTTTTATCAAATCAATTAATTCAGAACGAAATAATCAAAGAAAAGAAACCAAAGATTAAACCACTAAACACTCAAAAACAAAATATAGGAAGATTTTGTGTTACAAAAGTATTCTCTCAACAAAAAACACTATTTCAAACTCTGTATCTCGGATGTAAAGGTCAAAGTGCGTGAATGATGAAGAGGATGGCTTCTCCTCTTATAAGCCGTGAATCCTCCAAAACCGTGTAGATATAGGAAGCCTTCAAAACGTGTGAGTATTGGAAAGTAATCTTCAAGTAGATCTATGCCATCTTTTCCTTAATTGTAGCTTCCTAATCCAAATCAGAGATATCTACAAAATATTTAAAAAGATACACAAAAATTAAGAAAACTAATTGGTATGTTAGTATAAACTAGTGCTACACCCGTGCGTTAAACGCACGACCAAAAAACTTTTACATATCGTAGAAATTAAATCAAAAGAATTACTATAACTATAAAGGTTAATTTTGATTTTTAAATAAAAGGTATTTATCAAATATATATAATTGCATTAATAATGAAAATTACAAAAAAAAATATTTGAAGATACTTCATCCTCTCACTAATCTTTTCCCTTATCACATGTCATCCAAATTAATTGACCACAACATATATGCTTTGAGACAAATTTAATCTCCAATAAGAGAGCTATTGTTCAAAAAGATGTCTTACTCTTTCTACAAGATCTCCAAATTTAGCAACAACAACTTCAGTTCCATGTCCGAACATATCCTTCAAATCTGAGAACAATAGTGTTTAGCATGGATATGTAAAAAGAAAATTAGTAATCCATCTGTTCCAAATTGAATGATCATTGTTATCCTAAAATTAATGAACTTTGAAACATTTCTATCAAAAGACTTTGTCACTAAATGATTTTTTTTTAAAAAAATCATAATTTTGCATAACTAAAATTTCGAAAGTGGATAGTAAGAATTTCTATGATTTTTTTTTCTATTAAAAATGAACATTCATTTTGGGACGGAGAGAGAGATGAAACAATGATTATCCACTATCAAAGCGAATTAATCCTTTGATCCCCTTCTAGAATGAAAATTTACAACTCATTATATAGAACACTTGCATAGTTTCCCAAACGAATAATGCTACCAGTCTGCTCTAATCTTCACTCACTATCATCAAGCAACTGGTAGTTAAGTATCACCTAGTATCGTTCTAGCTATGATGTTGTGATAATACTTTATGTTTTCCAAGAAAAGACTTAAAATTGCATTCTTCACATGAGCGCTTAGAATGGTAGTAAAAAAACTTTATAATTGATGTTAAGTGTATCATAGTTTGATCACCTCATCTCTTCAAACTAAGTATCCCATTAGCAATGGCAGTTTCAATCACATGACATAGATTCTTTCCATGAATAATCTTATGGTAGTAGAAGAAAAGGGGTGTCAATCACATGTGCTAAATTAGATCACATGAAAATGGAAATGAGAATTCTAATAACTCCGGACCACTAAAATCATATGCAAGTTTGTCAATTTTCAGTAGTGTTACCACCAAGTGAATCAAATTTTCATATAGTTTTATTATAAAATCCAATTTATCCATCTTTTCATCACTAAACTGTGATGTGACTACAAGCGTATGAATCCAATCAATATCAAGTATTGAAACATATTGAAAAGAGTACAAATTTGTTGGGTCCATAAGTGTAAGTGCTCCAATTTGAGCTTGTTAGAATTTTCGTTAGAAAATTAACGAAAGTTATAACATTTCTAACAATTCCTAACAATCCTAACATTTCTAACAAAGTGAGGGCAAAATGGGCATTGCTATTTAAAGATAAACATTCAAAGGAATCTTAAAAAGCAAAAGAATTAAGAAAATCCAAGCTTGACAAGTTGAAAAACATTTTGCGATATTTTTGAATTTTATTCCTTGTGTCCAAAGCACAGGCGGCATTTAATGAACAGTGCACGCCACCAATCCCATCCGCGCGGACATCTTTGTAAAATTCAGAGGGCTATAAATTGAGCCCTCCGAGTCCACAAAAATAAGGAGCAACAAAACAATTTGCCTTTGAACCTCTGGCGAAATATAGAGAAAACGGTGAGAATTCACTTGAATTGTCACCATTTTCTCTTGAATCTTTCCCAACTCACACTCACTCTCAAATTCAAACCCTAAACACATTCAAGCCTTGAACACTCATTCAAACACAAACTCAAAAAGGAAGATAGGTATAACCTCCCTCTTCTTACCCTAAATCTCTCATCCATGCATGCATCTTCAAACTACAAAATGTAGTTCATTCTTCTTCTTGTCTTAAGATCCAAGAAGATCACCATGGAAGTCCATCTCCATGGATGATCTTCTACAAGGATCAACATTTTCTTTAATGTGTTCTTGTTTTCTTGCAAATGCATTTTCAAAACCCTAAAAACCATTTTCAAGCATCAAATCTCATTTTCAAAGGATAAAATTCCCCTTCCCAAGCAAATGAAGTGCTTAGTCCTAATGTACCCCAAGGATGGTTTGGTATAGTTGATTCACCACTAAAATGTCAAGTGATCACTAACCAAAACCTAGGGAAATGGGGACAAGCATGGATGCAAAACCCCCCTTAAAATCATATTTTCTTTCTTGAGAAGTTGCTGTCCAGTAGCAATTTCCTCAGACCTCAGTCCATGGTCTAATTTTTTGGACACAGATAAATGTGGAATTTGGTGTTGACTACAAAACACTTTTTGTAGCCAACATCCAGATATTTCCATACATATTTTTACTTTATTTTTGGGTGAGTAAAACTCCTCTTTTCAAATTTTCTTTCAGAGGCTAGTTCATCAGCTTCTGGGAATCCAGATCTCATATCTGAGGTTTCCAGAAGGTTTTGACCCCTCAAATCTTCTCCAAAATGGAAAATTCCTTCGCACAAATCTTATTTAAGGTGTCTGGAACAACTTTCATTCTCTGAGTTTATCCAGATTATGAAGTTTTAAGACCCTTGAATCCATTTCAAAATCAAAGGTCCACTGCCTTTTTCATTCTGGCAGAAGTGGCTCTCAACTTCAAAAGGTCTTTTGAGTACCAAATCTCAATCCAAAAATCTTCCAAAAAATCATGGGATCAGTTTAAAGTCTTAAAAAGATATCCCAATTTTTACTTTTCTGAGTTTCAAATTATTTTGGCCAAAACACACACACACACACAAACACAAATGATTTTCAGCTTGGAAGACTCGTTTTACGAGGCATTCCGGGTGCACACTAACGTCCTTCCCGGCGTGTAACATGACCTCCGAACCCAAATTTCTGATCTCGGGCATTTTTCAAAGTTTTGGCCCTTAAAACAAAAATGGCGTGGCGACTCCGTTCTTTTTTCCGGGTTTTATTTGGTTTTTTTCAAAGAAACGCGAAAAATCGAATTTTTTCCCGCGAAATGGCGACACATCATCACAGTGGCGACTCTGCTGGGGAAATTAAGCTTTTTCTAAAAAAAAAAAAATGATATTTGGTATATTGGTGGAAACCATTAAACTTCCCGTTATCGCCTCCTAACACGAGTCGGGGATAAATTGTGGTCTAACAATCCCACGTACCGGTATCACCGTTTTCCAAAAAAAAAAGAAAAAAGCTTTTGAGGGTCAAGCTTCCGTCCCGGCTTTGAAAATCATTTGTGTGTGTGTGTTGATTTTTGCACAGTTTTCGTGTTGTTTTGGCCGCCTCGGAGAAAGTCAAAATTTTGACTGTCGGAATAATGTCCCTAACTGTCGGAATTCTTGTGCTTATGTGCTTATGTGTTCATTAAATTTCAAAAAAAAAAATTCAAAAAAAAAAAAGGATTTTCAAAAAAAAAAAAGAAAATTTTCAAAAAAAAAAAAATCATGCATCATATTTTTAAGACACATAAAAAAAAATTTCTATTTTACTCAGAAAAAGAATATAGACTGCTTGCACACTACGCGCACGTGACCGTACACTGCACACTACGTCCCTAACCCGGGGAAATCCTTGTCGCGGTCCGTTTGGTCTTATTACGCCTCTCGGATGAGCACAGGACTACCCAAACATCCCATGGAGCCTCGTGTCGACCATGCACTTGTCCGTGACACACTTTGTCCGAGACCCGGTTGGTTTTAGTGCAGTGCGTGTCATGCCACATGTACGTGTATAGACCTTTCCTTTCAAGCCTTTGTCGGCATACCGACTCAATGTCTTTCGGGGACCCTAATCGGTCGAAGTTACGCCGGTTTTCCGCCGCGAGACTTTGACCAAGATATTGACCGGCGCCTTGACTTCGGCTCGGCGGCACAAATTATACAACGACTCCCGGCATTGACAGAGTCATCAAGGATTAATGATTATTCCATGCCTAATTACGGCTTAGCGACGACAAGTCAAGATCAATTGTGGACGCTTATCGGTCAAATCATGCAGAGCTTTTCGTCGAGCCCTCGGACATGATCTTGACTTTTGACGTCGGCTTTGTCCGTAATTTACATCGAATGCTCGTTAAGACTCGATTACCCGCCGGACTTTTAGGATCGTTTTTCTTTCGGTCGGTGGGACCCGCTTGCCCTATAGGACCCTCGCCGGGTCATCCACCTGGGAGGTCGAAATACGGGTGGAATACGAGGGGCTTATAGACGTAGTGACGGGGCCCGGCGATCCGAGATCCCGAGTAGTTTGCGAAAAAGAAGAGCAATCTTTTCCAACCGATTAGGTTAATAAAACATGTTTTAAGTAAACGTGAACAAATAATCGCATGTTGCATGAGCCAAAAGCCCAAACACCTACCCTCCTTCCATTCCCGGACATCGAACCTTCGTGTCCTTTCCCCCATGACTCCGCACAAAGCTTGGTTTCGGGCACCGGGTCATCGTTTGATTAGTTGGGAAGAGTCAGCGCGTCATCGGCTTCGCCGTTTGTTCGGACTCCGGGTTTGAGAATGTACGCATCGGCGGAAATGATGGGGACCACGTTGCTCCGTCCTCCAAAATCCCTCGGACGGACCGTGTGGATCCGAGTTGGTAGAACGAGATGAGACTTCGACATGAGGCTCAAATTAGCGACCTTACAGGGGTTGTCGCAAGTCATGGTTTGACTATCGGTCTCAATTCCGATGGCACTTTTACCGCAAAGAAGGAAGAGGGTTCTCCTCCTCTTCTTAATCGTCCGGATACATCGAGATGCTACCCCAAGATTCCTATGTTTCCACCGCCGGGACCCCTGCAGTCGACTTACGGGGCAGCGGCCCCCAACGACGATCGGGGACGAAAGAGTTCGGTATCTTTGTCGGTTGTCCCCTCTCTAAGTGATGATCCCGCAAGTATCGGCTGAGTGATGAAAATCGAGGAACAGTTGAAGAAATATGGTCGGCCATCAAAGCCACGGAAGAACGCCGAGAACGAGACGGCGGGCTGGATTGAAGAGGCCACACGCCAGCCGGGACCTTAACAATATCCCAAGCGGCGGGGCTACCCTGAAGGACAAACATATGCCCGTTCCCAGGGACCTCAATATCTCTCATTATCCGGCGGAGTCAATCACTCGCTACCGGATGAGCCCGGCGAGAATCCCCGAAACAGTTCCACCCAAAGTCATTCCGGCACCGCTCAACTTGAGGTCCCAAATCCGCCGCGGTAGTAGAACACATTTGGTGGGATATTTGTGGCTATCCGATTGCCTTGAAAGGGATTATCGGGGCTGGATACACGAGGACCGCCTCCTAAGAAAAAGAAAATTTCCTCCCGGCAAAAATTGAAGGAGAGATTCGAGGCCGGTGATAACGGTGTGGGAACGCTCGGGGAGCCATCAGGGGATTTGATTATTATGTACTCTACTCCGGTCGGTCTTCCCAAGCAAACGGGGGTAAAAGAGCAGAAAAGCCTTGCCAGCAGCGAGTGAGACTTTCGGACGCGAGAATCTGTGGACACAGGTAACTCTACTTGTCAATCTATCCCCGCGGGAACAGCATAATTCAGTTTGACCGGCTCCAGGGTGCACAGCAAAGAAAGACCAACGCCGGTTTGGCGCTCCCACTCAATCAACATGTTGGCCAGGAGATGGCAACCGCCACAAAAGGCCTCGGTATAACCCGGAGGCTTCGGCAAAGGCTCTACCTCGCAAGAAAAAGGCACGAAGTGGCTGGTTTAATGACTCTCTATCCCGAGACAAGGACCAAATCTATGATCCTCACCTATATGGGAGTATGATCACCTTACTGCGATGAAGATTTGCCAAGAGAGGTCTCCCAAACACAATGAAGCTTTGTACATCACTATTCGGCTCAACACCATATCACTCCACAGGGTATTAGTGGACAATGGATCATCGGTAAACGTCCTTCCCCTCGGCATGATGAGGGCCCTCCATATAAATGAAAGGCGTATGATCCCATCTACCGGTGTCAAGGCTACGACGGTTCGACTCGTCCCATTCAGGGGACGGTAACTGCGGAACTACGGTTTGAAACCCAAATGGTGCCAACGAAATTCCATGTAATGGACGTCCCATCCGAATTCACGGCTCTATTGGGACGCCCTTGGTTACATCACATGAAAGCCATAGCCTCCACCCTCCACCAATGTGTCAAATTCATCAGCCGCGGGAGACCTTGAAGTCATACGGGGTGACAGGTTTCCTCATAGGGAACGAAGGCGAAACAATAGCCAAGAATGCCCGCGATCAAACAGGGGCTACATCCTTCAAGAGGCAAGTCTCGCCGGCATCCTTTGGAATCCGGCGATGCCAACTATGTCAACACACTCAAGCGAGCGAGACTCAGAAGAAGTTCGATTCATCAAATTTAATTGTTATTTCCAACACTTGGAGCGCGGCTTTGGAAGGAAACGGCGAACACCGCCATGATACGGAGCACACAAGTCCCGGTCCCCAAGCACGGATTTGTCGGCATTACGCAAACCCGTTCTACGGCCTTGCCGGGCGAGGAGGTTTTCATGATAAAAGTCGACAAACAGCCAGACTCGGCTCGAATGTATGAACATTGTGTGGGACGTCCTCCTCGAAGAACTACCCACTAAGCCTTTCCGCTCGCACATGGGGCATGAGATCTTTCCGGTAGTTCCGGCACCACACCAAGACGCAACACGTCCTCGCATACGGATTGAGCGATCGGACGACGATGAGTCGAGAACCCTCGGGATGGAGGAAGCGGCATATACGGAAGAAGATCCTTACATCTTCATGCTCGGTTTCAAGAGCCGAACACAGTTGATTCTGATTCGAGACAAAGAGATGATAGCAATGCTTGAAGAGGGAGCACGAGACCATGCCTTTCCCGAGTTGTGAAGCCCACGGCGATGCCGCTAAAGAATTGGGAAACTCTCTCGGGCCGTCCGCGACGAAAGAGGAAATGATCACCAAGCTTGGATTGGTCCCAGTCCTTTCGTGTCAACCTTTGTAAAGTCCTCAGGAGTCTCTCATTGTTGAGTTCGAGTCTCTCGAGTCGTCCAGATGGCCTTACGCTGAAGACTACGAGTACGTAGCGAACGTTGTATTCCCTTTTCGTCTTCAATGAAATGATGAACCTTTACGAGTATCCCTTAATTGCCACTTTAACTAATGATGAATTAACTAATAATCTAAAAACGGTTAATAACGATTCACTAGATGAAGAAGCGAGACACATTAAATGAACAATATATCAAAGAAATCTTTAAGCGGGTTGTCAGGAAAGAGGAAAATCGAGCCCAAGTGCCGAAGAGATTTTGACGAGTGTGAATTTGGGAGGCTGCGGAAGAGCCTAAAGAGACGCGAGATTGGTAGTTTCTTCGAAGGGACTGAAAGGGATGCCCTAATTGAGCTGCTAAAAGAATTCGTGGATGTGTTCGCATGGTCCTATAAAGATATGCCGAGGCCTTGATCCTTCCATAGTTGAGCACCGAATACCGCTCGACCCGGAAGTCAAGCCGATAAAGCGAAGCTAAGAAGAATTAAGCCCGAATGGTCCCTACAAGTGAAAGAGGAGATAGAAAAAGATGCTCGGGCGGGGTTCGTCGGGGTCATTGAATACCCTACATGGCTTTCCAACATAGTAACGGTGACCAAGGCCAACGGAAAGATCCGGTCTTTGCGTAGACTTGAGAGACTTGAACAAAGCCGATCAAAGACGATTTCCCCACTGCCAAACATCGACATTTTGGTAGATTCCACGGCCAACCATGAAGTTAAATCCTTCGTCGACGGTTTTGCCGGTTACAACCAAATCAAAATGGCGAGAAGAAGATCAAGCCAAAACGGCCTTCACAACCCCTTGGGGCACATGCTTGCTACACGGTCATGCCATTCGGACTAAAGAATCTTTGGGGCTACGTACCGAAAGGGCGGCTACGGCTACTGTTCCATGACATGATCCACAAAGAAATTGAGGTCTATGTGGACGACATGATAATACATTCCGGAGGATCGAGATGGCGGCACTTTGTTGATTTGAGAAAATTCTTCGGCCGCCTCAGAGACCGCGGCATGAGGCGAATCCGGCCAAGTGCACCTTCGGTGTAAGACGAGGTAAGGTGCTAGGATATATGGTGACGAACGGGGAATCGAAGTAGATCCCCGAGAAAATCAAGGCGATAGTTGAAATGAAGCCGCCAGGACAACGGCAGTGAAATCCTTCATGGGAAAAGCTATGATACATAAGCCGCTTTGTAAATCGGTGACCTCGATCTGCGAGCCGATCTTCAAGTTGATGAAGAAAAATGCCTACCACGAGAATGGACTCCCGGAATGTCGGCTTGCCTTTGAGCAGTTAAGGCATACCTTGTGAATCCCAGATTCTCTGCCCACCACATCGGCAAAAGCCACTCTTGCTATATCTAAGCGTCACGGATACGGCAATTGGGGCTATGCTAGCTCAAGAGAAGAAAGATTCCAAGGTCGAAAACGCCATCTATTTCGTAGCGAGAAAGCTCCGAGGAAGCGAACTCAATTACTGCGCTTGCGAGAAGACTTGCGCGAGGTTTGAGTGCAGGTAGTGGGAAAGTTGAAACACTACATGCGGTCTCACCCGATACATCTCGTCTCAAGGATAGACCCCATCAAATATACGTTCGACAAGCCTTCCATCTCCATGAGGTTGGCAAAATGGTCGTTCTTTTTGGCCGAATATGACATCACTTATGTTTCAAGGAAATCCGTAAAAGGACGCATAATGGCGAGAACATTTGGCCGATTTCCCAAGTGATGAGTCAGAGGACTGAACCTCAATTTCCCGATGATGGAATCTTCGCTCTAGAAGGAGAAAATCGCGGCAACTCTTCTTCGACGGGCGTCAAACAAAAGGGGAACGGGATAGGAATGCTTACGGTCGATCCTCTTGACGAACACACCCCCATAGCTTGATAAGGTTGAACTTCGAAGTCACAGCAACGGCTGCTTGAATATGAAGCTTGCATAGCCGGGTTGGAAGCCGCCCTTGAAAGAAATATCAAGGAATTGGAGGTGTATGGTGACTACGCCCTCATCATCAATCGGGTCTCTAACAAATGGAAGACCGTGGACCGGGTCTACGAAATATCACACTTACATGGAAGAGCTAGTAACTCAATTCAAAGAGATCGGCTTTCATTACTTGCCCGGAGATCGCAACGGATTTGCGAGATGCTGCGGCAACGCTAGCCTCCCTCGTTGAAATACCCGAAGGAAGTCCGTCAAACCATTCGAGTCGGTAGAAGAGAAAATCCCGCTTATTGCTTTGAAATCGAAGCGGAAGCGAGCAAACAATGATCCACAGTACACTCAGTTACCGGTACACTAAGGATGGCGAGGCCTCTTTCAAAAATGAAGATGGGGAATATAAAGAAGGAATCAAAGCGAAAAGTCTCTCGGCCACAGAGCGGCTCGCCTCCCATTATGTTCTTTTGGGAAACATGTTATACAAGAAGCGTTATCAAGGCCCCCTCTGCGATGTATCGGCAAACAAGAGGCTACCGAACTCATGAAAGAAATACATGGTGGTACTGCGGCCCTCACATGAATGCTCGAGCCACGATGCAAATTATGCGAGAATGGGATACTTTTGGATCTCCATGGAAGCCGGCGCATCCGGTTCGTCAAAAGCTGCGACAAATGTCGGCGATACTCAAACCTTAATCATTTGCCTCCTCACGAGTTATCTTGCATGACAACCCCTTGGCCTTTCGTCACTTGGGGAATTGATGTCATAGGCAAAATCACGCCATCGAGCGATACGGACCACGAATTCGTCACAGTAGGCTGTGGATTATTTCACCAAGTGGGTTGAAGCCGAGTCCTACAAAATCCTCAACTCAAGGAAAGTAGCCCTCTTCATCAAAGAGAACATCATATGCGGATACGGGTTGCCGGCCGAAATCATCTCGAGATAATGGATCCCACTTCGAAGGGGAATGTGACGGAGTTCTGGCGAGAATTCCGAATAACCCGTCACAAGTCATCTCCTTACGGGCCCCAAACCAACGGAGCCGTCGAGGCGGCAAACAAGACTTTGGAAAATATCATCCGGAAAATGGCTGTCCAAGGCGAGATTGGCCCGAAAAGTTACACGGCACTCTGGGGCTACTGAGAACATCGATCAACGGCAAGCGGGAAACACCGTTTGCCCTCACATACGGAGATGGAAGCCGTACTCCCAATCGAGTGGAAATACCCTCGCTCAGGTATCTTCTTTGGAAAGCCGGATCAACGAGGTCGAATGGCTCCCGAGTCGCCATGATGAATTGGCCCTACTAGATGAACGCCGATTGAAAGGCCATGGAACACATCCGAGCCTACCAAGGAAGAATGGCGAGCCTTCGACAAGAAAGTAAAGCATCGGGAGATCAGAAGGTGATCTCGTTTTGAAAGAAAAGCCCCGGTCAGTATCAACCCCCTCGGCAAATGGGAGCTGTATGGGTCGGGCCATATGTCGTCCGAGAAGATCTTCTCGGAGGAGCCATGCAACTTGCGGACCTCGACGGGAATCCCTTTGTACACCCGGTGAATGGTGACAAGGCTGCGCGAGATACTACGCGTAAAAAAAAAAAGAAAAAAAAAAAAAAAAACAAAAAAAAAGAGTGCTAAAGAGTAATACCCAACTAGGTTGAAAACCCGAAAAGGGCGGCCTAGGTAAAAAACGGGGTTGCACCAAAAAAAAAAAACAAACAAAAAAAAACAAAAAAAACAAAACAAAAAAAAACAAAAAAAACAACAAAAAAAATCGGGTTGAACTACGAAGACACAGGCTCCTCAAAATGAGGAACGTAGGCGGCGGAAACGGTTCGGTCTAAAACACAAATAAAAGTCATACTTTGACATCAATACAACGATCGAGACCATGAAAGCGTCTCGAAAAACTCTAAAGCAATTCAAATATTCATTACAAGTTAAAAACTTTTTGATGAGTCTAAGCCAGATTCATTCCTACAGCGGCAGCTGCTAAAAGAAATTAAGATACATAATCAAACTAATGTGTACGCCATGACAAGAAAGGGATACTCGGAAAACCTCGAGTCACTCCAAGCCACTCGTCTTGGCCTCTCCCCTCTTCTTCCCCCTTCGAGTCTTCTTTTACGAGCAGGAAAAATGTCGGTCTTCCTCCTACCAAGCTACGGTATAGGAACGGGATCTATCAAACCGGCCTCTGCGGGGCCTTAGTAGCCACTAGCGTCATCTCTCATCTCCTGTAGCCTAGGCGGTAGCATAGGAGCCCTCCTCTCCTGTCTCTTGACGTAAGCCTCATAGTCGGTCACGGCGTCTCCGCTCTGTCATGAGGGTTGGCCCTCGCCTCGGCCCTCCTCCTCTCGAAAGCTTGATCGGGTCCTCCGCACCCACAATGGCCTCACGCCGTCTCAAAATAGCCACTGAGTCTCTCCCGGATGCCTCTCATACCAATCCAGTACCAAGTGGTCGGGAACACCGGTCTTGGGCCTTTGAGAATAACTTAGGAGGAAAGGCATCATACCTCCATGCTCGGGAAAGAAATGGAAACAGCGAGGGATCATCCATAGAAAGCAGGAGCCACCACCACGGTGGCTATATCATCAAAGTCCCCCAAAGGAACTGCTCCAGGCCAAGCTGTCTCGAGAACTAAAGCGGAATATAGAAGGCTGGGCCAGAAAGCCCGGAAGCATGACCACATGAGACCCGTCTGAAGCACTCTGCGAGTCTCCACCCGCCAACAAGGCCGCGACCATCGATATCTTACGTGCGGAGACCGGCCATCCAACGCTCCCATGAGCCACGATCATCAAAATCACGGCAACCCCCTCTGGCAAATGTCGAGGCTTGATCATGTCGGGAGATTCCCGAAGAACCCCCAAACGCTCCATCGGCCACGGGGTCGAGAGGCAGGCGCCCCCGTGCATATACCGTCTTCCGGTAGCCGGCCTATCAAGAGCATGAAAAGTCTCCCCCGAGAATCAAAGGAACGACATCTCGCCGGGCGACGGTGAACGACAACATCCGGGAAAGACCGATGGCAAATCCCGAAGGAATAGACCATGAACGGGGTGCCAAACATACAAAGTGCAAAGGCATCCCAATAGGCATCATCCACCAAGCCTAGGCCCCTAAACCTATCGGGAAGGCCGGAAATATCAAAATGATCGGGACCACGGATCATACCTTGCGCTTCCTCAGGGAAAGATGAAGGAGGACGCACAATCTGTCAACAAAAGAAGCCCCTCAGGGCAAAGGAACCGCTATCTCTTCCACCTCCAGGACCACCAAGCAAGGCCCGAAATTCTTCGACGGTCGGAACAATCTCGTTGAAGGAAAGGCAAAAGACATGCCTTCTAGTGTCCCAAAATGAGGAAGAAGCCCTCAAAAAGCTCATAATCCGGAATCAATTCCTTGAGAGACCATAAGCACTTCACCTTGTACCTTTCTTGAAGAAGGACCTCCTCTCATGCATAATCTCCGGGACCAATCCTTGAACTTGTTGAAGAATGACATTTGGGATTCTTGGGACAATTTTGATGGAGCTTTTCTAAGGTTTTCCATGGTTTTCTCTCTTTCTCCCCGAAAATGGTACTGTTTGAATTTGGAGGTTGAAGAGGATATTTGAATTTGAAATAAAGTGAGACCGAGATCTGAAGCAAAATTAAAGGACAATGTCGAGATGCGGGACTCCTCCGCGCGGACATGATTGTCATTTATCGAGAAAAATCTGCAACGGTCAAGTTTGCTACACCAAAGAGGAATATTCCGTCCGGTTGCTCGAAACACATGTGCAAAAACCTCCCAAACCGGTCCATATACCAAACAAACACCCTTGCCAAAAAAAAAAAAAAAACCAAGGCTCATGCAACCATTGCATTCATGCGCATTGCATTCATAAAATAAAATCCTAAATTATTACATTCCAAAAAAAGAAAAAAGAAAAAAAGAGTGTGCATAAAAAAAAACAAACAAACATCAATAAAATCCTAAATTATTACATTTCAAAAAAAAAAAAAAGAAAAAAAATGTGCATAAAGTGTACAAATCTCAATCCCAGTCATAAATCTCAAAATCTCGGAAAATCGATCTAAAAAATCGGGGGTAATCAATCGGAATCCCTAGCGCCCGACGTACGTCCCCGGTCCCTCTTGCGACTCGGGCCCGCCTCCTCGGGAGCCACGAAAATCTCGGGCTCGGAATCGTCCTCGTCTCCGAGAAAGAGGCTCGTCGGGACCAACCAGGCACGCTACGATAGGGCAAGCGAGATCTGCGAAAAAATCGTATCCGAAGGTGAAGGCGTCGGACTCTGGACGTACGAAGACGACCCACCATCTTTGCCAAACGTGTCCACTGCCGTGTGGATCCCGAGAATGACGTGATCCGAAGGCGGCACCGCGCGGGGATCAATGAGAGGAGACGAGAGGAGTCTGCGAAGAAGTCTACGAGCGAATAGGGAAGCCTCCGTCGACGGGCGCCGGCCGTGGTCGCCTTGCTCTAGCTGAGGAGCCGCAAGCGACCATCCTCTTGATGAATCTCTTAGCTCCGATCACTTGCTTCGTCGGCTTCTCGGCGACCACCTCAGAAAAGCGCACAAAAGCAAAAGCGTCGAAGCTTGATTGAAGCGAAAAAAAATGATGACGAGGAAAGAAAAGAAAAGACAAAAGCAAAAAAAAAAAAAGAAGGGGAAAAGGTGAAGCCATACCTTCATGCCGGACGAGGCCGGAAAGCTCGTGGAAGCCGCTCGAGTGAGGATCTGCACCCTCAATCGGACCCCATCCTGGATATATGAAAAATCCGTCAGGGGTACCGCGGGATCCCAAGCCCCTCTCTATCCGAGCACGGGCATCCTCGGCCTCCTCAAAACAAATACGGGGTACGGCTCGGTCGCCACAAATGCCGAGAAGTCTTTGGCCCGGCTCGGTAGTCATCCCAGTCACGGAATCTGTCACTCGGGTGCATCATATCGGCGGGAGGCTCCACCGGTGTCCTCAAAGGCGAGTTCACGCCATGCGGCGCGTCACCCTCTCTCCCGGATAATAGGCATCGCGAGTCGGACCTCTCGAGAATCCTCCATTTGCACGGTCCAAATCTCGGCGCCCTTCGAGTGCGCCACCTCGAAGCGATCCCAGGGATAGAATATCATCCTCTCGTCCGTCTCGGCCTCCGTCGAAGGAAGGCAATCCGCGTATCACGAGTCGTACGCCCCCTGGAGCTTATCTTCTCTCGGGCATGCTTGGACCAAGAATGCATGGCCGGATACGCCCGACGTACTCCGCCGGTGTCGCCACATCGTGACGTGGAAAAACTCCAACGCCCATACTGCGAAAGGTAAAAATCCAATCAATCCGGTGCAAAAGAAAAGTGTGTGCTCAAAAAAAAAAAAAAGGAGGGGAAAGCAAAAAGAGAGCTTATACCTCCAGGGCAAACTCAAACGATGCAAGGAGCTCACGGCCTTGATTTGTACCTATCGAAGCAAAGTAAAGCTCTGCCCGGCCCGGCCTCTCCCCGAGACATCTCCGGCCATCTCCATGTCCTCCAAGGACCTCGGCAAGGCAAAGGCTGCCGTCCCCTCGGCATGCCCAAGAGGGTGCTCGAAAAAGCAAACCACAAGAAGGCCACAGCAATCGATCGGCGCCTATCCTCTCCTCCCGGCCTCGTAACTCACAATGGTCTCCACAATCTTCCCGTAGACCACCGCATACTCCATCCCCATCCCCTTTTTGGGAATAGGGGAAAATCCCGAAGAGCACAACGGATCCGCATCGCTGTAGCCGTCCCGCCACTCAATCTTTGCGTCCGTTGAAGGACAAACCCGTGATCGCGGCATAGTCGGAAGGCGTAGCCGTAGCCTCGCCCCGGAAGAAGTGAAACGTGTGGGTCGCATCCCACCGATCTTTGCGCTAAAGCGAACATCGAGGCCCTTGCTCTTAGGGAACTTGACCGGTCCCTCAAGCACTCAACAAACTCCCAAGCCCGGTCTCAACAACAATCTGTCTCGGACTCGGCAAAGCTCCTCGGCCCGCATTCGGAAGCCGGTCCCACAAGTCAACCACAGACTCCACCGATCCTCGAGTCTTCATCTTGTTCAGTTGCTCAGTAACGTAGTTTGTTCCACCCTGCGATAAAAAAAAAAAAGAGAAAATGTCAAAAAAAAAAAAAATTTGCATTTGCATTTGCACAAAAAAAAAAAAACAAAGCATACATATGCATCATGAAATTTCAAAGAAAATTCGACTGGCATAACGACATACAATGAGCATAGCCCCATTTTTCTCGCACAAAAAGACAGTTTTCAGCAAATCCCAATGCATTCATCAAAAAAAAAAATGCATTCCTACGGAAGTAAAAACTCCGTCCCATTTTCAAAAAAAAAAAAAAGTTCCTATGCATGCACGCATATCATTCATCATCTCAAAAAAAAAAATCCTACATCTTACGGAAGTAAAAACTCCGTCCCATTTTCATAAAATAACATGCATACATAACATGCATTCAATCAACGGGAGGAAAAATCCGTCCCACTTTTCAAAAAAAAAAATCAATCAAAAATCATACATTCATATCATCATCTCATGTTGGCAAAATGCCAATTCTTTTCTCAAGCAAAATGCACATTTTGGAACACCAACAAATTCATTGCAACATGCATATCATCAAAAATCAATATTCAAATTTCAAAAAAAAAATCACAATTTTCATCCATAATTTTTGGATACCAAAAAAAAAAATGGCAAAAATGCCAAATTCTTTTCCCAAAGCAAAATGCACATTTTGGGTTACTCATATACTCATTACAACATGCAAAGCATCAAAATCAAGATTCAAAGCCAAGAACATCAATCATTCGAATTTTCAAAAAAAAAAATTCAAAAATCACCCAAAATTCAAATCTCAAGCAAAAAATCAACAAAGGGAATGAAAAGATTCGAAGTATACCGTTCGGAGACTCGGATCAGAAGCCCAATGTTGCCAAGCATCGGGGTAGGGCTCCTCCGCAATCGATTGCGAAAGAGTATAGTGCCTCCTCATCAGGACGAGCTCCAATCGTCTCTCAGCCAGGGCCACGTCCTTGGCCTTGAAAAGCACCTTCCGTGTTCCATTGCTCGAAAAATCAAAGAAAATCGGAAGGATTTTGAAGCTTTCTTGGCCAAAAATGGCGAAATCCTCGGTTTCTCTCTCTCTCTCTCTCGTAATTTCAAAAAGCTGAATGGGGAAGGAGGAAGGGCGTTGGCCCTCATTAATACCCCACGGAACACGCTCCTCTATCCGCGCGGATAGGATTGTCGGGGTCAAAATGACCCTTTTGCCCTTTAAAAATGCGGGACTCTGCGGTTTAGTCCCCAACTTGACGAGTTAACCAAAGTTAACCAAAGTCGGCCCCTTGTCAAGAAAATCATTCCCGGCGAGTCAAACGTAAGACCGATTTCCCGAGAAAGATAACGAGATCCGTATCTTTCATCAAAATTATCAACGGCGGTCAAACGTAAGACCGATCTCCCAGAAAGATAACGAGATCCGTATCTTTCATCAAAATCATCCCCGGCGATCAAACGTAAGACCGATCTCCCAGAAAGATAACGAGATCTCGTATCTTTCATCAAAATCATCAAACGGCGATCAAACGTAAGACCGATCTCCCGAGAAAGATAACGAGATCCGTATCTTTCATCAAAATCATCAAGCGGCGGTCGAAACGTAAGACCGATCTCCTTGAGAAAGATAACGAGATCCCGTATCTTTCATCAAAATCATCAGCCGGCGATCAAACGTAAGACCGATTTCCCGAGAAAGATAACGAGATCCGTATCTTTCATCAAAATCATCCGGCGGTCAAACGTAAGACCGATCTCCTTGAGAAAGATAACGAGATCTCGTATCTTTCATCAAAATCATCAACCGGCAGTCAAACGTAAGACCGATTTCCCTGAGAAAGATAACGAGATCCCGTATCTTTCATCAAAATCATCCCCGGCAGTCAAACGTAAGATCGATTTCCCCGAGAAAGATAACGAGATCCCGTATCTTTCATCAAAATCATCAACGGCGATCAAACGTAAGACCGATTTCCCGAGAAAGATAACGAGATCCGTATCTTTCATCAAAATCATCAACGGCAGTCAAACGTAAGACCGATTTTCCCGAGAAAGATAACGAGATCCGTATCTTTCATCAAAATCTTCCCCGGTGAAGCGTAAGTCCGATCTCCCTGAGAAAGATAACGAGATCCCGTATCTTTCATCAAAATCATCTACGGCAGTCAAACGTAAGACCGATTTCCCAGAGGACGAATACGTCGATTTTCCCCAAAGGCTAACAAAATCCCAGCAAAGTTAACGGAATCCCAAAGCCAACGAAATTTCGAGAAAAACTCGAACTACGAAAGGGCTTGATTCCCAGCTAGGGATACGTAGGTAGCCTATCATTAGGTCCAGCCCCTCGACCAAAACGGTCACCCTCTCCTTCGGCGGCGGACGAAGTCCACCGAAAGGGCCATTTCAAATTAAGGTTCGAGGCACCTAAAAGCCATCATCATCGAGGTTCGAGGCACCTAAACGCCATCATCAAGGTTCGAGGCACCTAAACGCCATCTCCAAGGTTCGAGGCACCTAAAACGCCATCTCGAGGTTCGAGGCACCTAAACGCCATCTCAGGTTTGAGGCACCTAAACGCGTCACTAGGAAAGCGATAAATCGCAATCATCCCCGAGAGACCGAAAATGGTCATTCCTATCCCAGCAGAGCGGATAGCCATCGAGCGAAAATGGTCATTCCTATCCCCGGCGGGCGGATAGCCATCGGGCCAAAAATGGTCATCTCTTATCCCAGCGAGTTTCTCTCCGGCAACCAGCGAGAACTCGCTCATCGGGTTCGAGGCACCTAAACGCCATCATCTCCGGGGTCAAAGACCGAACTACGGCAGCTTGATTCCCATTCGGGATACGTAGGTAGCTTATCGCTAGGTTCGGCCACCCGATCACTCGATCATCCCGCCAAATATGGAGCCTTACTCTTATCGACGACCCCGCTTCCTTCGAAAGCGCCGTCGCCGAGGGCTCTTGTAAGTGCTCCAATTTGAGCTTGTTAGTATTTTCGTTAGAAAATTAACGAAAGTTTTAACATTTCTAACAATTCCTAACAATCCTAACATTTCTAACAAAGTGAGAGCAAAATGGGCATTGCTATTTAAAGATAAACCTTCAAAAGAATCTTAAAAAGCAAAAAAAAAGGAAGAAAACCAAAAATAGAAATGGCTGGAAACATAAACTGGCTGTTAATTTGAATTTTCAAAAGAAATATTCCTTGTGTCCAAAGCACAGGCTGCATTTAATGAACGGTGCACGCCACCAATCCCATCCGCGCGGACATCTTTGTAAAATTCGAGAGGGCTATAAATTGAGCCCTCCGAGTCCACAAAAATAAGGAGCCACAACACAATTTGCTTGAACCTCTGGCGAAATATAGAGAGAAAACAGTGAGAATTCACTTGAATTGTCACCATTTTCTCTTGAATCTTTCCCAACTCACACTCACTCTCAAATTCAAACCCTAAACACATTCAAGCCTCAAACACTCATATATTCAATCCAAAGCCTCAAAATACAAGGAAGATAGGTATAACCTCCCTCTTCTTACCCTAAATCTCTCATCCATGCATGCATCTTCAAACTACAAAATGTAGTTCATTCTTCTTCTTGTCTTAAGATCCAAGAAGATCACCATGGAAGTCCATCTCCATGGATGATCTTCTACAAGGATCAACATTCTCTTTAATGTGTTCTTGTTTTCTTGCAAATGCATTTTCAAAACCCTAAAAACCATTTTCAAGCATCAAATCTCATTTTCAAAGGATAAAATTCCCCTTCCCAAGCAAATGAAGTGCTTAGTCCTAATGTACCCCAAGGATGGTTTGGTATAGTTGATTCACCACTAAAATGTCAAGTGATCACTAACCAAAACCTAGGGAAATGGGGACAAGCATGGATGCAAAACCCCCCTTAAAATCATATTTTCTTTCTTGAGAAGTTGCTGCCCAGTAGCAATTTTCCAAGATCCCAGTCCATTGTCTTAATTTTTGGACACAGATAAACTTGGAATTTGTTGTTGACTACAAAACACTTTTTGTAGCCAACATCCAGAGATTTCTAGACATATTTTTACTTTATTTTTTGGGTGAGTAAAACTCCTCTTTTCAAATTTTCTTTCAGAGGCTAGTTCATCAGCTTCTGGGAATCCAGATCTCATATCTGAGGTTTCCAGGAGGTTTTGACCCCTCAAATCTTCTCCAAAATGGAAAATTCCTTCGCAAAAATCTTATTTAAGGTGTCTGGAACAACTTTCATTCTCTGAGTTTATCCAGATTATGAAGTTTTAAGACCCTTGAATCCATTTCAAAATCAAAGGTCCACTGCCTTTTTCATTCTGGCAGAAGTGGCTCTCAACTTCAAAAGGTCTTTTGAGTACCAAATCTCAATCCAAAAATCTTCCAAAAAATCATGGGATCATTTTAAAGTCTTAAAAAGATATCCCAATTTTTACTTTTCTGAGTTTCAAATTATTTTGGCCAAAACACACACACACACACACACACACACACAAATGATTTTCAGCTTGGAAGACTCGTTTTACGAGGCATTCCGGGTGCACACTAACGTCCTTCCCGGCGTGTAACATGAACTCCTAACCCAAATTTCTGATCTCGGGCTTTTTTCAAAGTTTTGGCCCTTAAAACAAAAATGGCGTGGCGACTCCGTTCTTTTTCCCGGGTTTTATTTGGTTTTTTTCAAAGAAACGCGAAAAAATCGAATTTTTTCCCGCGAAATGGCGACACATCATCACACTAGGGTCAACTCCTTTGGCTCGAGAGGTGTATACGGGATACGGAAAGTAGTTTGGAACGGTGTTTCGGAGTGGAGGAGGGCATATTTGATCGAAATACGGAGTTTTCACGCAAAACGAGGTAAAACGGAGGCTCGAGAGGGGTGAGAATCAGTTTAGGCCGTGAGGCTTTGGTGGAGGGGAGTAATTTTTTGTCGTTACAAATGGCTTTGACAGCCTCTCTATTTATAGGTGAAATTTCAGTTGGAAATTTGAGGGACTTGCTGGCAATTTCTGAAATTTGCACAGGGAGTCCGGCCGGACTGAGACTGTATACCAGGGGTATTTTAGTCTTTTGGCCTTGATTTTTGATTGAAAGTTGACTAGAGGGAGGTGGCATGCTTGCCACGTGCCCTGTGAGTCACCAGCCATGCGGGAGTTCGTTCCCGAGTCCCGGTTTTGTACGTTTTTTAAATAAAAGTCCGAAAAATGTCTGAAATGCCCCCGGAAAGTGCCGAAAAGTGCGTTTTTCAGGGAAAGCCATACTTTTACGTGCGATGACATGTGTCAAGTACGTTTCGACGTCGGGATGCACGAGGCAGTCCCGGGACGTCTCGTTGGCATGGCAACGGGGAGCTTAACGGGTTTCGGTTGACCTGGAGCGGGCCAGTTAACGGATTCGGTTAAGTTTCGACGGATTTTGGACGATCCGGATTTGGGTACTACAGTTAGCCTCGCGACGTCTCCTCCGAAGGAGAGTGGGGTCGTTGAAAAAGATAAGGATCCAAATCTGGATGCCTTACTTTGGAAGAGACACAGGCGGTCAGTGGTGGACCCTTAGCGAAAGGATTCCTACGTATCCCGACGGGGAATCAAGTCGATCGTAGTTCGAAGGTGTAAGGAGCCGCGCGTGGGGACCTTGACACAGCGAGGCTGATGAGGCGTCTAAGCTGAATGAGACCAATGCGAGGTACCGGAACCCGAATGGAGACTATTGTGAGCGTCCCGAACACAGGACTTCGAAACCTTTGAGGGTGTGTGGCGCCTCAGACCAGAATTGCTGAAACATATGAGGGCGTGTGGCGCCTCAAACCGGAATTGCTGAAACATACGAGGGCGTGTGGCGCCTCAAACCGAAGCTATGAGGATACGTTTATCCTGAGACGAAGGCGTTCGTGCCTTAGATGCTGGGCTTACGATGACGGCCAGGTTTATCCTGCTGAGGATAGGGCGGCAACGATGGGAACGGTTGTGTTAAACTGGCGTTATTAACAACTTGGGAGGATCGACGTTTCTTCTTTAGAATCCTGCTGGGGATGAGCGTTCGGGCATACCTTGATGGCCGATGAGGGATTGTTGTGCGGGCTTACCTTGATGGCCGCTGAGGTGGAATGATCGGGCTTACGACTGGTGGCCGGGGAAGTGAACGGTGGTGAAAACCGATAGAAATTTTAACGTCGGGAGACGGAATTGTAACTTGAATGTCCGGAGACATGGTTGAGCATTTGAATGTCAAGCGTCAACTGAGGATTGAATTTAACGTCTGGAGACGGAGCGTTAGTGAAAACTAACTGGGAATTTAACGTCTGGAGATGAGCGTTAGTGAAAACTAACTGGGAATTTAACGTCTGGAGACGAGCATTAGTGAAAACTAACTGGGAATTTAACGTCTGGAGACGAGCGTTAGTGAAAACTAACTGGGAATTTAACGTCTGGAGACGAGCGTTAGTGAAAACTAACTGGGAATTTAACGTCTGGAGACGAGCGTTAGTGAAAACTAACTGGGGATTTATCCTCGGGGGATGGGGTGTTAGAAATGTCTAACTGGGGGAATTTTTACACTTTTGGAGGCTAAAAGGGGTAAAATTGGAGCTGCCCAAAGTTGAGGGGTTGAATTGGAAGGAATCTTTTAATTTGCACTAAGAGTCCGGCCGAACTTGAACTGAATTTGACCAGATTCAAATCAGCTCCAAGTCCGAAGCAAACCAAACCATTTCCCCCATTAATTTCGATGAGAGAGGAGAGAAAGGAGAGAAAATTTTCACCCCAAATTATGAGATTTTCTCAGATTTGTGAAGGAAAACTGCTATGGAAGGTGATTGGGAACCAATGGCTCGTCATGGAAGGATCGATGACGAAAGAACGCGGTTGGTTCGGACCATTCGAACCAATATTCATCCATTGAATCCGGCGGAGTTCTACCCGGCTAGGGACAAACATAACTCCAAAGGAGGGATCGAGAGACAAGTAAGCTTCCCTCAAATTCCATTAATTTTAAGAATGTGCATTCTTTAAATGTTAGAAATTTGACTAGGAATGAGCTAGGGATTTTTGGTGCTTGAATTGAGGCTTTTGACTTTGCTATGAACCTTTGTCGAAATTAACTAGGATGTTGTTCAATTGACACAATGGGTAGATGACATAAAAATTTTGGTTGCAAAATTCCATGTCTAGATGCGTTTTCCAAAATTAAAGTAGCTTTAATTCGGGACAGAGTAAATTTTCAAAATTGAAATTACCCGGATCCGAGAGGCAGCGCGCTCGCACCCCGGCATCTGGCATCATTTCGTTTGGAGGTGTCTCGCCGTTTGTTTTCGCATTTGTAGAGTGGCCATGCCGTTTTTATTAAGCCCAAAACATTGAAAAAGGGCATCAGTTTAAAGATAATTTTAAACTGTTTTTGTGTGATGAGATTTTGAGTTCGGAGGTCAGATGACTCCTCGGGAAGAGAATATTAGAATATTAGAGCTCACCCGAGTCGCCTCGTAAAATGAGTCTTTCGGATACCCCTAATATCCTTTAAAATGTTGTGTGTGTGTGTGTGTGTGCTTTTAAAAATGCATGCTGTATCGGATGTCTACATTGTACACTACGTATTGAAATGTATTGAAATAGTAATGGAAGGAAGCCTTACCAATGTTGGTTCATGTCTGTCTTCCGCTGGGGAATAGTGTTTGAGGATGGAATAGTGTTCCGGTACGGATCGGGATTGCTTCGGGAGATGCCGGTTGTCTGCGGACAGAGTTTCGGCGTGAGTTGAGGTTGCAGGCTGCGTTCGGGTAGAGGTTCGGCGTGCATGGGGATCGTCGGGATCACTCGGGCAGAGGTTCGGCGTGCGTGGGGATCGCAGGGATCACTCGGGCAGAGTTTCGGCATGGTTTGGGATTGCCGGTTTGACTCAGAAAGAGCCGGGACGCCGTGGAAAGACCAGGCAAGGCCTCGGAGTACCACAAGGGGCCTCAGAGTACCTCGAGAGTGCCTCGGGGCAGCGCGGGAGCGTCGCGGGAGCGCTCGGGGAGGCTTCGGAGCACCACGAGGGGGCTCGAAAGGCCTCGGAAGGATCCGAAAGGGGCCGGGAGTGCCTCGAGAGGACTTAGAGGGGAAGCCTGAAGGCTTAGGGAGGAAGAGAGAAGTGGGAGGTGTGTGAAAAATGAGAGGGGGAGGCCTCTATTTATAGGGTCCAATAAGCCATTACCAGTTTTTTGGTTTTCCTGGATTTAGGGGAATCTGTAATAATTAAGAATATTTTGTAATTATTATGTCTCTTGGCAGAGTATGTCGCGCGACCTAAGCAGCCATTAACAGTTTTTTGGTCATAGAAAGCTAGTTCTCGTCGAGAGCTTTCCAACCATATATGGCACGTCTCAATCGGAGTTCGTATGAAGGAGTTATGACCTCCGGAAGTTTGCCCTTGGTTTTGTCGTATCTTTGGGATGAAAGCGATCCAGTTGGGTACTACGAAGCCCCTCGGCGACGTCACTTATGAAGGAAGTGGGGTCGTCGATAAGATAAGGGTCCTGATCTGGATCGCGTGCTGAGAGAGGAGGTGACCGTGTACGTCGATTCGTGAGGACGTGGCGGTGTCCTGTGTGTGTGACCGTTTAGGTCAGTTGGCTGGACCCTGTGATAGGATTCCTACGTATCCTTAGCGGGAATCAAGCCTGATCGTAGTTCGGGTGTGGGGTGAGTGTTTGTGGTGCACGAGGATGGAAAGGGTCCTCTGACTGAAACTTTGTGCATGGACGTGGTGGTGTCATGTGGGTGACCGCATAGGTCGATGGTGAGGACGTTGCGGCATCCTGGGTGACCGTATAGGTCGATGGCTGGACCCTGTGATAGGATTCCTACGTATCCCTGGCGGGAATCAAGCCTGGTCATAGTTCAGATGTCGTGAATTTGTGAGTATATGTGGGCGTGATGGTGCCCTGAAGTATCGTGTGACATGGAGGTCAGTGGTAAGGACGTGGTGGTGTCCTGGGTGTGCAATCTTACTTAGAAGATGGTTTGTGACCGTCGAGGTCAACTGTGAGGACGTGGTGGCGCCCTAGGGTGGAAATTTTACGATTTTCCGAATCGGGTGGTTTAAGGCCTTCCGGGCCGGGAATAATGATTTGGGAGGTTTATACGGTCTTCCGGACCGAGTGGTTTAAAGCCTTCCGGGCTGGAGATAGTGATGGTGGAGGTTTATACGGTCTTCCGGACCGAGTGGTTTAAAGCCTTCCGGGCTGGTGATAGTATGAGGACTTGAATCGTCTTCTGATTGCGGTTGCGCCATGCATGAGGACTTTGAATCGTCTTCTGGCTACGGTTTGCCATGTGTGAGGACTTTGAATCGTCTTCTGGCTGCGGTTTGCCATGCGTGAGGACTTTGAATCGTCTTCTGGCTGAGGTTGGTGCCATGCGTGAGGACTTTGAATCGTCTTTTGGCTGCGGTTGGTGCCATGCGTGAGGACTTTGAATCGTCTTCTGGCTGCGGTTTGGTGCCATGCGCGAGGACTTTGAATCGTCTTCTGGCTGTGGTTTGCCATGCGTGAGGACTTTGAATCGTCTTCTGGCTGTGGTTTGCCATGCGTGAGGACTTTGAATCGTCTTCTGGATGTGGTTTGCCATGCGTGAGGACTTTGAATCGTCTTACGGCTGTGGTTTGCCATGCGTGAGGACTTTGAATCGTCTTACATTTGTGGTGGTGTCATGTATGAAAACTTGAGTCGTCTTATTTGCCCAGGTTTGCCATGCGTGAGGACTTTGAATCGTCTTCTGGCTGCGGTGGTGTCATGTATGAAAACTTGAGTCGTCTTCTGACTGCGGTTGTGGAGGCATGGCTGCCTTGAGCTTTGATTGCAAGAGGTTTAGATGCCTCGTGCTTTGTCCGCTGGGGAGAAGGTTGGACTTACGATGGCTGCCGGTGTTCATCCGTTGGGGATTTATCGTGGCCTTGTAGGGGCTTTTCCTGTTAAGAGGGTGACGTCGGGCTTACTTTGATGGCCGGTGCTTGTGTTGTCGATGAGTGGGCAAGGATGATGGCCGGTGATTGCTTCACCATTTGGCGTTTTGGAGGCGTTTCGTGCCTTGGGATTTGTACTCGGAGGTGTTGGCTCCTTCTTGCGCTTGTTTTGCCGTTGAGTGGGCGAAGTTCGGGCTTACATTGACGGCCGGTGCTGGGGATATGTAATCTTGTACGACTTCCTTTTGAATTGTTGGGGAGGAGCTCGGGCTTACTTTGATGGCCGGTGCTTGCGTTGTCGACGAGCATTTTGGAGGCGTTTTGTGCCTTGAGATTTGTGCTGGGAGGTGTTGGCTCCTTCTTGCGCTTGTTTTGCCGTTGAGTGGGCGAGGTTCGGGCTTACATTGACTGCCGGTGGTTAAATTGCCGTTGAGTGGGTCAGGACCGGGCTTACGCTGACGGCCGGTGCTTGCGTTGCCGTTGGAGTGGGCGAAGTTCGGGCATACATTGACTGCCGGTGGTTGAATTGCCGTTGAGTGGGCGAGGTCCGGGCTTACGTTGACGGCCGGTGGTTGAATTGCCGTTGAGTGGGCGAGGACCGGGCTTACGCTGACGGCCGGTGGTTGAATTGTCGTTGGAGTGGGCGAGGTTCGGGCTTACGCTGACGGCCGGTGGTTGAATTTCCGTTGAGTGGGCGAGGTCCGGGCTTACGTTGACGGCCGGTGGTTGAATTGCCGTTGAGTGGGCGAGGACCGGGCTTACTCTGACGGCCGGTTCTTGAATTGCCGTTGGAGTGGGCAAAGTTCGGGCTTACATTGACTGCCGGTGCTTGCGTTGCCGTTGGAGTGGGCGAAGTTCGGGCTTACATTGACTGCCGGTTCTTGAATTGCCATTGAGTGGGCGAGGACCGGGCTTACATTGACGGCCGGTTCTTGAATTGCCGTTGGAGTGGGCGAAGTTCGGGCTTACATTGACTGCCGGTGCTTGCGTTGCCGTTGGAGTGGGCGAAGTTCGGGCTTACATTGACTGCCGGTTCTTGAATTATCGTTGAGTGGGCGAGGACCGGGCTTACACTGACGGCCGGTTCTTGAATTGCCGTTGGAGTGGGCGAAGTTCGGGCTTACATTGACTGCCGGTGCTTGCGTTGCCATTGGAGTGGCGAGATTCGGGCTTACATTGGCTATGCCGGGTCTTGAATTGCCGTTGAGTGGGCGAGGTCCGGGCTTACACTGACGACCGGTAGTTGAATTGCCGTTGAGTGGGCGAGACCGGAGCTTACGGCGACGGCGGTTCTTGAATTGCCGTTGGAGTGGGCGAAGTTCGGGCTTACATTGACTGCCGGTGCTTGCGTTGCCGTTGGTGTGGGCGAAGTTCGGGCTTACATTGGCGCGGTTCTTGAATTGCCGTTGAGTGGGCGAGGACCGGAGCTTACAAACGGCCGGTTCTTGAATTGCCGTTGGAGTGGGCAAAGTTCGGGCTTACATTGGCTTGGAGCTTGCGTTGCCGTTGGAGTGGGCAAAGTTCGGGCTTACATTGGCTACGGTTCTTGAATTGCCGTTAGTGGGCGAGGGCTAGGGCTTACACCGACGGCCGGTTCTTGAATTGCCGTTGGAGTGGCGAAGTTCGGGCTTAAATTGGCTGCCCGGTGCTTGCGTTGCCGTTGGAGTGGGCGAGATTCGGGCTTACATTGACCGCCCGGTTCTTGAATTGCCATTGAGTGGCGAGATTCGGGCTTACATTGATCGCCGGTGCTTGCGTTGCCGTTGGAGTGGGCGAGATTCGAGCTTACATTGACGGCGCCGGTGCTTGCGTTGTCGTTGGAGTGGCGAGATTCGGGCTTACATTGGCCATCGGTTCTTGAATTGCCATTGAGTGGCGAGGACCGGAGCTTACACCGACGGCCGGTTCTTGAATTGCCGTTGGAGTGGCGAGATTCGGGCTTAAATTGACTGCCGGTGCTTGCGTTGCCGTTGGAGTGGGCGAAGTTCGGGCTTACATTGACTGCCGGTTCTTGAATTGTCGTTGAGTGGGTGAGGACCGGGCTTACACTGACGGCCGGTTCTTGAATTGCCGTTGGAGTGGGCGAAGTTCGGGCTTACATTGACTGCCGGTGCTTGCGTTGCCGGCTGAGTGGGCGAAGATTCGGGCTTACATTGGCTGCCGGTTCTTGAATTGCCGTTGAGTGGCGAGACCGGAGCTTACAACGGCGACCCGTAGTTGAATTGCCGTTGAGTGGCGAGATCGGAGCTTACGCGCGGCAGTTCTTGAATTACCGTTGGAGTGGGCGAAGTTCGGGCTTACATTGGCTAGGTGCTTGCATTGCCGTTGGTGTGGGCGAAGTTCGGGCTTACATTGACTGCCGGTTCTTGAATTGCCGTTGAGTGGGCGAGGATCGGGCTTACACTGATGGCCGGTTCTTGAATTGGCGTTGGAGTGGGCAAAGTTCGGGCTTACATTGACTGCCGGTGCTTGCGTTGCTGTTGGAGTGGGCGAAGTTCGGGCTTACATTGACTGCCGGTTCTTGAATTGCCGTTGAGTGGGCGAGGACCGGGCTTACACTGACGGCCGGTTCTTGAATTGCCGTTGGAGTGGGCGAAGTTCGGGCTTACATTGACTGCCGGTGCTTGCGTTGCCGTTGGAGTGGGCGAAGTTCGGGCTTACATTGACTGCCGGTTCTTGAATTGCCGTTGAGTGGGCGAGGACCGGGCTTACTGGCTTGGCCGGTGGTTGAATTGCCGTTGAGTGGGCGAGATTCGGAGCTTACATTGGCTGCCGGTGCTTGCGTTGCCGTTGGAGTGGGCGAAGTTCGGGCTTACATTGGCTTAGGTTCTTGAATTGCCGTTGAGTGGGCAAAGTTCGGGCTTACATTGACTGCCGGTGCTTGCGTTGCCGTTGGAGTGGGCGAAGTTCGAGCTTACGTTGACGGCCGGTGCTTGCGTTGCCGTTGGAGTGGGCGAAGTTCGGGCTTACGTGTGCCAGTGCTTGCGTTGCCGTTGTAGTGGCGAGGGAGAGGAGGCGCCCGCGGGTTCCCCCGAGAGGTTCCCGTCTTGAGGCGGATTTCACGTATGTCCGTGGGGACGGATCGAGGAGGAGGGTGTCATGCCGATCCACAGCGAGCTCTGCTTTGCATATCGAGTGGATCTGACAGATCGGTGAGTGTGCTTACTCTTTTCCATCTTGGCATCTTTTACGTATTTTTCTCTTTTTGTTGTTGAGTATAAGCGTATTCTTTGGCGTTTCTTTGGTCGCTTGCTTGTGCGGAGTCCGGGAGAGCTTATGATATGTTGACTCGTCGTTATGTGGCGATGAGGTCCTTCGCGAAGAAGATGGCGTCGAAGATGTCTTGCCGGTCTTCGCGACGCGTGCGGCGTACTAGCCGATGCCTTCGAGGCATTACAGCAGACGTTCCTCCACCGAGCCGAGTCGGAGCCACGGCGGGAGAGGACCTTCGAGGGGGCGGCATAGCATGGATGCCGGGGCGTCTACGGAGCTCGGCGGCGGCCACTTTTATCGATTCTTCCCTCCGCAGGACGTACAGGGTGAGGGATCCTCAGAGCCTTCTTTCTTTGATCCTTTCGTCGGATTTGATCCTTCGGATTACTTTGAGTGGCAGCCTCCGGCGGGGGCTCGGTACTCTGACGACGAGGACGTGACGGGCGAGTTCACCGGGATGCCCGACTTCTCTCTGGAGGACCTTGGCGAGGATGATGATGCTGAGGAGTCTGATTAGTATTCATTTGCTTTCCCTCTTTCCATATCTTCTCTCTTTTTTTTTTGTTTAGCAACAGACATTTATGGGTACCTGTAATAAAACACTTGTATTTGCATGGCAAACAGCATTTTATTTTAAGATGTAATGTCGTTTTTGTGATTTCCGGGATTTGTCCTAGAAATTGTTGCTATTATTATTTTTTTTTGTGCATGCCACGTGAGCTGAGAGTGCGTTTGTGGGTAGTGTATGTTTGCCGGAAATGGTTTTGGCCCAGGTTGTTTGCGCGATTTGGAGCAAGGTCCTGCTGAGGACAGTGGTTGTTGTACCGTTTGCTGGGGAAATGGGTTCTGGTTGCAAAGAGGTCCGTACGGATAGACCTGCATTGCAAAGAGGTCCATACGGACCACCTTTGCTTTTTGGGAGGACATAAATGCTTTCCAGTGTCTGGACTTTTCCCCATTCCCCATTTGCAGCCATTTTAGAGCTTTCTCCCCCATTTTCTCTAGGAACCTTCATTTTTGCCATGGATTCTTCGTACGTCCCTAGAATTTTGCCGAGGCTTTCGCAGGAGAGGCAAGCACACTTCCTTGAGCAGCTGAAAACGTGGATGAGACGCCGCATGAGGCATCAGAGACGGGCTTTCGAGGTAAGGTTTCGTCTTTGCTCGATTTGGTCTTTTAAGGAGTTGGTTCCTGATTGGGAGTTGTTGCGGGCTGCCGCGAAGTTCTGGGATGTTAGGAGGCATGTGTACTGTTTCTCCTACAATGAAATGGTGCCCACTTTTGAGGATTTTCGGGCTTTGATTGGAGGACCGGAGGTGGAGGCCATCTCGCTTCCTTTGATTGGTGGTGCTGTTGTGAGCGTGAAGCTTGCAGGCTTTCTTCGTACTTCATTGGAAGAAGTGCAGGGCATGATCCTTGATTCGGGTCATATTGACATTTCTACGCTGCCAGAGCGGTTCATGGTTGATGATGAGAGTGATGTCTCTTGGGACGCATTTGCCTTGTGCGTGATGGCGACGCTTTTCCTGGTCAGCTCCCTTGGCATTTGCGATGGTGCTTTGCTAGATGTGGTTGGGCACTTTGCAGAGCCGGAGAGGATATTGTCCCGTTGGTCTTTGGGGAGACTCTTCATGGTATCGACCGTCCGGCGGCGGGGATCGTTTCATGAGAGGGGAAGCCCGCTTTGCTCACCTTGTGGGCTGCGAGAGAGACTTCGAGGCCATGCCCGAGGAGCTCCGCGTCGTTTAGCCCGTGGTCATTTGCTCGGCGACCTCTTGTGTTGGATATGGATCGATCCGCACGGAGAGATGGATGGCACGGCTTGGTACGCATCGATCTGTTGGTGGGTTCCTTGTTGGAGGATTGAGACTAGGAGGGTCTTTCAGAAGGGTCCTATGTCGTCGAGTTCCGGGTTTGTCTTGGTCCTCCTTCTATATTCCGTCGCTTGTTTCCGGCAGTTTGGGATGAAGCGGGAGCCTTTGTTGGTGGGATGACCTTGTTGCTGCGGAGGTAGTTCCTCTTTGTATGGCGGCTCCCAGTGCTTTCTTGTATTTTATGAGGGTATGGAAGTATTCCGCTTTCCCTCTGTGGTGCTCCTTAGACGTCGGGAGGGTCGTATTGACGACTCGGTACTGGCACAGGTATGAGCGGCGTGTTAGGGCGATCCCAAGTGGCTTTGGGAGAGCAAAGCGTGTAGCGATTGCAGGACCGGTTGCCGTAGTAGCTATTGCCTTAGGAGTGACGAAGCCTGGTCCGACCCTTTGGATGTGACGGAGACACTTTGTTTGACTACGAGACTAGAGTTGACCGGCGACGGGGAGAGGTCCTCTTTGCGGGCTCGCGAGGAGGAGATCCGAGCCGAAGCACGGGCGAATGAAGCCACAGGAGAGTTTCTTTGGATTGTTTGACTCTACGGGGAGGACCCCTGATCTCGGACTGAAGGACGCAGAGTTGGTTCACGTGGAGCGAAAGAAGACTCGTCGGGGACGAGGGAAGAAAGGGAAGAATGGCGAGGGGACAAGCGCAGACGGCGCGGAATGACCTCCTAGGTATCCATTCATTGCATTTGCAAACACATTATTTGTTAAATGTATTAAGCTGTCTTTTAGCATGTTGTGAACTTGAGAGTAGACCGTGCTTGAACTCATCAAGAAATGTTGTAACCGTTAGTGATTTGTGATTTACTTTTAAAGCTTTGTCGAGACGCAAGATCTCTTGTTTGCCTTTGTGTCTTTTGTGAACCTTGGCGTCGGCGTACGCATTGGTGGTAGAAGCGGCACAGGCCACGATGGCAATCCCTTTTGCTGGGGCTCTGTGTTCGGGAGGTTGAATGATCCCCTGACAAGTCGTTTTTGACGGTCATTTCCGTAGCTTCCTTGCCCTTTGTTGGCGTCGGGCTCTTGACCTCGTTTTTTGTAGCTTCTGTTTGAGCTTCTTTTTTTTTGTTTTTTTTTGTGAGCCCTTGCTCGAGCTCTCTCTTTTTTTTTATTTGAAGCGCGTGAGGGTGAAGACCAGCCCCTGGCTTGGAAGCAGACATGAGTCAGTCGTTTGACGTTGAGTGACCTCCGGATGTCCTTTGATGTTGCCGCCGTCGTTTGACTTGGTCAAGGTGACGTTGGGGCGTGTTCTTGAAAAGTGCGTAGCTTGATGGAGGTCTTGATTGACATTCAAACTTTTGACTTTTTTGTGTATTTTTAGACCGGACCAATTAAGGTTGCCTACGTTCCCCCGGACTAGAGGGCTCGGAGTGCGTAGTTCGACACTACATGGAGTGCCAAGAGATGCACAGGTTGTCCTTCTTCGGGCGAAGTATCTGCGAAGTTTGCTTCCGTTATTTGGATTCATGAAGGGATTGCCGTCTAGGTCTGTCAGCTTCATGGCACCTCCGGAGAAGATCTTTTGAACCACGAAAGGGCCGATCCATGTGGGTTCCCATTTTCCCAGTGGGTTGGTTCGAGTGGGAGGCTTTTCTTTGAGTACAAGGTCGCCTTCCCTGATGTCTCGGGACTTGACTTTCTTGTCGAAAGCTCTAGCCATCCTGCTTTGATAGGCTCGGACGTGTTCCATGGCCTTTAGTCGTCGCTCGTCTAGCAGAGCCAATTCATCATGTCGGCTTCGTAGCCATTCAACTTCGTTGATGTCATTTTCCAGCTGACACTCGGAGTGAGGGAATTTCCGGTTCAATGGGAAGGATTTGCTTCCATCCCGTATGTCGGGCGAATGGGGTTTCTCCCGTGGGCATTCGGCGATGTGCGGTAGCCCCAAAGTGCAAGGTGCGGCTTCTCGGGCCAATCTCGTCCTCGGGTGGTCATTTTCGGATGATCCGTTCGAGGGTTTTGTTTCTTTGCTTCCACGGCGCCGTTTGTTTGTGGCCGGTAGGGAGAAGATTTGTGGCGTGTGATCTTGAATTCAGCCGGCGATGCTTCCTTGAATTCCCCTCGAAGTGTGAGCCATTGTACGATATGACCTCATTTGGGATGCCATATCGGCGAGATGATGTTTTCCTTGAGGAAATGCGCGACCTTCTTGGAGGTGAGTACCTTGTAGGACTTGGCTTCGACCCATTTGGTGAAGTAGTCGATGGCTACTAAAGATGAACTCGTGACCGTTCTTTGCTGGCGGAGCGATTTTCCCGATGACGTCAATTCCCCAGTGGCAAATGGCCGGGGTGTAGTCATGCGGTAGAGATCGTGGGGCGGCGGATGATTGAGGTTGGAGAACCGTTGACACTTGTCCTAGCCGGACAAAGTGGATGCAATCTGCCTCCATGGAGATCCGGTAGTAGCCCATCCCGAGAATGATTTGCATCGGGGCTCGGGCGTTCATGTGGGGACCGCAAGCCCCATTGTGGACTTCGTTCATGAACTTGTTTGCTTCTTCTGGGCGATGCGGCGTAGGAGTGGTCCGTAGTAGCGTTTCTTGTATAGCATGTCCCCGAGGATGACGAAATGAGAGGCAAGGCATTTTAGGGCCATGATGCTCTTGGTTTTGACCCCTTACGTGTGTGGGTCTTCCTTGTTCATGAAGGTGATTTCCCTTTGTTCTTGAGGTATTGGAAGATGCAGTGCATCTTTGAAATAGCGTCGGACTTGCGTCTCTTTGGCTCTTGACAATCTTGCAAATCGTTGTGATTAAAACCTCCTCGGCGGCTTGGGCCCGGTTTTCTCTCGTTTGACAACATGCTTAAACGTTTGCTTGATGCATTTATTCAATTAATATGTTTGCCTTTTGAATTGTTATTAACTTGTTTTGATTAGTTAACATCATTATTTGTTAAAGATGCAATGAAATGATTTTTAGGAAGGTCGGACCTTTTATTGAAAGCGTGAAGGCGTACATTGTTGATCAAAGACTCACAATCGTTGGGCGTAAAGCCGTCAACGGACTCAAAAGATGTGAATTCACGAGAGAACAAGACTCAAAGCTAGACTATAGGCGACGAGGGATTGGACCGAGCTTCATTACTCTCGGATGGTTATAGCTCTAGAGGGAGTGGTCTTTGGTTCGGGTGGCTAGTCTTCCCTTGGCATGAGTCCGGAAAATAGCTTGCATGAGGTTCGATTTCAAACCGGATCGCTGAGGTTTTGGTTGCTCCACGACGATGTCCCTCCATTAGTGTTGCCACCGAGTCCTTGGGGTTTTTGATGATAGAAGTCGGCGAGGGCTACTTCTAAGAGGGCGAAGCATTCGGCGGTCGGAGTTGATTCTTGCGATGTTGATCACTTTCATAGAATCGCCTCTTTATGCAGGATCTTTGCTTGGACGACATTTACAATGTCGATTCGAGGAGCATGCTATATCTCCTTCCTTGATTAGGCCTTGGAGGAGGTTGCGCCCTTTGTTCATCTAGGTCGGACAGGATGTTGAATTGAACTATCTTGTGATGGCTGTCCCAGTAAGATCCGAGAGTGTCGGCCAGAGGGTTGTCTTGTATCGGGGATCGGTGATGAGCCGGTTTGCAAGAGGGTTTTCGGCGAAGTAAGGGTCTGCTCCTCGATCCAATCTCCATCGGGCGTCCATCTCTTGATCCTCCCTTAAGCATTCTTCACGATCGCATATATCGAGTTGTCATCACGACCCATGAGCTCTTCGATTTCCGGCTCGTCGCGGCTTAGAGCGTGGATGTGAGATCCACTTCGTAGCGGGACGCAGTAGGAGACTCATGCGGAGAAGAGTATTCGGTCATGTCGGGACCTTCTTCTGGGTCGTAGCTTGCTGGCCAAGCACTTGCCATTGCGCTGCTTCCGCGGATCACTTCGATCACTCCATTGGCATTGATGAATTTCACGCATTGGTGAAGAGTAGATGATACCGCTTTCATCAGATGTATCCAAGGTCGTCACAGCAAGGCAGAGAAGGTTGGTTTGATTTCCACGACTTGGAACTCTACCGACTCCAGTTGTGCGTCGAATTGGATCCTCAGATTGATGACTCCTACGATTGGTCGTGCAGTGGAATCGTAGGCTCGGATTACCCGAGGTGAAGGCCTTATCAGGGAGCGGTCGATGCGGAGTCGTTTCAGTGTGCTCAAAGCGATGATGTTGACTGTGGAGCCGTTATCAATCAAGACGTTCGGGAGGAAGAACATCTCTATTTTTATGAGGATGAGGAGAGCTTCGTTTTGCCATTTCTCACATATCGGAAAGTCATCGTCTGTGAAGGCTAAACCGCTTCCCGTGCTACCGTTTGACTCAGTCTCTTCTGGGGAACGTTCGATCCATCCATTTGTATGCCTTGGTTGGGGCAAAGATCGTAGGGAGACGAAGCAATTGTCGGTGGTGTGGCCGGGGTAGTTGTGGAAGGCGCAGTGCTTGCTCATATCCATGTTGGATTTGGGGGTCTTCGGTTGGAAATTCTCGAGCGGTTTGAGAGGATTTCGTTTCACCAAAGCTTCAAATACTTGACCCAAGGGCATTTCAAGGTTGTCTAAATCTTTGGGCGTGGGAAGCGAGGGGATTGTTATTCTTTGGGGGGCTGCTTGATCGCGGTTTACTTGAGCTCCGTTACGAATGTAGTATCTTGTTCATTTGCTTCTTTTCCTTTGGTTGGGCAGGAGTTGAAGTTGCCGGAGGTTTGTTCGATAGCGGTAAGATGAGGCAGAGGTTGCTTTGTTGCCTTTTGAAGACTCGAGTCTTTTCAAACTTCGTCCCGGCGTTGACCATGGCACGGAGATCCGGATAGAAATGGTGGGCGATCAAGGTCCTCAAAGATGGCTTGAGGCGGGAATGGAAGATGTCCATCTCGCTCTTCTTTGGAAAGTGGATCCATTATCTCGCTTAGCTTCCGGTTTCATCTTTTGTAGAACTCGCCCCTTTGGTTCGTCATCCTTTTGTTCGGTGGCTTGCGGAGTCATGGCGGTTTGTCTCCCATTCAAGGTTGGCGCGGTACTTTTCCGGGAAGATTTCAACGATCGATCCCACGTGGAGCGGTTTTACGCCTTCACATTGAGGAACCACCTTAGTGATGTGGATTTGAGGGAATGCTGAAAGTGATGCGCCATCTGTTGAGGGGTTGCCCCTTTGGCTCTCATACCCGGGACGTAGGTGTCGATGTGGGTTTTGGGCATTACTGTCCCGTCAAACTTTTCCATTTCCGGCATCACGAACTTCGGAGGGAGAGGGACCACTTTGTTCGGATCTGTAGGCGGGGAGAGAGTCCTTCCGAGAACTAGCTAGCTTGCCTTGCATGTCTTTCATTTGTTCGATCGGCCAAGCCATGTGAGGATCAGCTATGCGAGGTGGGTTACCGTTTTCGGGGACGGAAACCGAAGATGGGGGTGGATTGGGCGATGGGATCTCCATTCGGGAGTCTTGGGGAGGTAGTTGAGTGTATACCAACCCATACCCCAGGGTGTTGAAGTTGAGGGCGTGATTGCCGAGGTCCGCTAAGGGTTGTGTTTGGGAAGCTGGGAAATGATTCGTTAGCCCCAATTGGCGAGACTAGCGGGTGGCAAGCTTGAGATGTCGGGATATCCGCTCGGGATGCCTGTCCACAGTAAGAATGGGGACTTTTGATTGTGGTTGCGAGGCTCGTATAGAGGCAAAGGATTGAATCCTGGGGATACCGAGATGCATTGGGATCTCGGAGCGAGCACGTATGTGTGCTTTGTTGGTGCGAGCTTGATGTGCGTAGTCGGGAAGCGGCATGTGCTTGAGGCGGGCATATCGGAGCCGCTTGACCCGCGCTGAGGAGCTTTGAGCGAGAGCTGCTTTGCGTTGCTGGGATCTCGTAGCTTGGCGGAGGCGGAACTTGCTGATAGCTTTGAGAAACCGGGGGGCAGCATGTCTTCGTCCTCTATGAGAACAAAGGTTCCTTCGGAGTTGGGAACTGCAACTGTTCCTCGAAGACGCAAGGTGTCTACGATCCAGGCTTGCTGTTCCTCTTGGCGCTTCTTAATGGTTTCGAAGGCTCGCAGCACCTCCTCCATTGTCTGGAGGTTCCTTAATGGCGGGGTTCCGTTTCCCTCACTGTTATCTGTTGATCCCGTCATAGGAGAGTAGCGGACAGTGTAGACCGTTGAACTGGAAGGGCTATCGGACCTTGTGACCTCGATACTGAAAAGGCGGCTCCCGGGTATTCTCAACCACTCTCGGTTCGCTGGAGGGGTGACGGGCAAGGTTTAGACACAAGAATGGCCTTACGGGATAAGAGGGGGAAAGCTCACGTGGCATGCAATTTTCGTTTCTCTTATTTATGATTTTTTTTTGTGGTTTTAATTTACTTAAAACGTGTTTTCTCAGAGTCCTAGGTAGGTTGGAAAAGATTGCTCTTCTTTTTCGCAACTATGCTAGATCCTGGGTCAGTGGAGACTATCTGTGCGGCTATAAGCCCCTCGTTTTGCACCTGTATTTCGACATCCCAGGGTGGACAGCCCCGGGCGAGGGTCCTATAGTGCAAGCGGTTTCCACCGGCCTAAAATAAAAATCGAACCTAAGGACCGAGCCTATCATGTTCGTTTTGATGCGTTAGCCATGTGAATTGTGAACCGAGCCGGCCACTGAGTCAAGATCAAGTCAAGAGTTCGGCATGACCTCTCTTTACCTTGCTTGCGCAAGGGATCTGTGACGTTAGGCGTTGGCTGGGTCATATTGTCATGGCTGACGTATCAAAGGCGTGATGACATGGTGTCATGTGAGCATGGATGTATATTCGGGACGGAACATCGCCTGGGTGTAGCTTCGGAAATCAAGATCAGGTCAAGATTTTAGCATGACCTTTCATCGCTTTGCTTGCGCAAGGGATCTTGAGTTCCGAGCCTTGACTCGAGAAAAATGGCCGGCATGGTATATGTATCCAGGCATGACACTGGGTGGGTAAAAAACCAACCGAGTCTGGACAGAGTGTGACTCATGACTCAAACGTGCAGGGTTGACGCTTGGCTAGGATGGGATGTTTGGAATGATCCCGTGCGCATCCGAGAGGCCTAGGAAGACCTAACGGACTGCAACTGAGACCACTCTGGGTTGAGGGTTGTAGTGTGCAGTGTATCCGAGGCAGCAGTGCGCGTAGCGTACGGTGTAACCGAGGCAACAGTGTGAGTAGAGTGCGGTGTAACCGAGGCAGCAGTGCGCGTAGTGTGCGGTCTCTAAAATTCTTTTTCTGAGTAAAACAGAAGTTTTTGAAGAATTTTAAATGTATGCACAGATGTATATTGATGCATTTTTTTTTTTGTAAAATAAAAACGAAGCACGTGCACACACACACAACAGTTAAAGGAAGGGGTAAAATGAAAGTTTGACCCTCATCATCGTTTTAAAAATCTTTTGTTTTGTTTAAAAGTTTTTTTTTTTAAAACAAAAACATCCCCAGCGGAGTCGCCAACTGAAATTACACGGATCCGAGAGGCAGCGCGCTCGCGCCCCGGCATCTGGCATCATTTCGTTTGGAGGTGTCTCACCATTTGTTTTCGCATTTGTAGATTCGCCACGCCGTTTTTATTAAGCCCAAAACATTGAAAAAGGGCATCAGTTTAAAGATAATTTTAAACTGTTTTTGTGTGATGAGATTTTGAGTTCGGAGGTCAGATGACTCCTCGGGAAGAGAATATTAGAATTTTAGAGCTCACCCGAGTCGCCTCATAAAACGAGTCTTTCGGATACCCCTAATATCCTTTAAAATGTTGTGTGTGTGTGTGTGTGTGCTTTTAAAAATGCATGTTGTATCGGATGTCTACATTGTACACTACGCATTTTCTCAGAGTCCTAATTGGTTGGAAAAGAGCAAGTCTTCTTTTTCGCAACTAATCCTAGAGCTCTAATCAGTGGATCTCGTCACTACGCTTATAAGCCCCTCGTTTCCATTTGTAGATCATCTTTCTCGGGACGGACTATCCCGAGCGAGGTCCTATAAGGCAAGCGAGTTCCACCGACAAAGGAAAAAGTGAACTTAAGGCTAGCTGATCACGCAAACTTCCAACGTATGTGACGCACGGGCCACAGTCGAAGTCAACATCCTTAGGTTAAGGCGGAGATCGTGCCAAAATTTCGGCATGACCTCTCCTGACTCGCTTGTGCGAGAGACCTTAGCTTTTGGCGTTGGCCAAGTTGTGGCTGGCACGATGCATACGGCGAGGTTTGGTGACACGGCGTCACATTGAACCTTCGTGTATATTTTTCAGCAGAGCTCCGCGTCAAAGTCAAGGCTGAAAAGCTCAAGACTTCGGGTCGGGAACGACCTTCGGTCTCAACCTCTCGAGCTTGACTCGGGGCGGAACCCGGCGTAAAAAACATACACTTAGGCTTTATGATACGAACTAAGCCAAAAACCAACCAGGGTCTTGGAAAAAGTGTGACACAAAGAGGATGGGCTGTTTGGGACGACCCCGTGCGCCCTCGAAAGGTGTCTGGCAGACCAATCGAGGTGCAACTGATAAGGCCATCCCGGTTTACGGGTCGTAGTGTGCAGTGTACCGAGGCAGCAAGTGCACGTAGAGTGCGTTGTACCGAGGCAGCAAGTACGAGTAGTGTGCGGTCACTAAAATTCTTTTTTTCTGAGTAAAACAGAGATTTTTCAGAATGTGTCTTAAAGCATTATGATGATCAGTTCAAAAGACAACAATGAAAATCAAACATGAATGGGGATGCACAAACATGGTATGATTTTGAAAAGTCGACAATGTAATGACCTTGGAAAAAACCGTTCGAGTTTAAAGTAACACACGCACACGAAAAACGAGGAAGGGTAAATGAAAGTTTGACCCACGGAAGGCTTTTTTGAAAACATCGGCAGTTTTGAAAAAAGTATCCATTTCCCCAGCGGAGTCGCCAACTGAAATTACACGGAATTTCGCACGGACGCGAGACGTGGTTGTCTTTAGCGGAGGGTTGGTGTCTGAGACCTCGCTTCATGGGAAGGAAAATGAGGAGTCACCACGCGGTTTTGTATTTTGAGCCCAAACGTTGAGAAACGGCTTTAGTGAAAAAGGGTGTCGTTTTTATTGGTAGCAAAAACTTAGGAAAAATCTTTGAAAACAGGGAATCATTTTTATTGGTAGCAAAAACGAGTAAAAAGCTTTGTTGAGTACCAGAGATTGTTAGGTTCGGAGGTCACATTACGTTTCGGGAAGAGTATTACGAGATCACCCGAAATGCCTCGTATGACGAGTCTTTCTACCTTTTTTGAAAATCGTGTGTGTGTGTGTGTTTTGAAATGGGGGCTTGAATGACAAGCTTAATCTTGGTTTGAATGTCAAACGTTGATTAGGTGACTTTGTTTGAAAAGACGAGCCTTTGAATGACAAACGTCGGTTTGAGACGGAAATGAGCGTTTGCGTGGCAAACGTCGATTTTGAGTTTGAAAAGGAGTTCGAAGGTCGAACTCCGGTTTTTTGAACCGGGCGAGTCATTGTTAACGATTTTTACGGGAAAAAGCGTATTAAATGATTTTTAATGTCAAATGGCGGCTTTTAAGTTTGAAGATGAGCATTTGGAGGCCAAACGTCATTTCGCGCGTTTTTGAAAGAGAGTTCGAAGGACGAACTCCGGTTTTGAACCGGGCATTACATTGTTAATGATTTTTACAGGAAAAAACGTATTAAATGATTTTGCGATCAACGAATCGGGTTGCGACTCGGACTTTGAAAAGTAAATACAATCACTATCCAAACGGGTCGGACTTTATAAATGACAGTATTTAAATGCGGTATCGACGGAATCGAACGATCCGGAATCGTAAATGACGATCGACGAGCCAAACGACTTGGAATTGTAAATAACGATCGACGAGCCAAAACGGCTCGGAGTGGTAAAGATGCATGAAATGTAAAGGGCGTTCGACGGATCAAACGGTCCGGAATTGTAAATAACAGAAAAGTAAATGACGATCGACGGATCGATCGATCCGGAGTTGTAAATGACATAAAAAGTAAACGGAACGGGGTCGGAATGCCGTTTTAACCCGTGATTACTTCTCTTACGGGAAGAGAAGAGGATCGAGGGGCTAAAATATATCGGACCCCGTTAGACGGAGGCGTCTACATTTCGATAACGTTGTTCGAAACGGTTGTAGCGACTGGCGCGTAAATCAAGACGAAACGAGAGATTAGAGAGAGGGAGTTATACCTATGGCTAGGGTTGACTCCTTTGGCTCGAGAGGTGTATACGGGATATGGAAAGTAGTTTGGAACGGTGTTTCGGAGTGGAGGAGGGCGTATTTGATCGAAATACGGAGTTTTCACGCAAAACGAGGTAAAACTGAGGCTCGGGAGGGGTGAGAATCAGTTTAGGCCGTGAGGTTTTGGTGGAGGGGAGTAATTTTTTGTCGTTACAAATGGCTTTGACAGCCTCTCTATTTATAGGTGAAATTTCAGTAGGAGTCCGGCCGGACTTAGACTGAAATCCAGGGGTTTTTGTGGTACTTTGGAAATTTGAGGGACTTGCTGGCAATTTCTGAAATCTGCAGGAGTCCTACGGACCGAGACCGTATACCGGTGGGTATTTTAGTCTTTTGGCCTTGATTTTTGATTGAAAGGTGACTAGAGGGAGGTGGCATGCTTGCCACGTGCCCTGTGAGTCACCAGCCATGTGGGAGTTCGTTCCCGGGTCTCGGTTTTGTCCGTTTTTTAAATAACAGTCCGGAAAATGTCCGAAACGCCCCTGGAAAGTGCCGGAAAGTGCGTTTTTCAGGGAAATCTGTACTTTTACGTGCGATGACGTGTGTCAAGTACGTTTCGACGTCGGGATGCACGGGGCAGTCCCGGGACGTCTCGTTAGCATGGCAACGGGGAGCTTAACGGGTTCCGGTTAACCTGGAGCGGGCCAGTTAACGGATTCTGGTTAAGTTTCTAACGGATTTTGACGATCCGGATTTGGGTACTTACAATACCACATCTCATGTGGGATCTTAGGAGCCGATTTAGTAGGAACTCTGTTCAGTGTGAACGTAGCAGTCTCTAATGCATGTCCCCAAAAGGATATAGGAAGGTCTACTTGACTCATCATCGAACGAACCATATCTAATAGGGTTCTATTCCTCCTCTCGGAAACACCATTCCATTGTGGCGTTGTGAGTACCCCGACCCGAACTCATGTTTTGGGTCCACTTTCCTTGATTTTTGGGCTCATGTGCTTGCTAAAATGCAATTTGAGTCCAATTATCCCATTGCCCACTCAACCCATTGGGCCTGCCATCCATTCGGCCCAACTGTGCCAAAAAGCTGTACGCTGTCGTCCGATATAGGACGACACTAAGGCGGTTTAACTCCCTCTGTCGGACGACATGGAGCTTCCCATCAGCCCGCCTATAAATACAAGGCATGGTGTGAGTACGCCAATCCAATTCGCGTTCCCTTTTTAGGTGCTTTTTAATGTAATAAAATGGCACTAGGGGCGTTTTGGTAAATTCCCGGTCAATTCCAAGTCTTCCGGAAACTTATCTTAAAGTTCTTATGAAGGAAGTACTTGTGAATGATTTTTTCCACACAAAAGGACCTATCAGGAATTATCAGCTTTGGACCTATTGGGAATTATCACAGAAGGTTCCAGAATCAGTTATTTATGCCAAAAACGGTTACATGGCTAGATGGGTCGTGCGGCACAATTGACCATGGAAAAGCGAAGCGAAAGGCCGTGCGAAACAAGTGACCTCATCCATGCAGCCTATAAATTGGACCCTCCCCCTCTCATATGATGATCCTTTTCCAATACCCTAAAGTCACTCTGCCCAATTGACGACAGAAAACCCACTCTCTCCTCAAACCACACCAAACCTCTCCAATTCCATCCTTTCTTCACCCAAACCATAAACCCATTTCCATACAACTCACCTCCCTTTGAAGATCTGAAGAGAAGCAGCCAATTGGTGTTCATTCGCATCCCCTATCAGCTGAATTAAAGGCTTCCACACCTAACTTGGTGTAGAAGTAGAGGACTACAAGGGTAACGAGTTTCTCCACCTTTTCTCTCTCATTTTACTTGTTTATTTGTAATTGTTCTTCCTCCACTTGATAATCAAGTTCCATCTGCTTTAGATTATCAAGTGGCAACTGCCATATCTCTGTTTAATTGGTTTTGTTTAGTTTAATTGCATATTGATATTGTGATCGTATCTCCCTTGGTTTCTTGGTGCTCAAGGGAGTGTGGATCTCCCATATCCATGCTCCCTTGGGTGATTCGTTGCTAATTTGTGTTAATCCAAGTTGATTTGATGTGCTTAATAGATCTGAATTGATCCTTGTTAGTTTCTGGTTTTAAACTGTGAGATTCCTGCAGATAGTCAACTTATGTCACGCGACACAAGTGACTTATCAAGTCCTGTGTCATGCGACACAAGTGACCTATCTGCAGAGAGTCATCTTTCAGTTGTAAGTTTGTTCCTCCTTTCCCTCCTTTTGTTTGTCACTCAAATTAAGGTGTGGATCTTCCATATCCACATTCATTTTGAAGTGATTAGATAGCTTTACCTCCCCTTTGTTCAATAATGTAAAACCTCTGCAAAGTGTCTGTAGTGTCACGCGACACAAGTGACCTCTCAGATCCTATGTCACGCGACACAACTAGCCTCTGCAGTAGGTTCATTTTAGTTGTATGTTTTGTCAATCCTCTTTGTAATATGGGATGTAGCCTCCCATGGTCAGTGGCTTACAAGTTGTTTCCTCCTCCCTTTGAGCAATAAAATAAAGCACTTTTATGCATTCCATACATATCTTGTCATACACACTAGCACACACATATGAATGAATTAAATGTTGAACGTTAGAAAGACTCGTCCACGGACGAGGCGTGTTGGGTGAACTCTCGGTTCTTCCCAACACGTAACTTGACCCCCGAACCCATTTTCTCTCTTAAAAGGTTTTCAATGTTTCCTCTTAAAAATGGCGTGGCGACTCCCTTTATTTTCTATTCCCAATTTTTCGGGCGAGCGCACATTCACATGGCTGATCATTTCAAGAGGACTTGGTGGAGAGATCTTAGTAAGGGGGGAAACTCTGTCAAAATAGAGTTTCATCCTCTCTCTCTCATACACATACTCACCTCCCTCCTCATACATACACATACCCAAGCCAAGATCCAAAGAAAACCTTCCTTGTTGGTGTGTTGAAGGGGTAAGCACCATACTATTGGTGTTCTTACCTTGTGGACTACAATAGGTATCCACTAAACCCTCTTTCTTTCTCTGATCAACTCTTGCATACATCTACATCATCTTGCATGCTTACTTGCTTTAATATTATGTGAAATATTGGGGGATTTTGCATGATAAAGGTGGTGGAGAGGTGGATCTTCCACATTCACTTCTCCCCACCTCAGATCTGAACATTTGGTGACATTAGCACCATTAAAGTTTGAATCTTTACTAGTTTCCATTGAGTTAGGAGGTGATGGCTACACAAAAATGGCCATAGATATGTGATTCATCACATTTGGCCATTAAAGCCATGTGATCCTCCCATAATACTCACGTAATATTACTGTTTGACTGCTTTCAATTAATAAATGTAACTTGGTTTGCCTTGGGAACAAAAGGGAAATCAACCAGACTGAAGGGCACTGAAATAGGCCGCTCATGTCGGACGACAAAGGACTCTCAAGAGGTCCTGTGTCATACGACATAGAGTTCCCAGAAGGCTGTAAAGCTTTTCTTGGACTTCAGATCTGTCAAGATTGACCCCCTTTTGTAACTCAAAGTCTGCCTAAGTAACTTTGGCTTATTAGCCACTATTTGGAGTGTCTAAGGCCTGTTTGGGTGCAATAAATTGATGGAGGCGGTTTGCCATATGACATGGACAACTTCGGATGTCCTATGTCATATGACATCCGTATCATTAAAAGTCAATCGTGACTTTGTTCGCTCCAATCAACCCCAAACTGAACTTAGACCCTAAATAGTGTCTTTTTTATTTACAATAATGTGGTTCCAATTCCAGAGCATCCTTATTGTTGTAAGGGACAATCTGACCATGAGGCCTTTTGTCGTCCGACATCCCCTTTGTGGGAAGTCCTGTGTCGGACGACATCAGAGCTTCCTGAGCAGACTGTTCCCAGCCCTTGCCTTGTAATGCAAGTCATCATATGTAAAGGGTGTGGCCCCCTATCATGGCTCACAAGTTGTACCCAGTCCTTATATCATCAATGAAATCCCAGATCTGCATGCCTTGCTTGTTGACACACATTGCACACACACTTTGAATGATTATAACTGTCCAATGTTTGATTGAAAGTCTCGAAAGAGGCGTGTTGGGTGAACTCTCAAGTTCTTCCCAAACACGTAACCAGACCCCCGAACTCAAAATCTCTTTAAAAATAGGTTTCTCAATGTTTTCCTTTAAAAACGTCGTGGCGACTCCCAAAATTTTCAAAAAAAAAAACAAAACAAACAAAGAAAAATTATTCAAAATTATTTCCGGAGGCCGTTCATTCAGTGGCGACTCCGCTGGGGAGAACATTGAAAAACTTTTGTATTTAGAAAAAATGAAAACGATACTTGGTATATAGGTGGAAACCATTAACCTTCCTGTATCGCTCCCTAACCCGGGGCTTGGGATAAATTGTGGTCTAACAATCCCACGTACCGGTATCATTTTCTTTTTTTAAAAAAAAGAGGAAATGTTTTTCTTAAGAGGGTCTAACTTTCTTTAAATCAACTTGGACAATTTCTTCATTCTCCTTGTGTGTGAATTGTGTCATTTTGCGTGCTCATGTGGGCCTTGCCATGCTTCCATGCTCTATATGCTCTGGTATCTGGTATTTTGGGGACGGTGGGGGCCTTTCCCTCCTTTTTTGCAGTTTATTGGGTCTTATTGGTGAGCAATCCCATGTCGGACGACATCCCTCCCGTGGGAAGTCCTGCATCGGACGACATAGGGAGGCAATGCAGGAGCAGGCCCAGCTGATCAGATGAACAAAGCAGGATGATTCTGGAATACAGCTGCTGGAAATCTTGACATTTGGGGCAGTCCCTTTTTGTCGTGCTTTGGATTCGTTCTCTTATTTTTCCTTCTTTGCATATTGCATAAAAAAAAAGGAAAAAATCTTTTACAAAAAAAAGCAAAAAAATATTTTCCTAGAAAATACCTTCACACTACTCGCACGCTACCCGCACATAGAGTTAGAACCCGGGAGTGTACGGACGGCATCGCGGACGGTGACGTGTTTCGCCTACGTATGAGCGCCTGAAGTCCTCCTAGCCTGTGGAGTCAGCCAACACTTGTCCGTGACACACTTTATACCGTGACCGGTTGGTTTTTGGCCTAATACTTTTCAAAACACTTTTCAAACTCGGTTTTCAAAATTTTCTCACAAAGTCCGAGTCATACTTCGTCTCCAAAATCTTGGCATACTTTCCCTCTTCATGTCGGAATCACGACATAACTCAACGTAAGTACACGTCAAAATCTTGACATATCTCAACGTAGATACATGTCGGTTTCTCGGTTTGACTTCGCAAGAGGTCATGACGCGTTTTGGACATGTATTAACGCGAGATCATGTCAAATTCTTGACACATACTAATGGGAGGATATGCCGAAATTTCGCCACGAAGCGACGAGAGGCCATGCCAGATTTTCAACTCGAAAAGAGGAGAGGTCATGCCCAATTTTTCCAAGATTTTTTCCTGCAAATTGTGGTCTTGTACATTCAAACTTACTTTCGACCTTCTCTCCTCCCAAGTCTAGACGTTGACTTGGACTTGGTTTTGAAAATCCCGAGTTTGACTTGTTTTGACTTGTATGCCCATAGGTTCGTTCTCCCTTTCGATTGGTGGGTTCCACGTGCCCTATAGGACCTCTGCCGGGATTGTCCGTCCCGGAGGTGCAATACAGGTGGAATACAGGGGGTCTATAGATGTAGTGATGGAACCCACTGATCCAGGAATAGTGTAGAATACGAAAAAGAAGGTGTCCCCCTTTTGCAACCATTCCTAGGATTAATAAAAATCGTTTTTATAAAAAAATATGTAAAAATATATAAAAAAAAAAAAGAAGAGCATATGCATGAGTCCGTCCTAAGCCTATCCTCTCCCCTACCTAAAACTGTTCTCTCCCCCTTTCAGCGAGCAAGTATTGGGTCAGAGTTCCGGGTGGTCGGTTAATCAGTTTCTCTCCAGTCAAGGATCCATTTTCAAGAAGTCTCAGATAGACCGTAAAAATTGTCGACTTCAACATTCCAGTGTTAAGGATGGCCAATGTGGTAATCAACAATGCTGATGACCAGATGCTAGGAGGGGCAACCCCAGCTCAACCCATACCCCACATCTGGTATGATGTGTGTGATTGTGAAGATTGTTTGGAAGATGAATATCAAGACTGGATCAACGAAGATGCTCCTTCAAGAAAGAAGAAGAAGAGGAAGTCCATGCAACAGAAATTGAAGGAGGGATACGAAGCTGGAGACGAGAGTGTGGGAACTTTAGGGTAACCCTCAGGCAAATTTGACTATTACGTCAGTTACACCAAAAAGCCCACCAAGGAAGCAGTCAGTCAAAACAAAGTCCAGCCCAACCCTCCCATCATCATTGATCCTCTTGGGGTAAAGAGTTATGAGTTTATCGCCACTGCGAAGTTCGACAAAAAGCCGGCTGATCTGGAGGCAGAATATGAGACTCCCATGGAATACAGAGTTAACCAAGGCAGAACCAAGGTATCTCCCGAGGAAAACTTCGTCAACATCATCCAGGTTAACCCTCCTTTTGACCGCACAGATGAGGTTGTGATATCAAAGATCAGCAGAAAGGAGATGACTTACCCGCAGGGTATTGACAAGATGAGCCAGCCCCCTCAGTCAATGAGTTCGGTTGTCATGAACGAGCTAACCATAGGATTACATCAGGTTTCTCTAGCTCCCCGCACCATCTTTCCAAGATACCGGCTTACCAATGATTTCCGACAGTTTCCTCGGTCAGCTTGAAGTTTCCAGTTTTCTAAAGGACAACAGCAAGAGAAAGTAAAAGTCCAACCCGTGTCAAAAGCCTCGAGTCAAATAAGTAATGTAGGGTCAAGAGTCGGTCAGGGATCTTCGAATCCCAGTCCTCAGCGTCTTTTGTTATCGAGTTCGAGTCTCTAGATAGGTCTGATACTCTCACGGCTGATGATCATCGCCGTGTCGTTAACTCTGTCTTCCCTTTTGCGTTGAATGAAATGGTTGACCTTTCTGTGTATCCCTTAATTGCCACCTTAACAAATGATAAGTTAACTAAAGCAAATCTTAATGACTTAAAAATGGTTAATAATGATTCATTTGAAGAGGACACAGACTTTTTAGATGAAAACTTTTTAAATGATAATATAAAGCAGGTTTTTGATTGAGACGACAATCGGGCCCAAGCTGCCGATGAGGTATTAACTACAGTGAATTTGGGAACTACTGAAGAGCCCAAAGAGACACAGATTGGCAGTTTCTTCACCGGGGAAGAACGGGAAGCCCTCATCGATTTGCTCAAGGAATACGTGGACGTATTTGCCTGGTCCTACAAAGACATGCCCGGGTTGGACACTTCAACTGTTGAACACTGAATACCCCCGACCCGAAGCCGTGCCGCCAAGGTAAGCTTCACGGATCAAGCCAGAATGGTCTCTCCAAGTCAAAGAAGAAATTGAGAAGCTGCTCAGAGTGGGTTTCATTAGAGTGGTCGAATACCCCAAATGGTTGGCCAACATAGTGACGGTAACCAAGTCGAATGGCAAAGTCGTGGTTTGTGTAGACTTCGTGGACCCGAACAAGGCTAGCCCGAAGGACGATTTTCCCTTGCCCAATATCGATCTCGTTGGTGGATACTACCGCGCTACGAAGTCAAGTCGTTTGTGGATGGATTTGCGGGTTACAATCGATTAAAGTCGCCGAAGAAGATCAGAAAAGACTACTTTCACCAAACTTTGGGAACCTTTTGTTATACGGTTATGCCCTTTGGTCCGAAGAATGCCGGCGCCACTTATCAACGGGCGCCAAGCGCTCTTTCATGACATGATCCACAAGGAGATCGAGGTCTATGTTGACGATATGATTATCCATTCCAAGGGATCAGATGGCCAACACTTGGTCGACTTGAGGAAGTTCTTTAACCGGCTGCGGGAGCATGACATGAGATTGAACCCGGCAAAATGTACTTTTGGCATAGTCCGAGGAAAAGTTCTGGGATACATGGTCACGGAACGAGGAATCGAAGTCGATCCAAGAAAGATTAAAGCCATCATGGAGATGAAGCCACCGACGACCACAGAGGTGAAGGCTTTCATGGGCCGTCTCCAATATATCGCCCGATTCATCCACCGCCTAACCTCTATTTTTCATGAGCCGATCTTTAAGCTACTCAGGAAGAATCAGGAGGTTGAATGGAACGAACAGTGTCAGACCGCCTTCGAGACAATCAAGGCCTACTTAGTCCATCCCGCAATCCTGTGTCCTCCATATAAGGACAAACCCTTGTTGCTATATTTGACAGTTACAGACACATCTGTCGGAGCCATGCTTGCACAAGAGAAATCAGATTCAAAAGTGGAAAATGCCATCTACTTCATCAGCCGGAAACTTCAGGGCAGCGAATTGAACTATTCAAATTTTTAGAGAAAACCTGTGCAGCTTTGGTATGGGTGGTCAGCAAATTGAGACATTATCTGTTGGCGCATACAGTACACCTGGTGTCAAAAATGGATCCCATCAAATGCCTATTCAGTAAGTCTTTTCTGTCATCAAGACTTGCGAAGTGGTCTTTCTTTCTAGCCGAATTTGATATCAAGTTCGTGACCCGCAAGGCAATCAAAGGCCAAGCTCTGTCAGATCATTTGGCAGATTTTCCGAGCTCAGAAGCGCCCGAGTTCGAACCCCAATTTCCAGACGATGGAATTTTCATGATAGAAGGTATGAACCGTTGGCAGTTGTTCTTTGATGGTGCCGCCAATAAGAGGGGCAATGGTATCGGCATGGTGTTGGTTGATCCGAAGGATGTGCACACCCCCATTGCTATCAAGTTGAATTTTCCGGCTACTAACAACAGCGCGAAATATGAAGCTTGTATAGCTGGCCTCGAGGCAGCCCTGGAGCGAAACGTCAAAAAGTTGGAGGTGTACGGAGACTCTCAGCTAATCATCAATCAGGTGTCCAATAAGTGGAGAACTGTGGACCAGTACCTGTAAATGTACTATGCTTATATGGAGGACCTGATCGACCAATTCAAGGAGGTCACGTTCCACTATCTACCCCGGGACAAGAACAGGTTCGCAGATGCCCTAGCCACTTTAGCCTCTTTGGTAGAGATTCCGGAGGGAAAGTCAGTAAAGCCATTCAGAGTTGGGAGGCGCGAGAACCCTGCCTACTGTTGTCAGATTGAGCTAGAAAAGGTCGATGACCTATGGTACAGCCAGATCTTTCAGTACCTTAACCATGGAGAAGCCTCGTTCCCGACAGAAGAGGATGGTAGGCCGAAAGAAGGTCTCCGCGCCAAAAGTTTACAAGCATTGAAAAGGTTGTCTGCACAGTACGTTATTCTGGGAGATGACTTATGGAAGAAAAGGCACCGAGGACCACTTTTACTCTGTATCAGCAAGTCTAAGGCCAGAAAGGTCATGAAAGAAGTCCATGGTGGCGCATGTGGACCACATATGAACGCCCGAGCCTTGATGTTCAGCATACTCAGGATGGGTTATTATTGGATCTCCATGGAGACTGACTGTATTCAGTTTGTGCGAACCTGCGATAAGTGTCAGCGGTTCTCCAATCTCAACCATATACCTCCCCATGATCTCTACTGTATGAGCACTCCTTGGCCATTCGCAACTTGGGGGATCGACGTTATTGGGAAGATAACTCCTGCCGGCAGTAACGAGCATGAGTTCTTGTTGGTTGCTGTGGATTACTTCACCAAGTGGGTTGAAGCGGCGTCCTACAAGGTCCTAAACTCCAAAAAGGTAGCCCGTTTCATAAAAGAAAACATTTTGTGCTGATACGGCGTTCCGAACGAGATTATTTCCGACAATGGGTCACACTTCGAGGGACATACCGACGAACTGCTCGCGGAATTCAGGATCAAGCGACATAAGTCCTCCCCTTATCGCCCTCAAACCAATGGTGCTGTCGAAGCAGCAAACAAGAACCTGGAAAGGATCATCCGGAAGATGGCCGAGAGGAGCCGGGATTGGCCTGAGAAGCTTCACTTGGCATTATGGGGCTATCGTACTTCAGTAAGAACAGCCACCGGTGAAACCCCGTTCGCTTTGACATATGGGATGGATGCCGTTTTGCCCATCGAGTTAGAGATACCCTCTCTTCGGGTTCTGCTTGAAAATGAAGTCAACGAGATAGACTGGCTTCAGAGTCGACATGACGAGTTAGCTCTTCTAGACGAGCGAAGGCTTAAGGCGATGGAGCACATCCGGGCCTATCAGAAGCGCATGGCTAGGGCCTTTGACAAGAAGGTACATCCCCGCGACATTAAAGTGGGTGACTTGGTCCTAAAAGAAAAGCCGCCGAATCAATTCAGTCCTTTGGGCAAGTGGGCGCCAGTCTGGGTGGGCCCGTATTTGGTAAAAGAGATCTTCTCTGGCGGAGCAATGAAGTTGACAGATTTGGATGGTAACCCCTTCATGCACCCGGTGAACGGCGACAAACTACGCCGCTATTACGTCTAAATCGAGTCTTCCCCTCTATAAAAAAAAGAGAAAAATAAATAAATAAATTATAATAATAATAATAAAAACAAAAGAAAAAAGAAAAACAAAAGCGTGAAAAATAATGTACCCAGACGAGACTGAAAACCTCTCAAAAGGCAGTCCGTGCGAAATAAAGGGCGCGCTCGGTGCTAAAGAATATACCCAACTAGGCTGAAAACCTAAAAACGGGCGGTCTAGGTAAAAAACAGGGTTGCAACACTTTTCCCCCTTCTATCTATCCTTTTCTTAAACACAAAGTTATTTGGGTCGAACTACGGAGACCTGAGCCCCTTAGTCCATTCTGTAAAAGGGGAACGTAGGTAGCCGTTCGCGGTTCGGTCTAAAGATCATAAAAATCACCAAATCCTGTCAACAGTTGTATTCGTGATTACCAAAATGTGTCTTGATTAAGTTCTGAAGTAATTTCAACTTTCATCACATTAATACATTCATTGATGAGTTCAAGCACGGTCTACTCTCGACTCATTAACATTAGCAGAAATAATATCTTTTAAAAAGAACATCTAAATTGTCTGTGTCGGCAACAAGGGATACAATGACCGGTCACCTAATCCTAGTCACTCGTTCCCACTCCCGAACTAGCATTCTTCTTCTTCCTCTTCCTCGGTCCTCGGGAGGTCTTTGGCTTAGCTATCCCAAACAGTTCTGTCTCCCGTCGTCCCGGCTCAGGAATAATACGAGTCGGTGAGTCAACCAATCCGGCAGCTCTCAGCGCCGCCTGGGCAGCCCTCTCCTCTCTCAAAGCTGTCCTCCGAGCCATAACCTCAGGGTCATCCCTCATCTTGGCCCTCCTCTCTACCAGTCTCTCAAAATCTGCTGCCGGATCGTCGGTCACGTTGTCTGGGTCAGTCAGCGCCTCAGCATCACGTAACCCCCGGCTAGTTTGGTCTCCTCCTCGGATCCCTCGGCAATATGCCTCAATGGAGTGTTGGACTGGTCCCATCTGCTCCCCATACCAAATGAGATATAGGGTGGATAAATATGTGATCCCCCGGGTCTTCCGTATCAGTGTGTGAGCGGGAAAAGCTGCTCCCGAAAAGGCCCTGGCAAAGAATCTGAGAGTCCGGACATCAGTCATGTCAAGAGGAACGGTATCCCGAGCCATCTGCTCTCTGAACCCATCAATAGCCTGCTGTGGGTATCCATACTGCCTCTGAACAAGCAAGGGGATGCTAAATGATGAGAAGTGTAATCCCGGCAACCTCACGACAGCAGAGTCATCCTGCCTGCCACTCATGGTCTCAAGCCTCCATCCGGGAACCCAGTACTTGATATCAGTGGTAGTATACCTGGCCAATCGCCTCTGCCAGGTCTTCTGTGAAACCTCCAGAGCCACTCGCCTCGCCGCGTAACCTGTGGTGTGCGGTCCGCCTCGCGGTAATGGAGAGATAAGTCTCAACCGCTCAAAAGCCACAATGATAAGAGACTGGGCCGCCGCGCCCTACGTGCAATGACCCTCCAGCCGCCTGGTCCATCCCATGATAAGTCTCGCCAAAGAAAATGGGAACTATGTCTCTCTCTCCTCGCCCGGCCGGATCTCGCCAATGTGGTACCTCGGAGACCCCCCCGCATCTGCCTAACAACTCCTAGCAGTAAACTGGAGCATACCCTGTCATACTCACAAAAGCAGTATAGGGAGATCATAATCAGCATGAAGATATCCATGGTCATGGATAAATCAAAAAGCTCCAGATGCGATACAGCCAATCGGGCTATCTGGGCCAGGTCAACGAAAGACAGATCGAGAATCAGATCAGATACCTGCTCCGTGTGAAATCCCAAGAAATTGGCCAACTGTTCACCAAGGGTCGCGATCTCGTGGGAAGACCGCATCTCCGAGCTCGGCTTCCCGGCCGCACACTAACTCTTCAATGGTGGGTGTAAAGTCATTATATGAAAGGGTAAAGACATGCCTCTCGCAGTCCCAGTATCTGGACGCCGCCCGAAGAAGATTCCAAACTACCGCCCACTCCTTTAATGCCCAGATGCATCTCAACCCATATCGTTGGTCGATAACCCTCCTATTGTTGCTACGATGATGGCGGGTTAGATTTATGAGATCAGAATGAAATTGACGTTCTTTGGTCTTAGATATGTCGTTATAATGTTCCATTTCGGGTCAAATGTCGAATCTTGGGGCTAATTTCGGGGTGGAAGACCAGTTTGAAGTCTCGCCGTGATCGCTGAATATGCTTTTTACGAGTCCGCTCCTTTTAAATGCCGGGCTTGCTGATCAAGAAACCTCGTCTCCTGCACTCTCCATGTCGGACGACAGAAGGTCCCATGAAGTCCTCGTCGGACGACATGGAAAGTCCCATCGACCAAAGAATACTGCAATCGCAAAGAACCCCCTAGCAGCCCAATGCTTGCTCAAAGGCCTACCCAAACCTGTCCAAAACACCAGAAAACCATACATAAACACTCCCTTTCATTCATCAAGCCCATGGGAGAGGATCCGGCATATCCAACACACCCACAGATACATAAACATCACTCAATCACATACAAAATCACAAAAGCACCCAATCACATCAAAAACCACCATTTTGTGCCTTTCTTGGGACGGACTTGTGCATATGAACTAACAAATATACAAATAAGCAAATATTTTGGTTGTCAAAATACAAAATGCAATAAAATACTTGTTTTACAACCCAAAAGAACAAAAAAAAGTGCATGCATTGTCTTTATCTCCTCTCTCTCCCCAAAGAGTCCAAAGCATGACAAAAGGAGACTGCAGCGATCAATCCTGCTCAGAATCATCCTCCTCATCCTCCTCGGAGCCGCTGTCATCCCGGACGCCGCCCACCTCCTCCTCGCAGCCGCCCGCTCGGCCGTCGCCGCCACCCTCCTGTACCTCGTGGATCTCGCCATTCGAGTCATCATCATCCTCATACTGGGCCCAAGGCCGGGGCTCGCCATAATATCCGTGCCACTCGGGCACTGTGGAATAAGGGGGCTGATAAGGATCGTCCTCGCCATCATCATCATCAGGCTGGGGCTGCTGACTCGACCCACCCGCCTGCGATCTAGAAGGAGCCAAGGCCGGCCTGTGCCTCTTCTTCGGAGGCACGACGTCACCAGGTCGGGAGCTGCATCTCCCCTTCCAATGCTCTGCGCTCCTCTGAAACTGGCGCAACATCTTCACAGCCCTGGTAAGCGCCTTGGCCACCGCCCTGAAGGTCTTGGCTGGGACCTGTTCAATGGAAACAAAAGAGGCAGTCAGAAGCAATCAATACAGACAGTAAAGCAATAAAAGGCTTGAACAGAAAAGAAAAGATCGCTCACAGAGGTAGTCCCGCGGGGAAGTCGCAGATGTGGGTGAGTCTCAGACATATCAAATGAGGAGCGGCGAATGGCGCCCCCAGCCTCATACTCAAAAAATTGGGGAGGCATCGGTATCTGCATCCCCGCTGCCCTCCTAGCAGCCATAACCTGAGGGGTCACCAGCCGAGTAAAAACAAACTGAGCATAATCCCCATCATCAGACAGCTCTGCAGCATCAATGCCAGTCCGCAACCGCTCCAAGTCGGGCAAGGCACGGATATGCCAAATCCCCACAGGAGGATCGTGAGGGACGCGAGTGGCAGCACCATAACCATGCTGCCTACAGACTCTCTCTCCCAAGTACAGGGCATCTCCCTCCAGGCCGATCAAAAGCCTCCTCGTCCGAGTCACCAAGGCAGCATCACCAACTACATCCTCACCATACCTGCCATGCCAAGGGAACAATCTCAACTCAGGCGTGCCTCGTGGCAATCATCGTGTCATGATAACAAGCCGTCTTCCGGGCTTCACCCCGTCCACTCTCCGCTCTCCCTCGCCCTAAAAGTCCACCGGCGGATAGCAGTGGAACAAATCTGCAAAGAATCCTCTCGTGCACGGTCCAGCATAACATCCAAACACCTCATAGGGCCACACCTAAAATCAAAAGACAAAAAGATTTCAGTGTGCAGCAGAAGTGATGCAATGATGGCAGAAAAGTCAATGCAGCAATCAATGTGCGAAAAACAAAGAGCATACCTCCGTAATGCCGATAGAAATCCAAAGAGGTCACACCGCTCTCTCACCTCATCCAGCCTCTATACACCTGAGCTAAGCCGGCCTCGCCCCACGAAAAGGTGGATACCTGGCTCCAGTCTCGAAGAGGCTCTAGTAGAAGAGTCAATGCCGTCGTAGAGGCATTACAAAACAGGGTGTCGGAAAAATCCAGCCTGCATAAAGGTCCTCGCTAATCAAGCCACCAGAATCGTAGCAACACCCTCGTAGAAGAGGCGACACTGATGCGTCAAAGCCGAATGCAAATCCGCCACGGACTCCCATTGCCCTTCTGACGAAGGGTCGTGCCGCCAATGCTCTAATGGCGTCCGTGCTCGGACACCGTGGTCCTCGTAAAAGATAGGCTCGCCCGTGAACCGCAGACCAGTAATGGCGGTAAAATCATAGGGAGTAATGGCCAACTCACCCCAAGACAAGTGAAAAGTGTGGGTAGAGTCCCACCAGTACTGCCTGAAAGCCCACACCAGCTCCACGCTCCTACGTGTGTCCCCAAAATCTCCAACAGCAGTAAAGAATGGTCCGAGACCAACAACAAAAATCAAGCCCTTGGGACTGTCTGGAAGATCAGAAGAGCCAGGAAGAATGCCCCAAATCGTCGCACCGCCTCGGGGACTCCTCGTCCGCAAAGCTCGCAGTGAGCACAACACAGGTATCAGAACATACTCATAATAATGTGTGCATTCTTTTACCCATGTGCATTTTCAAAAAATCACCCAATTCTTTCAAAAGAAGAAAAAAGAAAAATCTTTTCAAAACAATGCATCTCATGACAAGCATGCAACATTCTTTTGGGTGCGATTTTCCCAAATTCTATCTCGAGCCCTATAAATCCAATTTTGGAAAGGAAAAGGGAAGGGTCGATGGTTCAGAATACTTACCCCCATTCGCTCCATGGTGGAAGTTTGAAAATCAAGGCCCGGATAAAGCCCATTTCCCTCCGGAAATTTCTTCCGTTTGTTCCGATCGACGAGCTTCCTCCTCTCGGACAATGATCTTTGCACGTTCCTTCTCGATTCCGCTCGCGGAGGCATTATCAATTCTTGATTAAAATCAAAATTGGAGGGAGAAACTTTCAAAAATTTTCTCTCTTTCTCTCCCTGAACTCAGCGGAGGATGCAATTTCTGGGTTCTATCTTACGACCTAACTGTTTTAATTAAAACAGCTTGGGGAAAGCCCCATGTCGGACGACATCCATAGTCAAAAAGGGGTGATTTTCCTCTTTTGCCCCTGGTCAATTTTGTCAGTCCCTTTGACTGCCTATCATCAGAATTCACCACTTCATTTGAGTTTAAATGCCCACCTCTCTCAGTCTTTCACAAGATCATTACCAAGATCCTTAGCCCGTAATGGCTATAAACTACCCGGTCCGAAAGACCGTACAGATTCCCCACACAGCAAATTCGCGGAAGACTCCCAAAGAATAAAGTCAAATTCGCGGGTGACTCCCAAAGAAAAATAGTCAAATCATCGGAGTGACTCCCCATCGAAACAGTCAAATTCGCGGGTGACTCCCAAAGAAAAAAGTCAAATTCACGGGTGACTCCCAAAGAAGAATAGTCAAATCATCGGGGTGACTCCCCATCGAAACAGTAAAATTCGCGGATGACTCCCAAAGAAAAAAGTCAAATTCGCGGGTGATTCCCAAAGAAAAATAGTCAAATCATCGGGGTGACTCCCCATCGAAACAGTCAAATTCGCGGGTGACTCCCAAAGAAAAAAGTCAAATTTGCGGGTGACTCCCAAAGAAAAATAGTCAAATCATCTCGGGTGACTCCCCATCGAAACAGTCAAATTCGCGGGTGACTCCCAAAGAAAAAAGTCAAAATCGCGGGTGACTTCCCAAAGAAAAATAGTCAAATTATCAGGGTGACTCCCCTTGGAACAGTCAATCTCGGGTGCAAACACCCATCTCCGGGGTGACTCCCCTTGAAACAGTCAATCTCGGGTGCAAACATCCATCTCCGAGGTGACTCCCCTTGGAACAGTCAATCTCGGGTGCAAACACCCATCTCCGGGGTGACTCCCTTTGGAATAGTCAATCTTCAGGGTGACTCCCCTTGGAACAGTCACTTTTGGGCATAAAGCCCGCAGCCTTTTATTGGCACCACCTCTTTAACGAACTACGATTCGACTTGATTCCCCCAGGGGTTACGTAGGAATCCTTTTCATAAGAGGTCCAGCCACTTGACCATCCTGGTCATCTCTTTTCCCCGCCGTCCGTGTCCGGCTCGGGATTCTCATTGTGTCGACGACCCTACTTCCCGTGGAATTGACGTCGCCGAGGGGCTCTGTGAGTACCCCGGCCCGAACTCATGTTTTGGGTCCACTTTCCTTGATTTTTGGGCTCATGCGCTTGCTAAAATGCAATTTGAGTCCAATTATCCCATTGCCCACTCAACCCATTAGGCCTGCCATCCATTCGGCCCAACTGTGCCAAAAAGTTGTACGCTGTCGTCCGACATAGGACGACACTAAGGCGGTTTAACTCCCTCTGTCGGACAACATGGAGCTTCCCATCAGCCTGTCTATAAATACAAGGCATGGATAATCATTTCAAGAGGACTTGGTGGAGAGATCTTAGTAAGGGGGGAAACTCTGTCAAAATAGAGTTTCATCCTCTCTCTCTCATACACATACTCACCTCCCTCCTCATACATACACATACCCAAGCCAAGATTCAAAGAAAACCTTCCTTGTTGGTGTGTTGAAGGGGTAAGCACCATACTATTGGTGTTCTTACCTTGTGGACTACAATAGGTAGCCACTAAACCCTCTTTCTTTCTCTGATCAACTCTTGCATACATCTACATCATCTTGCATGCTTACTTGCTTTAATATTATGTGAAATATTGGGGGATTTTGCATGATAAAGGTGGTGGAGAGGTGGATCTTCCACATTCACTTCTCCCCGCCTCAGATCTGAACATTTGGTGACATTAGCACCATTAAAGTTTGAATCCTTACTAGTTTCCATTGAGTTAGGAGGTGATGGCTACACAAAAATGGCCATAGATATGTGATTCATCACATTTGGCCATTAAAGCCATGTGATCCTCCCATAATACTCACGTAATATTATTGTTTGACTGCTTTCAATTAATAAATGTAACTTGGTTTGCCTTGGGAACAAAAGGGAAATCAACCAGACTGAAGGGCACTGAAATAGGCCGCTCATGTCGGACGACACAAGACTCTCAAGAGGTCCTGTGTCATACGACATAGAGTTCCCAGAAGGCTGTAAAGCTTTTCTTGGACTTCAGATCTGTCAAGATTGACCCCCCTTTTGTAACTCAAAGTCTGCCTAAGTAACTTTGGCTTATTAGCCACTATTTGGAGTGTCTAAGGCCTGTTTGGGTGCAATAAATTGATGGAGGCGGTTTGCCATATGACATGGACAACTTCGGATGTCCTATGTCATATGACATCCGTATCATTAAAAGTCAATCGTGACTTTGTTCGCTCCAATCAACCCCAAACTGAACTTAGACCCTAAATAGTGTCTTTTCTTATTTACAATAATGTGGTTCCAATTCCAGAGCAACCTTATTGTTGTAAGGGACAATCTGACCATGAGGCCTTCTGTCGTCCGACATCCCCTTTGTGGGAAGTCCTGTGTCGGACGACATCAGAGCTTCCTGAGTAGACTGTTCCCAGCCCTTGCCTTGTAATGCAAGTCATCATATGTAAAGGGTGTGGCCCCCTATCATGGCTCACAAGTTGTACCCAGTCCTTATATCATCAATGAAATCTCAGATCTGCATGCCTTGCTTGTTGACACACATTGTACACACACTTTGAATGATTATAACTGTCCAATGTTTGATTGAAAGTCTCGAAAGAGGCGTGTTGGGTGAACTCTCAAGTTCTTCCCAAACACGTAACCAGACCCCCGAACTCAAAATCTCTTTAAAAATAGGTTTCTCAATGTTTTCCTTTAAAAACGGTGTGGCGACTCCCAAAATTTTCAAAAAAAAAAAACAAAACAAACAAAGAAAAATTATTCAAAATTATTTTCGGAGGCCGTTCATTCAGGCGTTCCGGGTGGAGTCAACTCTAAAATAATTCCACAATTTTTGAGATGATTGTCAAATTCTTGCCTCAAATACTCACCACCACGATCTGATCGAAGTGCTTTAATTGTTTTGCCAAGTTGATTTTGTACTTCATTTTGAAATGTTCTAAACATCTCAAACGATTCACTCTTTGACTTCATCAGATAGACATAGCCATATCTAGATAAGTCTTCGGTGAATGTAATGAAATACCGAAATCCTCCCCTAGCAATGCTACTCATTGGTCCTCATACATCAGTATGTATTAGGCCCAATAAGTCACTAGCCCTTTCACTACTCTTAGTAAAGGGTGGTTTGGTCATTTTGCCCAATAAACAAGATTCGCATATCTCATATGATTCATAGTCATGTGAGTCTAACATTCCATCTTTGTGGAGTTTAGAAATGCGTTTCTCGTTTATATGACCAAGCCGACAATGCCACATGAACATGTTGTTCACGTCATTCATTTAGACTTCTTGTCCACATGATAAACATTTTCAACACTATTTTGTTTCTCATCAACATCAAGAACATAAAGGCCATTAAATGAATTTGCAATACCATAAAGCATATCATTTAAATAAATATAAAACTTCTTATTCGCAATAAGAAAATTATATCGTCATTATCCAAACAAGAAACAGAAATAATATTCCTACTCAAATCCGGAATATAGTAACAATTGTTCAAAATAAGTACTAAGCCACTAGGTAAAGTTACATCATATGTCCCTACGGCTAATGAAGCAACTCTTGCTCCATTCCCAACACGCAGGTCAACTTCACCTTGTTTGAGTAGCTTCCTATTTTCAGTCCCTGCACATTTAAACAAATGTGAGATCCACATCCGGTATCTAATACCCATGAACTAGAAACAGAAAGGAAAATATCTATCATATAGATACCTGAAGCAGCAGCAATCGTATTGCCCTTCTTCGCCTTTAGGCCTTCCTTGTAAGCCTTGCAGTTGCGCTTCCAATGTACAACCTCTTGGCAATGGTAGCAAACCGCATCCTTTTGAGATGCCTTGGGAGCCTCTCCGGCAACGGCAACCTTTGCCTTAGGCTTAGCAACACTTGCTTTACCTTTGCCATCCTTCTTGAACCCTTTGCCTTTGTTAACCATTAACACAATATCGGTTTTAGGCTTCTTGATATTCATCTCTGTGGTCTTAAGCATTGCATGCAATTCTAAGAGATTCTTATCCATGCCAGTCATGTGATAGTGCATAATAAAATGACTATAACTTTTAGGCAATGAATTCAATATCAAATTCGTGGCGAGTTCCAAACTTAACGGATTTTCAAGCCTTTCGAGACGCTCAATATAACCCTTCATCTTAAGGACATGAGCTCCCATCGATTGCCCTTCTTGCATCTTGCATGCAGTTAGGGACTTAACCACTTCCTACCTCTCGTTTCTTGCTTGCACTTGGAACATTTCCTTTAAGCGCTCAGCAAGATCAAATGCTACATCTATGTGCTCAAGGCCCTTCTGAAGAGCCTTAGACATAGTGGCTTGCATAAGGCATGCAACATCTGTAGAATCATCATTATATTTCTTATGTGCATCCCTATCAGCCCTAGAAGCATTTGGAGCAGTTTGAGGTGGAATAAGTTCATTGAGAACGTACAGTTTCTTCTCTTGCTTTAGAACAATTCTAAGGCTTCTGATCCAATCAGAATAGTTTGTACCGTTCTCCTCAAGCTTGTCCTTCTCAAGGACAGATCGTAGTGACAGGGGTTGATTATTGTGTGTAGCCATTCTACAATAAAATATGCAAACAATATAAACATATATCAATATCAACACATTTATCATCTAAGAGCAAATAATGTATTTCATAAATACTCCCACTAAATTATACACCTTCAAATACAAGCATGTATCATATAATCATAGTAGGCTAAGATCCATATTTCACTTAATTCCGGTTTAACTGAGCTAATACCCGAAATCAAGCTATTTTGGTAGAAACATCAATCATATCACTATATGACTCTTAGATCTTTTATGAGATTTCCTTAGACATCATATGTCAAAAACATGTTTTAAATCTCATCTATGCCTTGGGTCAAATTTTATTTGAAAGCACCAATTAAGTCAAAAACCTTTTTCAAACATATGAGACATGGAACGATGCACCTGACTATGGCCAAAACTACGTCAACCATAATCTCATCTTGGTCACAAATCAAGATATAATGATGCATCCAACTATGGCTGAAACTACATCAAAATACCCTAAAATTTCACAAGTGTTCTAATCAAGGAATGGCATAAGACTTAAATATTTAGAAGGTTTTCAACATGTAACAAACATCGCATGGTTGTAACATAGATATCATGTGAACATAATCATGAGCATAGGGCTTCACAAAATATCATACAAACAATTTGATTCAATTTTGAGAAATTACTAATTTAATTTAATCATATTAAATAAATCATCAACCTATGTGATAAACTAATCTAATTAATTTATCATAAATCATGAACATGGTATATCTCATATACTTGTTTTTCATAAAAAAACACATAAATCTAGATCTATTTCATATAGCATGGTAGCAAATAATCAAATTATCTAGCATGCAATTTCAATCCTAATCATGGCAAGACAGGGCTCTGATACCACTGTTGGGTTTTGGGGTTACAAACGCAGCGAAAAATAATTTATACAACAACAAAACCCTAGCCCTAAGATCTGTCTAGCATGAATAGATTAGAAACATATGAAATAGATTTAAATACCTCTTGATGCGATTTGGTTTGTCAAAAACAGATCTCAAAATTCAACCCTTGAACTTTGATGTCGAATCTTCTAATTACCTTCTTCGAACTTGGTGATGATATCAACAATGGAGATTCAAGCCTTAGGGGATAAAGTAACCTCCCTCTAATGGTGATCCACATGCGAATGAACCAAGAACACCTTCTTGTTGGATTGCTAGATGATCCTCTTGATTATTGAAACACTTTTCAATAATCTATGGCAAAAACTATTGAATAAATCAAGGTATAGGATTTCATAAATCTAGAACAATGATGTATGGAGGTAGGAGAGAGTTTTTGGCTGCCCAAGGACTTATATTTATACTAAGGTATAAATCCCTAACACTTAGGGTTAAGTCCTTGTCAATTACAAAAACTGTCTCGGCCTTGGAACGCAGTACGGACACGTTTTTCATGTTGGGCACGACTCGTGCCTGAGGGCACGACTCGTGCTTGGGCAAAAACACTCGTGATACGAGTAGTGACGCTAAAAGTACTCGTGCTGGACTTTGGTACGACTTGTGCCCAAGAGCACGAGTCGTGCCTTTCACCGGGCAAGTTGTGTCGCGCGGTATAACAGGCCAGAAAACGATTTTTCCAATGTGGCCAAGTATGTCGCACGACTGCACAAGCCAAAATTCCATTTTTCAGCCAGAATCAAATTCGTTCTTTGTGTGTGACCCAAAAGGAATTATATTATGTTGATAGTGAGTAAAAACATGACCTCACAAGACATAAGTAGTTTCTAGCAAACCATTATATCCACCCAATTAATATAACATCAAAGCTTGATTCCTCGATAGATCCAGTGTCATAATCCCTTTGTCCACGATGTCCAATTGAACATGAGTCATGGTCTATGTCAACTCATTCTGTTCAATGCTTTCTCGATTCCGAATATGTTGATAATGCAAATGTATTTGATCTCTATCAAATCACTTGAGTGTGGCCACATATTTCATCAACATCATTCATCGAGGGGCCCAAGCAAACATCTCTCTTCATAAGAGGGACAAATCATGTCTTGACTTATCATTCTTCCCTACATGAATCCAATCGTGCTAATATAGCCCTTATTGCTATCCGATTAAAGATATTGTTAGACTATATCAAACATGATCTTCACCGTGTGGATGATGATGATAATCTCAGGTACAAAGGATTCGATAACACGACTATCATGAGATTTAATCATGACAACATACCATGTCATAAATCTCATAAGTAGGTCATGTCCAATACTTGTTCTTTAGCAAGTATCCATAAGTGTAATGTGCATCACTATGCATATAATCATCTCTATGATTATCCACTACCAACTTATACTAGTTGTTCACAACAACTAGGGACGCAGTTCAATATAATAAACATGCAAAATATATAATGAACAGAATAAACACCCTCTACGATAAATGATAAAAATGATACATAAAGGTTCAAGTCAAACATAACTATAGCCTAGGGCATTACACCAACAGATGAGTGTGCCAAATGAGATAAGAGTGACGGTGAGAATTCTAGGGATAGTGCGGGTTCCCACTAGTGTGCCATGGAAAATAAGGCCGACGATCTTAGTTCGTGTGATGGCTCGTATCACCCCCTAGGCCGATCCCATAAGGGGTCGGTATCCTCATTATATTTCTTCCCTCTAAAGTCTATTACTATGGAATCATGTGCTAAAATTGAAGAATGTTGTTTTTTTTGACATATGTGATACTTTCTTTGCCAATATGTGTGATAAATATAACATCTCTTATGATTTTGTTGAGGAAAATGAGGTGCTTGATGTTGATAAGACCAAGGCACCAAATGAGTTTGGGGGAGAGGTCCCCATGAAAAAATGAAAAAGAAAAAGGCCAAAAAGAAGGCCCCTAAAATTCCTTGGGCTCCACCCGAGCTAACCAAGAATGGTACATATGTGTGGAAATTATGGGAATTTGTGCCCGTGAATATGCGAGGTGGGCCAAGGGAAGAAAATCTAAGGCCAAAGACAAGATGGCCATCTCTAATTCCCATTGAAGTGGGAATCCGATCGGGCTAACGACTTTAACCAAATGCGCTTATTGGGAGGAAACCCAAGTAGGTATGTTTTATTTTCCTTATTTATTTGTTTTATTTTGTCATATCTTCCTTTGAACCCTAGGCATGTTCTAGTTCTCTTTGCTATGAGGACATAGCATGTTTTGAGTTTGGGGATAGATATCTATCCGAGTTTGTGGATTTATAGGGGAGAGTATATAGTGTCACCCTCCAAAAAAATAGAAAAAATTACAAAATTTTTTTTTTTTTTTTATTTTGGAATGTTGGCAAGAGTCCATGATGATTTGAGAGTGCTTTAATTTTAAAAATCTTGAGTGTTATTGTCAATATGGGGTTATAATTGCATTGATACATGTAAAGTATAATTACTCCACCTTTCACTTCCATATTTATTTTCTTGATCATTGTGATCAATCTAGGAGAACTTTATAGGATCACTTTGGCATTCTCGGGATCCCTAAAACATGCTTGCATGACTGTCAATAACACATCAATTAGGATATTCGGGAAGTGATATTTGGCTATTTTCTTTGAACCCAATTTGTGAGCCTTTAACTTTCTAGTCACTTATAAAATTTTTCGCTAGAACCTCTTTTGAGCTTTAAAAATAATGGAATCTCTCATAAGGTGGAAGGTTATTTTAGACCACCATTCACCTTCATTTGTATCCTCATTATCCTACCCTTTTAACTTATACACTATTTTCTCACCTTTTCAAGAAAGTGAAACTAGGGAATGATGGGGAATGTTTGGGTGATGTTTGGAAAATCAAGGATGAAAAGTGGTCATCAAAAGAAAGAAAAGGGTTAGGTCATCAAAAGAAAGAAAAGGGTTATGAATGTATTGAAAAGAGGGGCTTGAGCAAAATATTGATTGCATATTCTTCGTGGTATATATGTGCAAAGAAAAGAAAAAAAAATTGAAAAGAAAGCCTTGCCCTCTCTAATGTTGAAGTGGAAAGTGACCAAAAAGAAAGAAAGATGATCAATCCCAAGTGTGAAAGTATATAAAATTATAAGTTTGGGGTGGGTTGACATGGAGCGGAGTGATAAATTTAAAGTGAGGATGTATGATGAAGAATTCTTTAATTTCACTACTTGACTTCGTATGTCCTTACCTTCATTTGGAATCGTGAACCAAGCCCGCGATTGTCGCGATACATTACAAGCCATAAAGCCATATTTGATCCCTAAAGAATAGCTGTATTGACAGTTTTGTTTAAACATGCATATGAGTGGCCTTGTGTAGAAATTTGTCTTATTATCTTTAATTTAGAACATGGCACAAGTGACCCTATAAAATATCTTATTTTGATAACATTGATCTCTCATATTTCATTATGTGGTGGAGAATTGTAAGTTAGATGCATCCATGTAAATATAATTCCATGTTCATGTTGATACTTGTAGATTATGTGTGTTGGGAAGAATCTGAGACTTGTTGTGCCAACAACCTATTTTATGAATTGAGAAATCCCAAAAATATCTCTTTTGTTTTATTTATTTAGTTAGTTTTTATTTTCCTTTAGTTTTGTTTTAATCGAGGACGAGCAAAAGATAAGTTTGGGGATATTTGATGGATGTGACTTTACCCATCCAAAAGATATGTTTCCTAGCTTATTTTCTGTTCGAATTCTTAGGAATTTAATCTGTTTTGTTAGTGTTTTAAAAGTTCAGGGGCTAAAATGCAAAAGAGTAAAGTCCAGGGACCAAAATGCAAAAGAGGAAAGTCAAGGGACCAAAGTGCAAAAAAGAAAAGTCCAGTTACCAAAGTGAAAAACAGGGAAAAGATTGAGAAGTACGACTTGTGCTGAAGGTCACGACTCGTGCCATGTAATCAGCACGACTTTGCCAAAAGTCAAGACTCGTACCACAAATCGAATCCAACGATGACATCACCATCTACTTTCGGTTTTGCTGTTTACTGTTTTTTTTTAAGTCTTTTTATTTTCTTTTCTTTTCCTTTTAGTATTATGATTTTGGTAGAGTATAAATACTTGCTTTTAGAACATTATTAGGGTTCACTTTTTAGTTTTTTTTTAGGCTTCAAGCCTTAGCAAGAATTGAAGCTTTTTATCATCAAGATTTCATATTTTATTATTTTAATTTAATATTTGTAATTGATATCATGAATATGCTTGGCTAATTTCTTTGTTCATGGATTGGATATAAACGGTGTCAAAGTTTTATGCTAAAAACCTAATTTCAATTTTAATTAATTTCTTGTTCTTCAAAGTTGTTCTTCATAATATTTAGGGTTTTTATTAGGTCATTAACGTGAGTAATAATTACCGGATCAAACTTTGTGGATTAGATTTAATCGGTTACGTAACTGTATCGAGAAGATCTAGGTTCGTGTATACCTTGGATTTTAATGCAATTTAAAATTATTAAGTGATGTAACTGAAAACTTAGTAATTGAGATTAGAAGGGTTGCATATCGCACACCAAACCGTCCAAACTCTTAAGCTAGTGAATGAACCCTTGAAATTGATCGAATACTATCTTTTAATAATAACATATTACTACGACACTATAAAATCACAATCTGTGAATTCTTTTTAATCTGGTAAATTCCTTCAATTACTTGTTTCTTTTTGCTTCTTGCTCTTTTCAATTATTGTCCTTAGTTGTTAAGTGAAATTCAAATCATAACCTAGCATTGGCTAAATAATCTCGTTCTCACTCAGTCTCTGTGGATTCGACCCTTGCTGGTGCATATACTACTAGAAACAGCCCTATTACCGACGGAATTTTACCGACGGACAACGTCCGTCGGTAATACCGACGGACATAAAAGGGTTACCGACGGAAAAATAATTTTCATTTGCCGGGTTTTTTTTAAAAAAATTTCATTTTGGTCCGTCGGTAACACTATAATTTCCGTCGGTAAAAACTGCAGTCGGAAATACCGACGGACTCCGTCCGTCGGTAATAATACGTATATATACAACCCCTACGCCTTCTCCGGTCATTTAGGTCGAAATTAAAATCAAGAACAGCACCAAGCAGCACCGTTGCCCCCGTTCTCCGATCATTCCGTCGTCGTTTCTCACCGGTGAGGTTATTAATTCTCTCTCTCCCTCGTTTTCTCTATCTCTCTCTCTCTCTCATTAAATCCTTAAAAATCACTTCCAGCGCCGTTGATTTGCCGTCGCCGTTGCCGTTGTCATTGTCGTTGTCGTTGCCCTTCCAGCTCCATTGCCGTTGCCGTCCGCCCTCCCTCCGTTCAACTTCCGCCGTTTATAATCACTCACGGTAAATTCAATTGGGCAACTGAATTTTTTTTTGTTTGCTACTTGATGTATGGAATAAGTATACTTGATGTATGGAATAAGTAAATTTGGACTGGAAAATTAGGGTTAGCTGTTTTGATTTTCCAACTACTGTAATTATTTATTTTTATTTTTCTGTGATATGCTATTAATTGAGATATGCAGCTCAAGTGAAAAGTTGATTTCATTTTCATGATTGTGGATATGCTAATTTTGGTTTTTTGTGCTATTTTGTTTTTCTGACGATGTTAATAATCGGGTTATTCCTGCAATATTAGTGTTGTTGAGTCAATGAATTTGGTAGCTGAGAACTTATGGAAAGGAAATTGAGTGAGATTTTAAGTCCAGGGGTTTGGATTAATAAGTGCAAATAGTTTGCTCCGTATGGCGATATTAGTTTATGTCTCTTTTAATTTTCTTGCGTAGCTGAGTGTGAAATATAATTTTCTTCTTCTATTCTGAACTGAGTATGCTTTGTCATCCCAAATAACGGTCCTTTTTTTAATTATGGAGATAGGATGATTCATCAATTGGCACGGCTTGTAAAATTACATTATGTAGTCACACATTGATTGGAAATACAAATGATTGTTAGTTTAAACAGTTTTTCTTCAGTTTCTGTAAGTTGTTTACCAGTTGCGAACATGGGTCGTTGTATTCATTAACCTTTAAGGATTGTAGGGAGGGAATGATAGATTATGTAAAATCGAGTCATTTGAATGAAAATGATCAGTCTCTCTTTCTCTCTCTCTCTCTCTCCAATCTCATGGTCATTTTTTTAAGTCCTTGGATGTGGTAGTTTAGATAACTTAAAGCAACTTAACCCAATCTCATACTCTATTACTAGCCTAGCTTCCATGTAAGGGTTGGAAACCTGTTTCTCCATCATGGAAGCTATTGTCAACCAAAACTAGAAAGGAAAAAGAAGTAACATAATTTTTTTTTCTGTCGAAAACTATGCTCATGAGATGCCATACATATCTTTCTCAACTTATTTCTTTTAATATCTTGTGCTTATGCTTTATATTTTAGTAGGAATATTATGATAGGATGCATAACTGAGTTTTTGTGGAATCAGATGTAGTTTTAGGGGTAGATATGCATCCTTGACCTAATTACAGGAGCATATATATTTTCCCTGCTAAGATGCAAGTACAGAATGATGTCAAACTTGTTTCATGAATGGGGGATTTTTATCAAATTACTTCCTCCGTCTCACTTTCTTTGACCACTAGACAAAAGCTCTAGGATTAGGAAAGTATAATAAATGATTTGTCTAACTTATCATTTTACACGTATACCCTTGCTTTAATTATCTATTGTGAAGGTAAAAGGTTGTCCCCATCAAGTAGAAGCTTTCACTGATTGGAAGCTTTCACTGATTAGGAAAGAAATAATCTACTTTAGCTCTGTTTATCTTGAAAAACGTTGATTAAAATCATAATACATACAGAATAATGCAAACTTGATTACTGTTCAAGACTCCAAGAGGATCAGTTGTCCCCATCAAGTAGAAGCTTTCACTGATTGGAAGCTTTCCTCCTACGAGCCCCTTTGTTTCTTCACAAGAAAGAGTTGATAAACGATTCTGAAGACTTGGTTCATTTAGAGGCATTCCAGCTAAAATCATTTTGGCGGAAGTAAAGTAATCATCTATATCTCCAAAATTTAGGAAAACTGCAGAAAAAACACATCTAGTTAAAGCTACTTGGTAATAAAATATTCATTTTTGAGAAGTAAAAGTGGATTTATGTTTCATTTTCTATTTGAGTGGAATCAGATGTAGTTTTAGCATGTGTATTTTGATGTATGGAATAAGTATATTTGTCTATAAGCATGTGTTTTTGTGCATTTATGGATTTAATTTCACTCGACTTTTCAAAGTGACAAGTTTATATTATTTTGGCATTCCACTCATTCCATTTCCTTTTGGATTAAAGTTCTATACATAACATGCTTTTACCCTTTTTTTAAGCATGCGTTCTCCATTATATTTATCTCTCTCACTTTCTCTCTCTCTCATTTGTCACAGCCATTCGCCGCATTGCCGTCGTTTGCCTCCGTTGCCGCCGATTCTTTCCTAATTTCTGGTAAGGATTTCTCCTTTCTATTTCTCAAACACCATCACAAGATTTCTCAAAGGACTTCAGATAGCATATTAATTTAGGCTCAGTTTTATGTTTGATTGTTTTTATAAATGTTTATATGCTTCATGTTATGTATAGTCAAAGGGGGAGTGAGGGGGGTGAATGTCTAAAATTAATAAATAAAAAATAAAAAAAATAAAAAAAAATAAGTAAAAAAAAAATGAAATAAAAAATAAATAAAATAAATAAATAAATAAAAAAAAACAAAATAAATAAATAAATAAAATAAATAATAAAATAATAATAATAATAATAAATAATAATAATAATAATAATAATAATAAAATATAATAATAATAAATAAAAAATAAAATAAAAAATAAAAATAAATAAAACAAAATAAATAAATAAATAAATAAAATAATAATAAAATAATAATAATAATAATAATAAATAATAATAATAATAATAAAAAATATAATAAATATAATAATAAAAAATAAAATAAAAAATAAAAAATAAAAATAAAAATAAAAATAGACATATATGTATATATATAAATAAGATGAGAGCCTTTCTCACACACAGCTATCAAAATCCGTTCATCTTTGATCAAAAAAGATAGAGCAAATAAGTTCTCCATTGTTTGAGCAAATGATTTTCTGTTTAATAAGAGTTTTTCCAGTCTCACTGTCCTCTTCTCTCTAAGGATCTTAAACATCACAACCATGTTCTTGTCAGTGTCTATTTTCTCTTACTGGTGGTATACGGTCACAAGTAAAAACAAGGTAACTTGATATAACACCGGTGAAGAGAAAACAGAACTTTCCTCCAATTTTTTTAATCTCCACCTTCCATTTACCTAAGATCCTGATTGCAGAATCTTCCTCATGAGCATGAAAGCTGGCGGTGTTGCTCTCAATCTCATGGTTGCTTCACAAAACATGCAAAGCAACCGTGAGATTGAGGGCAACACCGCCAGCTTTCAAGCTCATGAGAAAGATTCTGCAATCAGGATCTTGGGTAAATGGAAGGTGGAGATTGAAAAATTGAAGGAAAGCTCTGTTTTCTCTTCAGGTGTTATCTTTGTTACCTTGTTTTTACTTGTGACCGTATACCACCATGAAGAGTAAAACAGCAGCATCAAGAACATGGCTGATGTTTGAGATCCTTAGAGAAGGAGGACAAATAAACCGAAAACCTATATTAAACAGAAAATCCTTTGCTCAAACAGTCGAGAACTTGTTTGCTATGTCTTTCTTGGTCTAAGCTGAGATAGGGTTTTGATTGTTGTGGATGATAACGACTCTCATCTTGTTTATTGATCAAAATTATGCATGTTATGGTAATGAATAAAAATAAAAATTATGCACGATTATATGATTTGTAAATATCATTATTGTCTATTAAAATTGCTTGATTTTCGATTATAAAGCAAGTAGACAAAGTGATATTTGCAATTCATACGTGTATTTCGGGATGGGATAGAAGCCGAACCCAATTCTAAACCTAATGGACATGAATTGTCCTTTCACCCTAGAGAATGATATACTTAACAACAAAGAATTAAATATTAATATTTAAAATTATTCACATCCACCTAAACCGACTACCGAGACCAATTTGTGTTGAAAATTCCGATGTTCCGTGTTTCCAAAGCATGTGAATTAGGGTTAGGGTTTTATATCAATAAACCTAAATGAAGTGTCTTTTTATTTGTATATATATTGATATATTATTTTTATTTGTATATATAATATACTAGTTTAGATATATCGGGTCGAGGTGGCAATCGTTCAAAGAGAGGCAAGGTTGCGGGATTTGTCCATCGTCTTGTTTCTCCAAGGGGGGAGGAGGGAGGGGCTCTACGTGCAGTTCGGGACGTAGTGGTGATGATTTGAGCGGCCAAGGTAATGTAAGCTCTAGTGTTCCGGTTAGTGAACCATCCGGACGCGGAGGTTAACTTGGACGCAATTATTAATGAGGATGGAAAAATGGAAATATCTATCTCTCCCAGTGGCCAGTAAGTATTATTTAATTGTAAATGTCATATATATAATGTTTACATTTTATTATTGTCTTTTTATTTGTATATATATTGATATATTGTTTTTCAATTAATATCTTATAGGTTTATACATGGTGGTTGTCAAGATCCCGCTAGATGGTTTGGGGATTTATTCAGCGGGTATAATTTTGAGGAATTTTATCCCACCCCGAAGTCAATATCAAAAGAGGTGTATGCTATACGGTATAACCAGTTTCGGGTAAAATTACTTAATTCTCTTTCCTTTGTAAAGTTTGTAGACTATTCCCTTGTGTATTTAACTACTTTTACTATTTTTGTAGCACATATATTCATGTCCTGGGTGTACCGACGTTCAAATCGAGGCGGCTTTCAAGAAATTGGTTGCTAAAGCGGTACATTTGGGGAGAAAGTGTACGACATGAAAAGAAAGTGGCTAAATGATGGTTTGCCTCCGGCTAATTTCTCCGGTGCGTGGGAGCGATGGGAAGCCTATTGGAACAGTGAGAAATTTCAAAAAATTCAGAAATTACAAAGAAGAATAGGAACTCACAAGAGGGGCGGGGAGTGTGCACAGCAAAAGGATCAATTAACTTCAGCGAGACTTGGTCCAGAATGGTAAACTTACTTCATTTATTATCCGTTTGTAAATTAAGCAATACTCTATTTGATTCATATATTGTTATTATTTGATAGGCTTTTTAAAATTTTAATTTTTTTGTATGTTAAGCGTAAGAATTACGGAGATGATGAGATTGATGCTGCTGCTGTGTTTCTGGCTACACATACTGCGGAGGCCGCTGATGGCTCAGGGCCACAATGGGTCAACCCTTATTACCAGACCCTTTATGTAAGTGTTAATAGTATTTTCTATTAGTAAATTATAAATTATTTAGTTAAAGAAATATTATTTTCTACCATAGTGTATAATGTATTATTTTTTTTTTTCAGGAAGAGTATGATAGGCGGGCTCGTGAGGAGGCTATTGAAGAAGGAAGTTTGGCTCCTGAGAGCACCGAGCGGCCCGCCTTTCGTGAAAAGCTTTGGGCGGCCATTGTCCTCCGAGACAAGCAACCAAAGGGAGACCGCTTGCCTGGATTCGGAGGACATGGTGCGGGGTATTTTAACATGCCATTTCGCAGCCCTACTACGCAATACTTTTCATCTTCTTCCTCCGGCGGCAGTCATCATGTGGATCAAGAAGCGTTTGATGATCGGGTCAACAGAGAGGTTGAGAGGCGAGTGGAGCTGATCCAGAGCCAGGTGCAGGCCCAGGTGGAGGCCCAGGTGCAGACCCGGTGCGGACCCGGATGCACACCCAGGTGGAGGCCCAGGTGCAGAGTATATTGGAGCAACAGCTTGAGCAGCGCATGCAACAATACTTGGCTACCATGAATTTGCAATCACAGCCACAGCCACAGCCACAACCACGTAATAGCGGTAACGCTTCTGATGAGTCAGTCGGTCAATACCTTAGGCGAAGTGGCGGTGGTAGTGGCGGTGGTAGCGGTAGCGGTAGCGGCAGCGCTCGTGGTCGGGGTCGTGGTTGATTGACATTCATTTTATTTGGCTGGCATGTAATGTAAACAAATATATTTTGTTTTCCTTTCCCTATGTGATGTTATTACAGTTTCATTTTATTTGATGTTCAAATAAAACATTTTCCCTTCCCCTTTTCCCTTTCCCATTACCCCTTATCCCTTTCCCATTACCCCTTTTCCCTTTGTTTGTAGGTTGTTTGTGTTTTTTTTAAGTTGGGATTTGTTTAAAACAGGTTTGACAGGTTTACAGGTGGTTTAATAATAAAATAATTTTTTTTTTAAATCTGGTCAAATTACCGACGGATATTTCCGTCGGTAAATAATTAAAAAACAAAAAATAAAATTAATTACCGACGGAAATTTCCGCCGGCAGAGTTCCAGCTTACCGACGGACATATCCGCCGGAAATGTTTCAAATTGCCGTCGGACATATCCGCCGGTAAATCTTAATGTTTCCGACGGATTTAACCGTCGGTAAGTGTTTTTAATATTTTATTATTTTAATATTTACCGACGGAAATCTCCGTCGGTAACCTCAGGCGATGGCTCCGGCAAACCGGCCGGCGTACCTGCTTTCCGACGGACAATTTCCGGCGGAATTTTCTGTTTTCCGACGGACTATCCGCCGGTAATACCGATGGAAATGGTCCTTCGGTATTACCAACAAATTATTTCCGACGGAATTCGATGGACTATTTCCGTCGGTAATGTCCATTTATCGACGGATATGGAGAATTACCGACGGAAATGTCCGTCGGTAATAGGCCTGATTCTAGTAGTGATACTACTACAACGGTAGCTTGTACACTTGCGAGGAATTTTAAATGAGAAAAATATTCATCAGCAACTCAAAAAAAAAAACAAAAAGAATGATGGGATTTAAATTTGAATTAGAAATAAAATTATAATTTATTTAATTTGTTAAAGTAAATTAAAAAAAAATCAATTACTATCCATATGCCATGAGACTAATTAATGCTCCCCCTTCAAACTAATATCAGTGTCAAGAGAGAATTTTCGATGGTGAATGTCAAATTTGTTGTGAAGTACAACTTTCATGAATTTAACTTAATAATCGCTGACTTCCTGGTTTGACACTGCTAAGGTCACTTATTTATTATTAAAAATAACTAAAACTTATTTTATTATTATAAATCATCAAAGGTATAGTCTCTTTATTTTCTGAACTTTAAACCTTAATACTACATACTCGTGTAACAGTCTAATAGAGACTTTGGAGAGGGGGAGATAGATTGTGAAAAGCTAACTCATGATTCCCTAAATTTATGTTTTATGCACACCTTAAACACACATTCAAATGCAATTGATAGAAATCACTCAAAATTTGAAAGAGTTTCAATTTTAAAGCCCTAAATTTGTTATGAATTTAAAAATTTAGGGATATGAGATTGGATTAAAGGGAGAAAAGGTAAGAGGAGAGAAGAGATACCTGCGTCGAAACCAGCGACAACATCGCTGTTGTAGTTGATTGGTGATTGGAGTGTGGCGGCTAGGGCTTTAAATCTCTCGTTATCGCCTCACAAAGAAAAGCGCAAAAGAAAGTTGATCCACAAACTCCCCGTAACCATAGCAGAAGAAGAGAGAATAGAGAGAGAGAGAGCGCGGGGGGGGGGTAGCAACAATGGTAGAAGAGAGAGGGGGAGGCGAAGGCGACGAGTGACGCCTGGAGAGAGAGAGAGAGAGAGAGAGAGAGAGAGAGAGAGAGAGAGAGAGAGAGAGAGAGAGAGAGAGGAGAGAGATTGAGAAGAAGAGCGATATGAAATATAAAATGACTCGTGCTTATTTTGTACGCCATGGGTTATCGGTATTTTGGGGATTAAAAAGTCATATTGAATTGTAGAGGGGAAGTGGGTGTAGGCTTGTTTAGAGAGAGAAAGTAAAGAGATTTTAAATGTGATTTTTGGATTGATGTGTCAATATTAATTAGCTTTTAATGTATTGAATGTGATATTTTTGGGTTTATAATATTTATCGGGATAGTTTTGGTAATTGAAACGGGAGCTAATAAAACTGACCAAAATTGTATATAGGTAGGAGTTTTGTAGGAAAAAATGCCGCCATTATATATTAATTAATTGATAGATGTACTTTTGATACACATTTATTTATATTGGTCACATTTATATTTCCAATCAAGATAAGTTAACTTTGATCAAATATAAATTTCAATCTAATTATTCTATAAAATTATAAGTGAACTTTGCTCAAATATAAATTTCAATCTAATCATTCTATGAAATTTTGAAAATTGTAATTAATAAATTATTTAGTGATTTATTGATAACATTTTTTAAAATTCATTATAATAATTAGATTGACATAAATTAGTAATCAAAATTCATTTGTATTTTTCAAAAAATTCAAATGTGCCCAATATAAATGGGAATGAGGAGTGTGTGTATATATATATATGTATATAAGATTTTTATTGTCAATCCAATCGAATTTTGATTATAATTTAATAAAAGTCAAGATCTACATACTACTAAAAATTGTTATTGATAGTATTTTCAATGATAAAACAATAACAATTTTTAAAATTGTGTAGAGGTATTTAGATTTTTATAAAATTGCATAGAAATATCTACATTTATATTCTTCCTCCGTTCCGGTTTAATATTATTAGTTTGACTTTACATGGATATTAAAATAATGTTGTGAGTATGGTAGGAGAGAGAAAGTTGGTACAAATAGTAAGTGTATTGTTATTGTGAGTATAACAAATGTGTCTTATTATCTATTTATTTTAGAAATAAAAAATAAAAAACCATTAAACTAAAACAAACTAAAAAGAAAAGTAAAATCTTCACCCAAAAGAGAGGAAATAAATAAATAAAGTGTCTTGGAATTCACTTGATCTAACAAGCAAAAATGAAAATGCCATGCATGCGGGGTCTTAGCCTGATGGTTAGAGTTCATGGCTTTCAACCTGGAGGTCATGGGTTCGATTCTCCCACCAATGGTTAGAGGAAATGACATTGCCCTCCCTAGCATAGCTAGACGCCTCTGTGAAGTGCATCAAGGGGAGAGCGGTGAAATGTGTTGATCCCCTTCTTTTAGAAGAAAAAAAAATAATAAAAAAAATGAAAACGCCATTAATAAAATATGCTAGAATAAGTAGCATTTCTCTCCCAAAATAATATAACAGAAATTTTTTGGGGAAATCTGTTTCTTCATAAGTTATAAAAAATCTTGTTTTTAAATATATCGACTTGATGTTTTAAAACCTAAACTCACTGTTTTAAGAACTAAACTCACTGTTTTATTTTCTAGCTTAAATTCACTGTTTTAACGCCTGAACTCACTATTTTATTTTCTAGGTATTTTAAGGTCTAAACTCAATGTCTTAAGGTCTAAACTCGATATTTTTAAGGATGAAAGTGGACTTTTTATAACTTATGGAGAAACAGATTTCCCCTAAAATTTATTCACAGTATAAATTCTCAATTTTCATTTATAAAAAAAGTGAAATAAAACATTAATTTTAGGACGAATTTGAGTAATTAAATTGCCTTGGATACGGTTTCAAGGAGTTCAGTCAATGTTTAAAAAAGATAATAGTATGCACTTCTCGTGAGGGTAGGGTTCGATACATCTTCTCGACTCTTGGTGTTGTGGGATAATTTTTTTTTTTTTTTTTTAATAAAATCTTCAATTTTACAACGGAAAAGAAATTTTCCCGCCACCTAAACTTTCCATAATCGACTACCTCTGTTGTTATTTCCTTCTCCAAACAGAACATACACCCAAATTAGAATCTTTCACGTTCTTCCCAAATTGAAAAGGAAACTCCATTTCCTACCATATTTATCAAAATTTCACCTATAAATAAGCCCCAATTCTATGTTGGGATTGGATCCTAAAACTACAAGGAAGAAGTGGAGACTAAGTCGGAAGAGTTTGGTGTGATCAAGGAGTTCAAACCGAGAAGAATTTTTGGGCGTTGGCTAGCTTGGTTTGAGGCGGGCGCATGGAGGAGCCGAGGCGGGCGCCTCAAGGGCCGAGGCAGGTGGCCGAGGTTTGCCCAGCGCGAGGCGGCGCATGGAAGGCTTGAGGCGGGCGCCTCAAGGCGCGAAATACAGGACTTGATTTGCTTCCTTATTTGGTTAGAACTCTTCTTAAATTAGATTTAGGGCTTCTTTGTGTTACTATATAAACATAGATCCGACCTAGAACAGATTTGTGAGTTGTAGCAACATATTAGAGAGACTAATAACATATTGGCTTGGCAATTGCCCCCGGACGTAGTTCACGAGTTGGTGAATGAACCGGGTAAACAACTCTTGTGTTCTTGTGTGTGATTGTTTCTTTCTTGTACGTGTGGGTGTGTTAATTTCTTTGTGTTGATTGCAAACGGAGAGCACCAATTTCACAACAACTGGTATCAGAGCTTTGGTTTGGTGGATTCAAAATTCTTTCATTAGTTGATTAATTTTGAATCACGTTCTTGGGGATTTTGGTAAAGCGGTCAAGATGAAGAACCACATCGAGAAATTCAGCGGTGTGAATTTCACGTTTTGGAAGACAAGGATTGAAGACTACCTTTATTGTAAGGATCTTCATAAGCCCTTGAAGGAGAAGCCCGAAGACATGTCACAAGGGGATTGGGAGGTGTTGGATCGGAAGGCGTTAGGAGCGGTAAGGAGTGCCCTAACCGACGACGTTGCACGGAACGCTATGGAGGCCAAGACAACGGTGGAGTTGCTACAAACGCTGTCGGACATGTATGAGAAGCCGTCGAATATCAATAAGGTGCATTTGATAAAGAGGTTTGCGAATGCGAAGATGTCGGAAGGGCGAGACGGCAAGTCATATCGGCAATTTCAAAGGTATGGTGGACCAATTGAAAAGTGTTGATATTACTTTCTCCGATGAAGTGCTAGCTTGTTTTCTTCTAAAATCGTTGCTGATAGTTGGGAGGTTCCTGTCACAACGATTAGTACGTCAGCGAAACGCATTGGTGTATACGGAGGTTAGAGATCTCGTCCTGCAAGAGGAGTTGCGAAGGAAGGAGAAAAGGGGAGAATCGTCAGTAGATGGGGGTTTGCAGCTTAGGGTGGAGAGAAAAAGGGGTGGACCTAAGGGGAAAAAGGTCAAGTGCTACAATTGTGGTGAATTGGGGCACATCGGTTATGATTGTCAGGGAAAAAGTGGTGGTGCGCGCGTGGTGGATGATGGTGGTGATGTATTAATCCTGGGGAGGAGCGATCGGGTGAAGATTGGGTGTTGGATTACGGAGCTTCTTGTCATGCTAGTGGGGATGCGGAATCAATGAGGCGTTACAAACCGGAGATTTTGGGGTTCTCTATCTTGGTGATGGTCAACCATTGAAGATCAAAGGTAAGGGATGTAATGATGAAGACACCTAATGGGGCTGTTTTACAACTACACGACGTGATGCATGTTCGGATTTGAGGAGGAGGGTGATTTACGTGGGACAACTTGATAGTGAAGGATACGGTGTTTCTTTCATTGGTGGGTCTTGGGAAGTCACAAAAGGGGCTAAGGTGTTGGCTCGTAGGGTTAAGGGGAAGACGTTGTACTCTACCTACAATGTCGCTTTCGTTCCGGTGGGAGCAAGAGGCTTAAGAACCGGCTGTTGGTGTAAAAGGGAGACATCAAGAAACGGTATGTTGGGGAGGACACAAAGTTGATCAACGCGGTGTGGATGTCCAAGGGCCCTAACAGAGAGCGGATTCGGACCAAGAACAGTCGATGCAAGAAACAAGGTGTGTCCAGAGTTTCAAGGGGAAGCATTGCGAGGAAGGTGGAGTGCGGAGGGAGAAGGCGAAGTTAGACTTGCGGGGAGAAATCAAGGTAGAAGGCGGATTTGGGGAGGCAAGAACGATCTAACACGGGGAGGTTGAAACGTCGCTTGGTTTCAACTCGCCTTAGTACTTGAGGAGAGGTGCGGTAGTGTCAAGCCAATATGGAGGGGAAAATGTGTTCGAAGGTCTTTACTCCGTGGTGGGAGTTGATGGGTGTTTCTATGTTTGTTAGTTTAGTCTCCGGTGGGAGATTGTTGGGATTGGATCCTAAAACTACAAGGAAGAAGTGGAGACTAAGTCGGAAGAGTTTGGTGTGATCAAGGAGTTCAAACCGAGAAGAATTTTTGGGCGTTGGCTAGCTTGGTTTGAGGCGGGCGCATGGAGGAGCCGAGGCGGGCGCCTCGAGGCCGAGCGGTGGCCGAGGTTTGCCAACGCGAGGCGGCCGCATGGAAGGCTTGAGGCGGGCGCCTCAAGGCGGCGAGAAATTCTGGGACTTGATTTGCTTCCTTATTTGGTTAGAACTCTTCTTAAATTAGATTTAGGGCTTCTTTGTGTTACTATATAAACATAGATCCGACCTAGAACAGATTTGTGAGTTGTAGCAACATATTAGAGAGACTAATAACATATTGGCTTGGCAATTGCCCCCGGACGTAGTTCACGAGTTGGTGAATGAACCGGGTAAACAACTCTTGTGTTCTTGTGTGTGATTGTTTCTTTCTTGTACGTGTGGGTGTGTTAATTTCTTTGTGTTGATTGCAAACGGAGAGCACCAATTTCACAACATTCTACACATTCATCAGCATCAAAATTCTACAAAACAAACCAACAATGGTGAAACAAATTAAGTCTTTCAAGTTAATGGGTCACACAATCACTGTGTGTGAAAATCACCTCGGAGAATTCGACAGCCAGAAAAGATTCATACAACAAAACAAGACTCTGATCAAGTACCGTGGGAATCGGAGCAAGATTATCAAGAAACCAGAAATAATTAATCAGTACCCTCTAATGAAGTTCCCATCAAAAGTAACCGAAGCAATCAAATCTTCTAAATTGACTGATTTACAATTCTTGATATCGAAAAAGCTGAAAGATACAGACATTGATAAGTATCAGAACAGAATTTACGTATCGAAGAGGGAAACATTAATGAGGTATTTGAGCGAGTACGAGAAGCAGAAGATCGAGAAACAGGGGATCGAAGGCGGATTGGATGTGAATGTGATTGACCCGAGGGGGAAAATATATGGGATGAAGATGAAATGGTGGGCTAGTTCTGATAAATATGCATTGATAAAGGAATGGGGGAAAATGGTTAGAGAAAATGGGTTGAAAAAAGATGATATGGTGGAGATATGGTGTTTTAGAGTTGACTTTAAACTTCATATTGTGGTCAATGCTTTGACTTTGAATCTTAACTGAGATTTTTTTTTTTTTTTACGGTGTACCAAGCGAGTTGACGGGGAAATGTTACGGTATTTTGGGGACATAATATTTCTATTACACTAGCGAATAGAATAGAACTGAAACTTTTATGATTTTTTTTTTTTTTTTTTTCAATTTCATTCTGAATCACATAGAAGTATAGCAAGATGAAATTACTACATTTGTCATAATATTAATGAATGTCTATTTTTAAAGTTTATTAAATATAAAAATGAACATTTATTTTAAAACGTATGGAATATAATTCAAATGACTCCGATTCGAGAAAAATGGTTGACTGATTGAACAGATGCATAACTAAATGGAAATACAAAATTTGAAAGTGGTTAATGAATAAATTAAGAGTGATGTAGCCAAAATAAGCTCACTTGATTAACCATCTAAAAATTACAATTACTCCTAACAAAACACCTTGAAGAGGTTTAACACTCTGTGAAGTTATACAACTTGCATCTGTTGTAAGATGCATTTGGAGACTGCTTGATATTAATCCTCAAATTACTGTCTAAGTCCATTTCCGACAGAGCATTAAAACTTCAATTGCACCAATTTGACAAACTCTTCCTTCAAAAGCTAAGTCATCCCAAACGCTATTTTGAAGCATTCGGTTTCTTGCGTCAAAATTGGCAAAAGTTGCCTAAAACGCTATCCCTCTTTTTCCTTTTTTTTTCTTTTAATAATCTTTGTGAAATTAAAATTGTTGAAACATGAACGATTCATTAATAATGAACCGACTCACAACTAGATTAAGAAGAGAAGAAGAAGAAGATGGAAGCGTGTACCTTGTGATTCCATGATTTCTTAGTCTTGTTCTTAGAAGGAGAAAATATGAAGATAGTCTTCAATGTAAGAAAGAGTAGATCTTCTAAATGATGAATGCCCTTATTCTCTTTAGTCTTCAAGTACTTAGGAAAATTATAGACTGAATGAGAATGTAATAACTAGTGGATTCTAAGGCTGATGGAAGATTTTTTTTTTAAAATATAGCTTTTTAAAATTTTATATATCAAAATAACATTTTCAAAAACTTAAGTACCAAAGTAGCACTTTTGACTTGAAATCCGGAATTGGTAATTCCGGATTATTAAATCCGGAATTACCAATTCCGGATTTGATTTTTTTTTTTGTTTTTCAAAATTGAATTTTGGAAAATAATAATTCCGTAAATAGGGGGCGATCGCGCCCTAAAATAGAGCGATCGCTCAAGTGTACTCCGGAGGTACCAATTCCGGATTCTATTTTAATTTTTTTTTTGTTTTTCAAAATTGAATTTTGGAAAATAATAATTCCGTAAATAGGGGGCGATCGCGCCCTAAAATAGAGCGATCGCTCAAGTGTACTCCGGAGGTACCAATTCCGGATTCTATTTTAATTTTTTTTTTTTTCCAAAAAAGAAATAAAGCAAATAAAAAAATATATTACGAAACGGGGAGAGGGCGATCGCTCTACTTAAGGGCGATCGCTCCTTAGACGCGTATCTTCAAAAATCCGGCCTTTGTCAATTCCGGATTTGCTTTAATTTGAATCCGGGGCTGCCATTTCCGGATTCAAATTTTGAATTCCTTCCTGGCTTTAACTCTGATTGTTCATGGAATGGAAGAAAGGAAGAAGAAGGAGGGAGTGCAGAGAGTGAGATAGAGAAAGAAAGAATTAAGGAGAAGAGAAGAAGTTTAAAGAGTTGTGAGAGAAAGTGTTAGCTTGGTACTTAAAAATGGTTAGTTATATTTCTTATTTTAATTTGTTTTCAGTTGTTAATTTTAGCTATATAAATTTTTTTAAGAATTTTTATTTGTGCATTTTTTATATTTTGTTGTTAAAATGATTTATGTACTTAATTTTTTATTGTCAATGAATTAAACATTAAGTCCCATTTAAATTTAATTACTATTAAATTTTTTTATTTCAGATGAATGAACATGTACAACAACAATTTATTGATCCTGGGCCAATCGATCCTCATGTATTGACTTCTCAGGATACACATAGATCTAAATATATTTGGGAGGGACAAGAGTTACCCAATTTAAGACCTAGGCGTGGTCCAGTACTTCCACCTAGAGTTGATTGGAGGATAGAAGAGAAGCTTATAAATACTGGATTTTATGGAGTGTATTTATTAGGTCATATACAATATGATTGGCATTTGATTGAGGCTTTGATTGAAAGATGGCGTCCAGAGACCCACACTTTTCACTTACCTGTAGGGGAGATGACCATCACCTTAGAGGATATTGGCATGTTGTGTGGTCTTCCTGTAGACGGAATGGCGGTGACTAGTTCAGAAACTAGTAGGAGTGCTTTGGCATGGGTTGAGATTGTTGAGGATTTATTTGGGGTTGCACCCTCAACTGCAGACATCAAAAGAGGTGGAATGATATCAATGAGATGGGTTCTAGGACACTTCCCTCATTTTGAACAACTTCCCAATAATGCGTCCGAGCATATGATTGAGACATATAATCGAGCATACATTTTCTTATTATTGGGGTCATACATTATGCCCGTCTCGTCTGATAACCTAGTTAAGTTGATGTACCTCGCACTTCTTAGGGATATAAATAATATTAGTGCATACGGTTGGGGTAGTGGAGCGTTGGCCTTCTTGTATAGGGAGATGTGTGTAGCATCTCGGCACGATTCGAAAGGGTGTGGTGGCTTCTTAACCATTGTACGGGTATGTCTATTATATATGATTACATTATGCTAGTGAACTCAACTTTGTTTTGTACGTAATGATAATTTTTTTTATAGCTTTGGGCATGGGAGAGGTTGTTGTGTACACAACCTAGGAGACATGAAGAAATAACACTTCTTGGATTGCAACCGAGTGGGTTACAGGTATATTTCAATTACTTCATTTTGTAAACGATCTGTTTTGTAATATATCGCTTTTTTACTCATTATTTTTTATGTCAATTGTTCCATATGTAGGTGGAAGGGTCCATTGTCGTATACTTCTGTGACTGCCCATAACCTGCAAGGCTATCGAGACCGATTGTCATATTTAGAGAATGATCGGGTTGTGTGGCGGCCATACAACGGTGTGCCGGTTCGAATTTACGCCTTCGGGGCGAAGCTATATGGAGGGCGAAGGTGCCCTCATCTGCTTTGAGAGGGTTGAATGGCACTTTCCGGATCGCGTAATGCGACAATTTGGGATGGTTCAAGGTGTGCACGATGGCTGCGACACCGGTTTGGACTTGCATCGGATTAGTCGGCAAGGTCGGTCGGGCGTTAGCTTGGATGCAACAACATGATCAGCACATAGCAAGGTGGAATGAACGGGAGTTTAATGTCGTTGATGGGGAGTTTGGTGAAGTGGATATGAGTTACCCTCACCCCTATTTGACATGGTATAGGAGTATTACTCGATCGCTTATCCACAATTCGTCTAATGTGGAGGGACTAGGGTTCGAGCCACGTTCGATTAATTATGAGGGTGTGGTAAGTTATATATTACATACAATGATTTTACAAAAAACAATATCATTTTTCCGTATTAATTAATTGCACATCATTGTTTTGAACAGATTCAAAGTCTCCAAGGGATGTACTTATACGACGAGAATGCCACATCCTTGGAAGACATGGTGAATTACACTCAACAATGTGTCACTAACACACCGACACATATTAGGAGCGGCGGCCGCAAGCCCAAGCTCCCCCCCAACGGTTGATCATGCTCTGAAGACGAGCCACGGAGAGGGAGAATCGGGTTCGTAGGCGTGGCGGATACCAACGAGCTGCGGGATGAGCCCGAGATGCGGGATCAATACGGTGATATGCATCGGTTTGAGTTCGGTCAGACGAGTTCACCCAGGCAGACCGGGTAATTCTTTTACCGAATTGATGAATCAGTTTGATTTCACGCAACCGCCTCGAGCTCCTTCCCTTCTTCTAGCAATTATAATCGAGACGCTGGCGGACATTCGGGATTAGGGATTTAGGCCTAGTTTCCATTTGCCTAGTGTGCAGTTTTCAGAAAGTCCCGACGGATCATCCTCATCCTCATCTCAACAATCTATATCAGGTGGTCGTCGTATGCCGAGGAGAGGGAGTAGGATTCGCCATCCCCCTGATGAATTTACCCCGTCCAATTATCCTTGACTTGTATCCTACGTGACCGGGATGTGGTCAATTTTCTATAAAACTTATTATTTTATTATTGTTAATTTTAATTTCATGAAAGCTTGCCATGGACTGATTTTTCTGAAAAACTGACTGAAAAACGTTAAAAACTGACTGGAAATTCTTAAAAACTAACTGGACTTCTGAGAAACTAACTGAAAACGTTAAAAAACTGATGGAAATTCTAAAAAAACTAACGAAAAACGTTAAAAAACTGATTGAAATTTGACAAAAGAGGGACGGACAAGAGGGAGGTCGCTCCCTTATAGAGGGCGATCGCCCCAATGTACTCCGGGAATTCTAATTCCGGATTCTTTTATTATAAATTTATTTTTAATTAACGAGCGATCACCCCAATAAACGAGCGATCGCCCTCTTTTTCCAGAGAAAAGGCGCGATCGCTCACTTGACCCCAGCGCGATCGCCCTCTACGCGGATTTCCCAAAGCACGGTTTATTCCCAAAAACCTTCCCCTCTCCCAATCAAATAACCCTACCACCACCAACGCCTCCTTTTCTCTCTCTCTCTAAAATTTCAAATTTCAAACCCCAATTTCAAGCTTCTTCAACCCCAAATCCCTTCTTCAACCCCAAATCCAATTTTCTTCAACCCCAAAATCAATCAATCATCCATTTTGAAGCACACATTCAAGGTTTGAGGTGGATTTTGAAGATTGTCATTCGTTTGTTTTTCAACACAAAGACTCCGGCGAAATTCCGGCGACCTTCCGGCGAACTTCCGGCCAATTAAAAAGTAAGCTTCCAATTTTTTATCTTTGAGTTTTGATTGACAATGCCTCCTAAAAGACCACGAACCACTACCACCAACACTCCAACCCCTACCGGTCCCCCGTATGATCTTTGCTAAATTTGTTGGGATTCAAGCTCAACAATTCTTTGAGTTATATGAAAACAAGCCATTCAACCCGGAAAGGGAATTTGATTTTAATGACTTGTATTTAGATGGTTTTGTTACCCTTTACAATTGGGGAAAGTTGGGGAGTAAGCCCCCAAACTATGGAAGTTCACTTTTAGTCAAAGAATTTTATGCTAATGTTTTTGAACGGGGGTATACGGGAGAGTCTTTTGTGCGGGGGCTTCCGGTTAATTATGATAGGAATGCCATTAATCAACATTACGGGTTAGCCACTGACATTGAGGAGGATGGGTGTGAGTACACCAAAGAGATGGAGAAGATAGGAAAAAATGTTAAGGAAAATTTGCATTTGCTAGCTCCGACTTTTGGGATAATTGACCCTAGGAATGTGAAGAAGGGGGTAGTTGTTAAGGCTCGAGACATGGATACTTGGATGAAGTATCTTCATAGATTTATTTGTGAGAGGATCCTCCCTCCTCTCATTTTAATGAGGTTAATTGGAGACGTGCATTTCTAATGCACATGATAGTTCAACGAAAAAATTGATTTTGGAAAAATAATTAGTAAGGAGATATGGAACACGGCTAAGGGTATGGCCAATACGAACTATAATTTTCCATTGTTGATCACATCCACAGTAACAAAATCGGGGTTTAACCTCGGGCTAGTGAACAAGGACATTAAAGGAGGTCCAAAGATTAACTTATTCACCCTCACCACTAAATGTCAGAATGTAAAGAGAGGTGAGGGGTCATCTAGGAGACCTCACGCTGGAGATGATGATGATGATGAGGAGGAGGAGGAGGAGGAGGAGGAGTGGCGAGCAGACCCGGTCGAGGCTGCTTATTATCTGTCGAGCGGAGTTGGCTACGTGGAGAGTCAAATTAGAGATATGAGGCAAGATTTTGGACATTTATCCGTCCGCGTGGATGCGGAGATTGAGACTAATCAGGCTTGGAGGGCACAACAAAATGCTTGGATGGCACAACATGATCGTGTACAGGAGGAGCAGACTCGGTTGCTCCAGAATATCCTTGGACGGATGCCACCACCACCACCGGGAGATGGTTCAGGCTATGGTGGACAGTATTGAAGATTAATGCTTTTTGTTGAATTTTAAAACTCTTTGTTAATTTCAGCTTTGGTTTGTGGTTTAATTTGATGAGGGGATCCTCATAAACAATATTTCATATTTGGTTTGTATTTTAATTCGTCATGCCTTTGTTGGCATGCAAACTTGGTTTTATGTTGGGGTGTGTCCCAAAGACATCTTTATTTTTGGTTTGTAACAAACTCGTAGTTACTTTCATCTTTGGTTTGACTCGCTAAATCTATTTTATTTCTTCCCTTCTTGTAGTGTGCCTGGTGGTATGGCTGAAGTTTGGTTTGTAACAAACTTGATTTTATGTAGGAGTAGTAATTTAGGAATGTTAGGAGTTCCAATATTCAGAATTATTTATGGTATCTGAAAAAAAAACACTATAAATGCCATACAATTTATGCCAATTAGTATATGCAGTAGATGGAAATATGTAATTTTTAAAAATTAACAATTACAATTTATGGAAGTAATTATTAAATATTAATTATGGGAAAATAATTTATGAAAATGTTGATAAACACAATATATATGGAAATTTCATTTTATACAATAACAGGTTCAACAAAAAAGTCAAAAAGTGGAAAAACATTTTGGGACGGAGGGAGTATTACAAGAGTTTTATACAATAACGGGTTAATTGAAAATAAAAAATGGGACAAACATTTTGGGACGGAGGGAGTATAAAAAGCTTATTGGCTCAGTTTTGGCTTTGGAGCGGTCGCCCCTCTTATGGGAGCGATCGCTCCCAAAATTCCAGTAACTTTGCGCGAACGCGCGGATGGGAAGGGGCGATCGCCCCATTTTTCCTTATTTTCCATGTTAAAAATATTAATGTTACAACTCTGTGTGTGTTGGTACTGTGTGCACTGCACATATATGACAAAAATACTGCAATCATTTTGGTGTAGTAGTTATCATATTTTTGACTATACATGATGGTATGTGTTTATTTTACGGCTAATTTAAAGTGGGAAAACTCGATTTTTTTTTTTAAAATATAGCTTTTTAAAATTTTATATATCAAAATAACATTTTCAAAAGTACATTAATTGAAGATAGGTTGAACATTTATAATATACGTTCAAATCCGGCACTGCCAATGCCGATCTTATCTTCACTGACAAATCCGGCACTGTCAATGCCGGATTTATCTTAACTTACAAATCCGGCACTGCTAATGCCGGATTTATCAAATTTACTCTTACTGTCTAAGAGTTGGACATCTCCTTCGCGTGTGACCTTCTAACTTGCAAATCCCACAACGTTTCTTTTTTTTTGCAACTTGCCAATCCATAGAGTTTCTCAGTCGCCTTGACCTGGGTCTCCCTTGCTTCTTGTCACGTCGATGCTCCGGGTCAGGGTAAAAACGTGGGACAATATGATCTACATTCCAATAGGCCTCGTCATGGATTGGATGAAAAGAGCAACTCCACGTCTTGTAGTACGAGGCAAGAGTATGTAAAAAGGATGAATATAAGGACCATCAACACTTTGCGATTTGAAACACGCAAGCACATGCGAACAAGGGTAATGATATTGCATCCATTTGCCACAAGTGCATGTTCGATCACGCAATCTCACAACTTGAATGTGTCCACCTTTGTCACCACGTACCCTGGTCGTCACACTATAAACACCCACAGGACGTAGTGTTAAACCTTGTGACGTGATGAAACCCGGCCTTATCCAAGTTGTATAGGTATCTTCGATGGATTCTCTCCGAATTGTAGCGTGGCATTTGGTGGTCGGATGCCATTAGGATCTCCCCCTAAAGCACTAATTGCTTTAGTGAGTCTATCTTGAAAGTATGCCACACACCTATAGAATAAGGTCTCAACAAGCTATTTAAATTGGCATTCCCGAGCTCCTTTCATAACGCCATTAAAAACTTCCGACAAATTAGTAGTCTTAATGCCGTACCTATATCCACCATCGTGAGCCATTGTCCACTTTCTAGCATCCAAGTTCTCAAACCATTTATATGCCTCAGGGTTGATGATACGAATTTGCCTCAGATAGCATTTAAGCTTTCTATCTTGGGTGGTGCTAACAGCACGCCAAAAAAGATCTTTCAATCCAACGCCCTTGTGAGCTTTAAGAAAATTAGCTCGCAAGTGCAACATGCACCATCTGTGGATAACATTTCGTGGCCGGTGGCAATGTCTCCAACCGTGCAAAGGATGCCATTATGCCGATCAGATATCAAGCAAACTTCACGACCCTTAACAATATGTTTGCATAGAAGATGCAGAAACCAACACCAGTTTCGATAGTCCTCTTTTTCAACAATAGCGAATGCGAGAGGAAGTAGACTATCATTTGCGTCGACACCCATGGCAATAAGAATAACCCCTCTATATCTTCCATGCAGGAATGTGCCATCAACAGAAATAACGGGACGACAATGAGTGAATGCTTCCACACAAGTGCCAAATGCCCGAGAACACACGATCAAACATACCTAAAGCACCGGGAGGAGGAGGATCGAAATGCTCCACAATGGTTCCGGGGTTCCACTTTTGGATGGCGGCTAACAAACGTGGCGATCTTATGTAAGATTCTTCCCAGTCTCCATATGCCTCTGCAATAGCTTTTTGTTTGCCACACCATGCCTTTCTATATGAAACTTCCTTCCCATGGGCTTTTTTATTTCCGCCTTCACTAGTACAATCTTCAACTCGGGATCGGCCTTAACCGGTTCCAAAACTTCACGCCCTATGAACTTAGCATCCATGTTTCGATGATTTTGGCTAATTTCAGTTGCCAAACAAGAATGAGGACCCTTGTATTTGGTAATTTCCCAATACCCGACATTCTTCAAACTCACATTCACATAAAAATTGCACGGAAAATCTTTCATCAAACACTCAATAGTCCACTTTCGGGTTGTGCTTCGTTTTACCTTGAAGCGCAGATTTTTCTTAATATGAAACAACTTCATTTTATCTTGCACATCTCTGTCTTCTTTGAAAAGCGAATACCTTTGGCAATGTCCCGATGTTCTACATTCCATTCGGCAAAGAAAGTCATATTGGTTATCATCATATATCTCCGATCCTTCTCCAATATCACGATAAAATTGATACCCGACTACGTCATGCACATGATGTTGTGGTTCTTCGTAAGCAACCAAATGTAACGCCAAATCTTCTCCCTCATTCTCGCTAACATCGGTAGGACTACCGCAATCATCATATCCATCGTCATGATCTTCATTTAGAAGCAACTCAATATTTTCTTCATAATCGAATCATTATCATCATCATTATACAATTCCTCACCCTCACCCCCTCCCTCTTCCTCGCTCTCTTCCTCCCCCTCTTCCTCTTCCTCTTCCTCTTCCTCTTCCTCTTCCTCTCCCTCTTCCTCTTCCACATATGTTTGTGTACTTGTTCCAAAGCATCCCTCGACTATAGCGGCTTAAAGAACCCATCTGGAAGGTATCCATGTCATTAACATACCGATTTTGTAATGGCTCCTCATAGGTTTCAAAGTCCTCAACATTCACATTATCAACTAAATTTATCTTAACATACAATTGTAAGCTACTCAACCCACCAAACTGAGCAGAAACATCAAACATGACTTCCATACCCATATCATTGTCGATTACAAATGGAATGTAGTTTGCAATCCCGGGAGCAACAAGATGAGGATATCTACATATAACTTGCAACTGAACAACAGCTCGATCTACCCCAATTTTCTTAGCTAACTTTTTAATCAACTTCTTGTAACTCCACCGAGTTTTAGCCCTAAGTGCACATTTTGGTCCCCTTTCAAAATGTTCACCTTCAAACGGTGTTCATCATTTCCTCCCCAATAACACATGAAAACAATTGGAACTCCAGCCATATTTATTCCTAGAAATTGAAAAATAAATTATAAAAAATCTAATTTAACAATATCACTACATTCACAAAAAAATTTAAATAAATACTAAATTTAAATTTCGAACAAAAATAAGAGGATTAAATGTACCTTCTTAATCACCTCTTCTTCTTGAACTTCTTAATCAACTTCTTGAATTTTCAATATTTTTTGAAAAAAATTCACCTACTATTCTTCTTCTTTCTTCTTTTCTCCTTCTTCTTCACTGGATTTTTTGTTTTTCGATTTCTTTACGTATTTGTCGAGGAAGATGGGTTTTGTAAAGCAAATCCGGAATTAGCATTTCCGGATTTGAATTTTTCAAAAAAAAACATTACTTATTCAATTCAGATATATTTCTTTTTTGGAAAAAAAAAAAAATTAAAATAGAATCCGGAATTGGTACCTCCGGAGTACACTTGAGCGATCGCTCTATTTTAGGGCGCGATCGCCCCCTATTTACGGAATTATTATTTTCCAAAATTCAATTTTGAAAAACAAAAAAAAAATTAAAATAGAATCCGGAATTGGTACCTCCGGAGTACACTTGAGCGATCGCTCTATTTTAGGGCGCGATCGCCCCCTATTTACGGAATTATTATTTTCCAAAATTCAATTTTGAAAAAAAAAAAAAAAATCAAATCCGGAATTGGTAATTCCGGATTTAATAATCCGGAATTACCAATTTCGGATTTCAAGTCAAAAGTGCTACTTTGGTACTTAAGTTTTTGAAAATGTTATTTTGATATATAAAATTTTAAAAAGCTATATTTTAAAAAAAAATCCTGATGGAAAGGCCTTTATATAGAAATTCAAGGGGCACTTCATTTAGAGACTACACTTATTGATATATAAGATGTTACCATTATGCCCATCATTTAATGATAGTCTTATATTATAGAATTCTACATATTATATTATATCCTATACTTTATATTAAACATTATAATATTGATCATTATTTTTATTAAGTACTTTCACAAATAATACATGTTTATATAATCCATGTTCTAACAATCTCCCACTTGGATTATAATAACATATATTCACACTTAATAAAAATCCTTCAATCATATTTACAACATAAATGACAACCCTTATGTGCACTTTGTTGTCATTCTAAACAATCCCGTCCATTAGTCATATAAGTATAAGGACTAAAGGGGCAGTCGTCGTAATTGATTCGCAACTAAACCCACATTAATCACATATATATATCCAACTAAATGACTTAGATTAAGTATAGATATGTAGCATGAAATATCAATGAATATATATGAAGAATGCATATATATATTCTCCAACTAGTCCTACTTTAATCAAATGAGATCAATTTAAATAAAAACAACACAAGAAAATAGAAACATTATAAACTTCCACTGATTTAAGCATTATCAAAAGTCATTACACCCATATGAGCAACATGCTCGTGAAATACTAAAGGGGATAATGCCTTAGTAAATGAATCCGCAAGCATAGAGTTTGTACCAATAAGTTCTATTTCTATTTGTTCATTTTGTACTATCTCTCTTACAACAAGAAACTTAATATCTATATGCTTAGATTTAGATGAACTCTTGTTGTTGTTGGAGTACAATACTGCGGCTCTATTGTCACAATATAACTTAAGCGGTATTTCAACACCTTTGACAATTCGCAGCCCTTCTATGAATTTTCGCAGCCATATAGCTTGATTGGATGCCTCGTAGCAAGCAACAAATTCGGCTTCCATGGTGAAAGTAGTAACTAATGTTTGCTTGGTACTTCTCCGAGAAATTGCTCCACCGGCCAAAGTGAAGACATATCCTGATGTCGATTTGCGACTATCTTGGCATCCAGCAAAGTCGGAATCGAAAAAACCAATGATCTCAAGATGATCTGACTTTGTATATGTAAGCATGTAGTTCTTCGTATTTTGCAAGTATCTCATCACTCTTTTGGCTGCAACCCAATGTTCTCTTCCCGGATTGGATTGATATCGCCTAAGCATGCCAACAATAAAGGCAAGATCTGGGCGAGTACAGACTTGTGCATACATTAGGCTTCCTACTGCCGATGCGTAAGGGATATTTTCCATGTACTTGGATTCAAGATTATTTTTAGGACATTGCTTTAGACTGAACTTATCTCCCTTAGAGACCGGGGTGTCATGTGGTTTACAATTTTTCATGCTAAACCTTTGTAATACCTTCTCAATATAGCTCTTTTGTGATAATCCTAACATATCCCGTGAGCGATCACGATGTATTTGGATTCCTAATACAAAAGAAGCTTCTCCAAGATCTTTCATCTCAAATTTGTTTGAGAGAAATTTCTTGGTTTCCTTAAGAAGGTCCTTATCATTACTTGCAAGTAAAATGTCATCCACATATAAGACCAAAAATATAAATCTACTCCCACTGAACTTATGGTACACACAATCTTCACCAAGATTCATTTCAAATCTGTTAATGTTAGATCATGTGTTGTCATGAATGTCATCCCAAGTGTTGCAAACCAGTGTTGCCACTGGTGTTGCCAAAAGTGTTGCCATTTGGAATTGGCGACACTGAGTTAGTTACTGTATTTTTCACAAATATTAATGGGTAAATTAATGTTTATATAACAGTAGTTAGTCACCTTAAAATGAGCTTGAAATCAGCAACAGAATCTGCCCAGGCGTTAATCACGAAGAGGAGAAGAAGTTAACAAATAAACATGTGTTTATTTGTTTAATTGATGACCAAGCCAGGAGATATTTTATTCAGCTATTCTGGGGGAGAACAAGTCAGAGTACAAGGCAACCAAAGCTAAGAGGTACAAGCAAGAGAAGCAAGAGAAGACTAGGTCTCCTACAAAAGAGGCGAGTGGCATAAATGGAGGAAACAAACTCCAAACTGTTAGCTGATCATTTGAGTAGGCTCCAAGACTTTGTGGCCTATAAATAGTGCAGTGGATCTTCATTGAAGATCATCCAATTCAGAAAACGCAAATCTGCACAAGAAAAGTAGAATTCTGCTCTCAAGTGTTGCCATTCAGTGTCGGCAACACTTTGTCCAACACTCGAATATTTCATATAGATTTTTATATTTTTGTGAGGTTTTTGAGTGTTTATTTACTGAGAGAATTCGTGTATGTTGTTCCTTATATCAGGGTTCGTTTATCATTAAGGAACAACCTCGACCTTGTATTGAATTCATATTATTAATAGAAAGGTCTTGCCTTTTAGGCACCCATCAAGTTATATATTTATATAACTTGATAAAAATTATATTCTTGTGTATTGCTTTAATATTTCCGCTGCAAATTATATTTATTTCTATTGATTTGTGCTTTTCTAGAATTGGTGAAAGTGTCGTCGTTAGTGTCATTAACACTAAGGACAACACCCGTGAGTTTCATCTCACCTTGTGAGTTTCGTCTCATAAGTTCTTAGCCATAGACAATTTCAATTGGTATCAGAGCCTAGCACTTGATATACTAAGTGTTTAGATCCTTTTGTCATGGCTTATGATCCTGCAAACCCTAATCAAAAGAGATTACCGGTTTTAGACGGATCTAATTATGCTTATTGGAAGATTCGCCTACGCTCGCATATCAAATCAATTGATCTTCGGGCTTGGCGATCTATTTTAAATGGTTATTCTGTTCCAATGCTTCCTCCGGATGACGATGGTGACGTTCAAGTCAAACCTGAATTCGAGTGGACAATTGAAGAGAATAATCTTGCTAGTTTCAATGAAAAGGCACTGAATGCCATCTATGAATGGGTTGACATGCATATGTTCAAACTCATTCAAAATAGTCCCTCTGCAAAAGATGCTTGGGATACTTTACAAAGATTTTGTGAAGGAGATGGCAGTGTCGAAACAAAGCTTAGAGGTCTCACTAGTAGATTTGAAAGATTAAGAATGGGTGAAAACGAAGACATCTCGTCTTATTTTGAAAAGTTGATTGATATTTCAAATGCTTGTCAAGTATTAGGGGAGCCTTTTACAAATAAACAACTTGTTTCAAAAGCTATTCGTACTCTTCCCGAACGTTTTAATATTAAAGTTTCAGCTATTGAAGAGGCCCATAATCTTTCAACAATGGACATCAACTCCTTAATGAGTATTTTGAAAAACTTTGAGTTGAATCTCAATGAACAAACGGAGGCTTCTAAAGGCAAGAATATTGCCTTAAAAGTCGAATCTTCGGACACATGTGTGGACGATGAAGATGAAGTCTTCGAGGAGTTAGATGAAAATACTAGTGTAGCTTTACTTGCAAAGAGATATAATTCTATGGTTAGAAAATTTAACAAAGTGCAGGTAAAGGCTAAGGACCAAACGGCCAAAACCTCTAGTTTTGTGCCAAGGAGAAGTCCTCCTCCAAATCAAAAGGATATCCCACCAAGGCGTGCATCCTCGGAAAAGATCCGGTCCGATCCTAAGTACATTGAATCTATTCAATGTCATGCTTGTTCCGGTTGGGGTCACTATGCCAATGAATGTGCTAACACCTTGAGAAAGGCGGGCAAAAACTTGTGGGTATCTCTTAGTGATGGAGAGGAGGAAGGAACGGAGAAAGAAGAACAGACGGAGCAAGTAGTCATGATGGCCACGGTAGAGGAGCTACCTTCGACTGAGAGTGTTACTTCAAGTGTCGTTACAGATTTGACAACACTTGACACAACATTGGTGACTTCTTCAGAAAGTGTTGCCCCAAGTGTCGTCCAGGAATTGGCAACACTTGGCACAACACTCAGCAGGTATGATTCTTTAAATGATCTTAATTTGCATGGTTCAACTGATTTAAATTCAGAAGAGATTATAGAGGATGATCTTGATAAAGATGAACTTATTTGTGAATTAAAAAACCTCTATAAATCTCTCCTCGTGGAATGGAAAAAGGAGAATAAGATGGTGGTTTTCTTGAAAAAGGAAAATCAGGATCTTAAGAACTCCTTGACTCGGCTAGAAGCTCAACTCAGTAGGAGAGACTTGGATCTTGATAAAATCAAGGCCAAACTCAACCTAGCCGAATCCACCTTCAAAAAACTCAACACGAGTTCATCCAAATTGGATGAAATACTCAAATTGAGTAAGCCTCTGAAAGCTGGTCTTGGGTTCCAAGAATCACTTGAAAGTATTACCTCTTCCTTGTTTGATGTTGAAACTAAAAATTGTTTTGTAAAAGAGCGTGTCAAGGAAAAGGGTAGCACTCCTAGTGATTCCTCTGATCAATCCAATGAGTGTGGATACTGTCACAAAGCTGGACATTTAAAACCAGATTGCATTTTCCTACAAAAGAAAATGTCCAGTCTTCAAGTGTCGCCTCAAGTGTCGCCAGTTTCTCAGGGCAACACTTATGGCAACACTGGTGAACAGAAATCCAGATTTTCAAAAAAGGGTTGGTTACCCAAGGAAAAACTGAAATGCTATGTTGTTTATACAGCCTTAAGGACTAACATTGCAGGAACTTGGTACTTTGATAGTGGTTGTTCACGTCATATGACTGGTACAAAATCATTCCTAACAGAGTACCAACCTATTCAAGGAGGCTCAGTGACTTATGGTGGTGGAGGCAAGAGTGAAATAGTTGGTAAAGGAACACTGGATATTGTTGGTTTTCCTCCTTTGAAAAATGTCTTGCACGTAGATGGTTTACTTGCTAATTTAATTAGCATTAGCCAACTATGTGATGACAATTTGGAGGTAAAATTCAATAAAAATACCTGTGAAGTGTTTGATAACACTAACTTTTGTGTCATGACTGGAATAAGATCAAGTGATAATTGCTATCTGGTTGGTAATAAATCAGTGTGCAATTTGACAAAACTTGATGATATTAGGTTATGGCATCAAAAGTTAGGTCATTCTCATTATAGGAATCTTGAGAAGATTATCAAACATAATGCCGTCAAAGGTGTTCCTAAACTAGACCTCAAAAACACCGTGATGTGTGGTGACTGTCAAAAGGGTAAGCAAACTCGTGTTGCTCACAGTGTTGAACAACACAATGAGCAACACTCAGGAACAACACATTGTTTTCAGCTTCTACATATGGACTTGATGGGTCCTATTGAGGTAGAAAGCTTGGGAGGTAAGAAGTATGTTTATGTGATAGTTGATGATTTTTCTAGGTTTACATGGGTGTATTTCTTAAGAGAAAAATCTGAAACTTTTGATAAATTTACTCACTTAGTCTCTAAAATCAAAAACATGTTTTGTTCTCCTATTTTTCGAATAAGATCAGATCATGGTAGAGAATTTGAAAACATCTCCTTTTCTACTTTTTGTAGTAAAAAGGGGATACACCATGAGTTTTCAGCACCCAAAACACCACAACAAAATGGTGTTGCTGAAAGGAAAAATAGGACTTTAATGGAAATGGCTCGTGTTATGCTAATTGCTAGAAATATTTCTAAAGGTTTTGGGCCGAAGCATTAAACACAGCTTGTCACACTACAAATAGAGTTTTCTTAAGACCCGGTACAACTATGACACCCTATGAGATTTTAAATGGAAAGAAACCTACGGTTCACTATTTTCATGTGTTTGGGTGTTTGTGCTACATTTTAAATGACCGGGAATACTTAGGAAAACTTGATTCTAAGAGTGACAAAGCCATCTTTCTTGGCTACTCTCAAAACAGTCATGCTTATCGTGTCTATAATTTGAGGTTAAAAGTGATTCAAGAATCGGTAAATATTGAATTTAACGATTACTTGAGTGCCACAGAGAACCAGTGATGATATACCTCGACTCTACTAGAAGAAGTCGAACAAAGGGCTGGAACAGAATCTGATTCAGCCATTGCGGCCACAGATTCAAGTGTTGCTCCAAGTGTCGCCCCTGAAATGGCAACACATGAGGCAACATTGGAGGGCAGAACAGTGGCTGGAAATTCTGAGAGCAGTGACTCAGAAGGAGAAGATGGATTGGTGTACCATCAAGGCAGGAGAGATCCCCCAGCTCGAATTAGAAATTATCATCCCATTACTCAAGTAATTGGTGATGTTAATGAAGGGGTTAGAACAAGGAACAAGGAGCCAGTTGATTACAGAGATATGGTTAGGTATGTGTGTATGTCCTCCACATACTCTCAGGTAAAACACTCCTTTCGTTTCCTCTGTTGAACCAAAAAATGTGATTGAGGCCTTAAATGATAAATTCTGGATTCAAGCTATGCAAGAAGAGCTTGAACAATTTACCCGTAACGAGGTTTGGTGTTTAGTTCCACGTCCTTTAAATACTAACATTATTGGAACTAAATGGATTTACAAAAACAAATCTGATGAATTGGGTAATATTGTTCGTAATAAAGCTCGTCTTGTGGCTCAAGGCTATACACAAGTGGAAGGAATCGACTTTGACGAGACCTTTGCACCTGTGGCTAGAATTGAGTCAATAAGACTTCTTCTTGCTATAGCTTGTTATCTCAAAATCACATTGCACCAAATGGATGTCAAAGCGGCTTTCTTGAATGGGTACTTAGATAAAGAGATCTATGTTGAGCAACCCAAAGGGTTTGAAGACCCATTCCACCCGCACCATGTATACAGACTTGATAAGGCCTTATATGGCTTAAAACAAGCTCCTCGTGCATGGTATGGGCGTCTAACAAGCTTCCTTCTTGAATATGGATTTGTTAGAGGAGAAGCCGATAGGACATTATTTATTCTTAGGGAAAATAAAGAGCTTGTCATTGCTCAAATCTATGTTGATGACATAGTTTATGGTTCCACATCTAAAACATGTTTACAAAATTTTGTGGAAGCTATGACATCTACATTTGAGATGAGCATGATAGGAGAACTTAATTATTTCCTAGGATTGCAGGTGAAACAATCGAATGATGGAATCTTCATCACTCAGAGCAAGTATGCTAAGAGTCTGGTGAAAAGATTTGGATTGGAGAGTGCCAAGAGCTCTAAAATACCTATGGGATCATCTCTTAAGGTAACCAAAGATCAGGCAGGGGAGGATGTTTATCCAACTCTGTATAGATCCATGATAGGTAGTCTTCTTTATCTTACCTTGTCGTCCCGATATAATGTTCAGCGTAGGTGTTTGTGCTAGATATCAATCTGCTCCTAAAATTTCTCACCTAAATGCTGTCAAGAAAATCATCAAGTATGTGTCTGGGACAAGTGAATTGGGAATCTGGTTCACCAAAGACACTAATACCAACTTAGTTGGTTTTAGTGACTCTGATTGGGTGGGATATAGATGACGAAGAGTACTAGTGGGGGTTGTTTTTTCTTGGGTAATAATCTAGTGTCATGGTACAGTCGCAAGCAAAACTGTGTCTCTCTCTCGACTGCTGAATCTGAATATGTGGCAGCAGGGAGTTGTTGTTCACAACTAATATGGTTAAAACACATGCTTGATGACTATGGTCTTGATAGTAATATCTTGACCATGTATTGTGACAATTTGAGTGCTATAAATATTTCCAAAAACCCTGTACAACACTCACGCACTAAGCACATTGATATCCGCCATCATTTTTTAAGAGATTTAGTAGAAAAGGAATTGATCCAAATAGAGCATATTGATACAAAACATCAACTTGCTGATATTTTGACCAAAGCCTTGGACCATGAGAGATTTTCAAGTTTGAAAAAATCTCTTGGTCTATGTTTTCTATAAATCTGTTAGTGTTGCCGTCAGTGTTTCCAACACTGTCAGCAACACTTTGTATGAGTTGTACATTATCTTTAAAATTTAAAAAAAAAAAAATATATATAGTTGTTTAATCCCAAATGGGGGGCATTTACTGACCTTTCTGTTCTAGTATGTGTACATTCTTAAGGTTAACATTTTTTTATAAAATACCCCTTTGTGCTAAAAAGTGACAAAGTCACTCACATTGTTGTTGATATTGAAAAAGGCAAAGCTTGTGGAAATTTCCAAAGGGAATATAATGTAGTGTTTTATACTAAGTATTAGGGGCATGGAGCTCGCTACTACAGTGTACCCTACTTGAAAGGTATAAAACTTACTAATTGTAGCTTTACACTTTAATAAAAAACTCGGGGCACGGAGCTCGCTACTACGATGCTTCCTTGTAAATAAAGAAAGTGTAAAGTGTGCTTATAAATTGCCTAAGGAATGATAAGTTATATATGTTGAAAAATATCAAGGGGATTTTGTTTAAAAATGTTGCCTTGAGTGTCACGCAACATTGCTAATAACACATTAGTAGATGCTACATTAATTTTTTTATTTTCTTGTTTTTGTTTTTGTTAATTAAATTTTAAATTTCCAAAAGTCTATTTGCTTATATTTAGAGTTTGTGAAATTTAAAAGGTTTTTAGCAAAAATTTTTATTTTTGTCAATCTAAGTGTAATTTTGTAATATCTATTTTTTAAAATTCATCTCTTTGAATTTTGAAAAACACAATTTTATGGATATTACTAAAATTATGTTTAGTTATTATTAAAAATTATAAAAATTAAAAAAAAAAAAAAAATTAAAAAAAAAAAAATGTCGGATATCAGCTTGAGTTTGTTGGGATTTTTAGAGATAATTGGAGGTTTAATTAATTTGACCTTGTCAAATCAATTAACTCCCTCCACTATTCACTCATTAAAACCCACTCCTAAACCCTCTCTCTCTCACCGTGCTCTCTCTCTCTAGGCGGAAAGAAGAAACCCTTCCCCTGCTCCTTCTTCGTCGTTCTTCAATCCTCCATGGCAAGCACCAAAAATTCACCCCAAATTTCATCACCCATGGAAATTTCGCCTCTAGCTCCCTCTAGTGTCGCCTCAAATGTCGCAGTTCCCATGGAAATCTCACCAGCGACACTTTCGGCCACACCCACAACCTCACCATCCTTGGAAATTGTTGTATATGATCCTTCTCAAATTCCAATTCCCATCAACCTTCCTGAAGCTACACCATCCACAGAGCTCACCTTCGCCCCTCAGAAGAAGACCAAGAAGCGAAAGGCGGTTGATGCCTCGAGCTCTTTTAAGGGTGGAGTGCGTAGACAATCGGAGAGGATCAAAACTCTGTTCAGGTCGAAGATACCATCTAATACAGCTGATGATCCGGTGAATGTGGAGGATTCTTCAAGCTCGTCTCTCAACATTTCGTCCGAGGAAGGTTCGGACCCAGCTTTTAAAGAGACAAAGGAGCCCTCATCAACTTCTGATGAGGATGAAGAAGCTTGGTTGGAAGATGAGGAAACTCTTGCTGAAGCCCAGTCCAAAATGAAGAAGAAACAAAAAATTTCATCAAGTGTCGCCCCAAGTGTTGCCGATGAAATGGCAACACCTGAAGCAACACCTGCTGCCAAGACCAAAGCACAATCAAGTTCTCCTTCGTATTCTCCTATTTCATGGCCTGAGGTACACTCTCCTAATCTCTCTCAGGATACAAAGTCAGATTATGAGTCTTTTGGATTTTATGAACGTCCTTTTCTTTCGGATGAATTTTATGGTGAAACAAATTTAGATAAGTTTGTTGAAGATTCTGAGAAGAAAATTCTGAATGAAAAGAATATGTATGTGACTCAATTCAAGGAGTTAGGTGTGTATCAGTTTTTGGAGGATAGGATGTTTTTGCCTACGGTGACTAAAGTGTCATCGTACATTGAAAGTGTGGTTAGGAATTTCTATGCTCATCTTAGGGATAATATTGATGATAGGAATACCCCTCATTATGGAAAGATCTTTGTTAGGGGCAATATCTATGATTTTAATCCCTTGATCATCAACAAGGCATTCGGCCTCCCTAATGTCGAAGATGAGAGCTTGGAATATGATCCTAATGCCTTAGCCACCTTTTTAACTGGAGGGAGAATTACCATTTGGTCTGATCATTTTAAGTCTACCTATCTCACTTCTTTGTTTAGCGTGCTACACAAGTTATGTATAACAAATTGGCTTCCCACGGCAAATGAAAACACCGTAACCTTTGAGCAAGCTAATTTGTTGTATAAATTAGGAAAGAAACAAAGAGTAAATTTTGGGAGACTTGTATTCGCTCACCTTGCTGCATGGGCCAAAAAGAAAAAGACCTCCTCCTTCATTTTTCCTTCCCTTATTTTCCAAGTCCTAATGTACCAAAACCTTAAGCCTTGGAATGGTGATAATCTTTCGGAAAGACCTGTGTATTATCGAATTACCAAGCACTTTACTGAAGGTGATAGGCACAGGGATTTACCTTGGGTTTTGGTTACAAATGCTCCTCCAGTTACTGCCCCTGCTACGAGTGTCGCCCCAAGTGTCGCCCCTGAAACTGGCAACACTTCTGGCAACACTGCTCCTGTAATGGTTGATGCTGCTATGGTACTTAATTTTTTCAATAGTCAGGTGAAGCACATTGACTCAGTAATTCAGGGATGGTTGGATATGCGCACTGACATGATGAAAATGGTGGATTTAATTTCTTCCAAAATAGGGGGAGATAAGCCACCAAGGCGTGATGATGATGATGGAGCTGGGAATGGTGCTGGGCCTAGTGGGACAGCTGAAGATGGATGGTTTTTCTTCAAACATAGATGGAAGAGATAAGCCACCAAAACAATTTTATTTGTTTTATTTTGGTTTGTAATGATTAAACAATTTTAATTTCTGTTTTTTTTTCTTTGTTTCGGCTGGAATTTTCTTCAAACATAGATGGATGGTTTTTGTTTATGGTTGGATGGTTGTTTAGAATTTAATAATTAATTTCTTTAGTTATTAAATTTCGTATTAAGGGGGAGATTTTTTTTTTGTGAGATTTTGATACTTCATTTACCTAAAGGTTGATGTTGACATTCGTATGAGTGTGGTACTTGGATTGAAAAAATATTTTCATAACATTGCCTGAAGGTTTATGTTGCCGCTATTAAAATCTCGTGGCATTTTTGTGGTTTTAGTTAAGTTTGACTAACTGTTTTTGAAAAGATCATCACATTGGTATTTTGTGAAGAAATCAGTAACTATGGGGGAGATTGTTAATGTTAGATCATGTGTTGTCATGAATGTCATCCCAAGTGTTGCAAACCAGTGTTGCCACTGGTGTTGCCAAAAGTGTTGCCATTTGGAATTGGCGACACTGAGTTAGTTACTGTATTTTTCACAAATATTAATGGGTAAATTAATGTTTATATAACAGTAGTTAGTCACCTTAAAATGAGCTTGAAATCGCAATGAGAATGCCTGTGCGTTAATCACGAAGAGGAGAAGAAGTTAACAAATAAACATGTGTTTATTTGTTTAATTGATGACCAAGCCAGAGATAGTTTATTCAGCTATTCTGGGGAGAACAAGTCGAGTACAAGGCAACCAAAGCTAAGAGGTACAAGCAAGAGAAGCAAGAGAAGACTAGGTCTCCTACAAAAGAGGCGAGTGGCATAAATGGAGGAAACAAACTCCAAACTGTTAGCTGATCATTTGAGTAGGCTCCAAGACTCTGTGGCCTATAAATAGTGCAGTGGATCTTCATTGAAGATTATCCAATTCAGAAAACGTAAATCTGCACAAGAAAAGTAGAATTCTGCTCTCAAGTGTTGCCATTCAGTGTCGGCAACACTTTGTCCAACACTCGAATATTTCATATAGATTTTTATATTTTTGTGAGGTTTTTGAGTGTTTATTTACTGAGAGAATTCGTGTATGTTGTTCCTTATATCAGGGTTCGTTTATCATTAAGGAACAACCTCGACCTTGTATTGAATTCATATTATTAATAGAAAGGTCTTGCCTTTTAGGCACCCATCAAGTTATATATTTATATAACTTGATAAAAATTATATTCTTGTGTATTGCTTTAATATTTCCGCTGCAAATTATATTTATTTCTATTGATTTGTGCTTTTCTAGAATTGGTGAAAGTGTCGTCGTTAGTGTCATTAACACTAAGGACAACACCCGTGAGTTTCATCTCACCTTGTGAGTTTCGTCTCATAAGTTCTTAGCCATAGACAATTTCAAAATCCAAATGAAAGAATAACATGATTAAATTTTAAGTACCATTGACGAGATGCTTGCTTGAGCCCATAAATGGATTTCTTAAGTTTACAAACTAGTTGACTAGTTTGATCCGAATCAGTAACCATTTCTGGTTTCTTTATATAGATAGTTTCCTCAATGTCGCCATTGAGAAAAGCTGTATTTACATCCATTTGATGAAGCTCAATGTCAAAATGTGCCACTAAAGCCATAATGATCCTAAAAGCATTTTTAGAGAATACCGGTGAAAATGTTTCTTTGTAATCAATGCCTTCTTTTTGAGTAAATCCTTTAGCGACAAGACGAGCCTTATGTCTTTCCACATTACCTTGTGAATCCCTTTTGGTCTTAAAGACCCATTTACACCTAATGAGTTTCACATTCTTAGGTAATGGGACAAGATCCCAAACGTTATTATCATTCATGGATTTTAACTCTTCATTTATGACATTAATTCACTTATGAGAATTTGGACCACTAATGGCTTCATGGAAGGTGATTGGCTCATCTCCCACTAAACCTAACGGTTCCTCATTCTCGGCAAGATACACATCATAATAATCCGGTATAGCACTCCTTCTTGCTCTATTAGATTTTCTTAATGGCATCGGTTCTTCTTGATTTTGAGGGTGTTGAATTTCCTCATCAATATTTTCATGTTGTTCATTAATAGGAGAATTAACGTCATTTTGAATTATATGTTCTTGTCGAATTTCAGGCACAACTGCTTGATTTTCGATAGAAACTATAGGAAGAGGTATAGAAACGAATTCCTCTTCCATTTCTTCAAATTCAAAATTACTATTCAAATTTTCCCCTCTAAATTCAATATTCTCAAAGAACCTAGCATTTCCCGTCTCGAAAAAGGTTCTAGTCTTTGGGTCATAGAATTTATATCCCCTAGATCTTTGAGAATACCCTACAAAATAACTACTAATGGTCTTAGCGTCCAACTTTCCTTCGTTAGGTCTATAAGGCCTAGCTTCGGCTGGACAACCCCAAACATGAAGATGATTTAGGGACGGTTTCTTATCGGTCCATAATTCATAAGGGGTTTTGTTAGTAGCTTTTGAAGGAGCTCTATTAAGTATGTAGGTTGCGATTTTCAAAGCATCGCCCCATAATGAGTGAGGTAAAGAAGTACAAGAAATCATACTTCTTACCATATCCTTAAGGGTTCTATTACGTCTCTCGGCTACACCATTCATGCTAGGTATTCCCGGCATGGTGTAGTGAGGGACAATTCCACACTCTTCTAAATAGCGAGCAAAAGGACCCAGACGTTGTTCTCCCGAACCGTCATTCCGACCGTAGTATTCACCACCACGATCGGATCTAACGTTCTTAATAGTCTTTTCAAGTTGATTTTCAACTTCGGTTTAAAAGACTTGAAAACGTTCAATGATTGAGACTTTTCATGAAGTAAATAAATGTATCCATAACGAGAGAAGTCATCTATGAACGTAATAAAATATGTTTGTCCGTTCCATGAAGGGTTAGGGAACGGTCCACATATGTCCATATGAATTAGTTCTAAGACTTTTTTAGCTCTCAAGGATTCATTTTTGTTTGTACTATTCGTAAATTTTCCCTTAAGGCATTCAATACAAAAGTTATTTTCCGGAGTATCAAATTTATGTAGTATTCCCTTGGACACAAGCTTGTCAATTCTCCTTTTGGAGATATGACCCAAACGCCTATGCCACAAGGTATAAGAGTTTTTACTTGAAAACTTTCATTTTATGCCTCGAGAGTTAGTTTCATTATTATGGGACTCATTTAATGAATTGACTGTGTCAAGTAAATATAGATTATCAATGTAAGACAAAAAACTAGTACCAAAAAGCTTTGAATCAAAATATAAATTGCATTTATTATTACCGAAGATACAGGAATAACCTTCCTGATCTAATGTAGTGACGGAAATCAAATTTCATCTAAAAGATGGAATAATAAATACATTATTCAAAACTAAATAATATTCGATACTAAGAGATAATCTAAAAGTCCCTATGCCCTCCACCTCTACCGGCTTTCCAGCTCCCATGTAGATGAATCTTTCACCTTCATTGGGCATTCGGTAGTTCAGGCAACCCTGCATACATGAACTTATGTGAGTAGTTGCACAGGAGTCTAACCACCATGTATACGAAGGAATTGAAACTAAATTAGCTTCAGTACAAACAAAGCTAAATGACATACCTTTCTTAATTAGCCATTGGCGATACTTAGGGCGGGCTTCATATGAGTGGGGTCCTTGCAAAAGAAGCACTTCTTCACCTTTTGATCATTTGATGATCCCTTAGGCTTCTTTGTTGCAACCGCAATCTCCTTACCTTTTCTCTTAATCCCATGAGAAGAGGTAGATGCATAATGTGCACTTTCGGATTTGGTGTGTTTCAACCTATCTTCTTTCTCTGTGACATGTGACATGTGAAATTAATTCATTAATATTCCACTTGCTTTTGATAATTGTAGGTCGTTTCAAAATGACCAAATTGTGGAGGAAGAGAAATTAAAGCCAAATGCACAAGCAAGTCTTCCGACAAGTCCAACTTAAGTGCTTTTAATTTCGTTGATAGGTGAAACATTTCCATTATATATTTCCTTAGGTTTCTGGTGCTCTTATACCTTATGGAAACAAGGTTCCTCAAGGTAGTACTTGTTTCCGATTTATCGCTTTTTGCAAAGCGTTGTTCTAGAGCATCTAGGAAACCTTTAGCACCATCATCCTCAGAGACACTGTTTAGAAATGTCTCCGGGACTGCATTCTTTATTATGCTTAGGCTGACGCGATTAGAACCCTTTCACCTCTCTGAACTTAAGCGGTCTTCCGTAGTGATTTTATCAGTTAGAGGGGCAGGAGCTTGTTCTCTTAATGCGAGGTCAAGGTCCAAACAGCCTAAGACCATAATTATCTTATTTTTCCATGTTTTAAAGTTTGTCCCAGTTAGCAAAGGAATTGAATTTAAGGCAGTAGTAACAGATGAAGCACTGATCAAATCTGAATGAAGAGAACAAAAGAATGAAACAAAACATAAATAAGAAACTACACAATGATTAATTATATCAAATTGAATTCCATCAAAAAAGATAATCAATATGACATCAAGACTAATCTTTGGATTGCGAATTGACTTACAATTTGATTTATCTTAGGGTAAACAAATAGCTTAAACAACATACTTTAAATACTTGCCTTCCTTTGGGCCGGATCAAGTACAAAAAGTGTCCTAAAGTTTAAGGTACTTGTTTCCCGGTAGTAAAGAATATAAACAATTCACTTTAAACACCCGCCTTCCTTTGGGATGGTTCACAGCATTTAAAATGATCAAAAGTTTAGTTCAATTATTATCCCATGAATGTAAATACTTAGTCAACAACAAGGTCTCCTTTGGGAAACAAGCATGTTATCACATATCAATATTCACATTCATCACTTTAACAAATTTGTATTTAAATAACGTAAATTGCTTTAGCAACAATATTATTTAAACAACGAATAAATTTTTTAAGCATATAATTAATCATACTTTAGGGCACTTAAGACTTTAAGGTAATTTCTGAAAATTTAAAGGGTAAAGAAATAAGCAAAATTTATTAATAAAAGTCAATATCCTTTTGTTCTACCCGTCCATTCTTAAAGTTTAATAACTCCAAGAACCACCGAAGCGCGACTGGTGTCCAGATATTATAATTTATTAATGAATTATCACAAAAATTCTGGAAAATATTGAACCTGAAAACACTGTACAGGTGGGCGACCGCCCATACAAGGTGAGCGACCGCCCAACCCCAATGTTCAATCGTTGATATAAAGGCTGTTCAAGTGGGCGACCGCCCAGGCAAGATGGGCGACCGCCCAAGACCAAAATCAAACGACGCCAAATTTTTCTGTTCAAGTGGGCGACCGCCCAGAGAATGTGGGCGACCGCCCAAGACCACAGTTTGCCCAGAATGACGAAAAGTCACCATTTTTACACGTTTTTATGAATAGATTTGAACCAAATAGAGAGTCATACCATACCGACAGCTAGGCTCAGCGCCCTCGGAGGGCGCCGGGCCCTTTGCCAGGACATCGAGCTATAACATCCAATTTTCCAGATTTAGACTATCAATTCTTAACTTAATGGTGAATCAATATTCAACCAAAGCAAGTAGATCCGCATACTCACATCACATTTTTTAAATGCGTGGCTATGCATATGAACAAACTCACAACGCATCCAAGGATGGTGGCTATGTTCAAAAATGGGATAATCTTACATTAAGAATTGAAAGCCTTTTGAGTAAATTTATAATTTAGAAGTAACATAATACTCTAGAATCTGAATTAGAGTATGATAATTTAAGAACACATGATGAACATAGAATCTTTTCAAGAATTAAAAGCATAAGGCTTTACTCAAATAAATATACAAATAAAAATAAAAATAAAAATAAAAATAAAAATAAAAATAAAAATAAAAATACAAATACAAATACAAATACAAATACAAATACAAATACAAATACAAATAAGAATAGTAAATATAATTATTTTTAATATAATGTAATTTGAATCATAGTATCAATAATAATATACGATTAATGGAAAACATTTTAATTAGTTGAAATAATAAGGAATATTTTTAAAATATTCTTATTTGATATACAAGATTTGAAGCAATCTGTTGTAGATAGTGACAGATATTTGATACTGAAATTGCGCAATTTTAGATTTTTGGTGCAATTTCTGCAACAAACCGTTAGAGATGGCCTAATGGAGCATATATTTTCTTTTTTGTTATTTTCAAAAGAAAAACATTTCATAATTATCATTATTCTTATTATTAGTTTGCTTTTGGACAATCACTTTTATAATTTTTCCCAAGTTGGTTCTTCATAAATAATAGACTCTGTTAAGTTATACAACCTCATCTGTTCCAAGATTCATCAAGGAACTAAACATGTATTCTTCCCCTTTTTTTTATGTTTCTTTCATGAATTTTGAACATTTTTATATCATGTTTCCTTGAAAAAAAATAATAAATAGTCCCTCCTTCCCATTTTAATATTTCTAGTTTGATTTTGTACGAAAATTAAGAAAAAATAAATGGTGTGAATATAAAAAGTAAATGAGAGAGAAAATTGGTAGTGAATATTAAGTGAATTGTTATTTTGAGTATAGCAAGTGAGTCTTTGTCCAATTTTTTTTAAAAGTGCTATGAGCGAGACACTACTACATTTTTTTAACAAATGTAACGCATCAAATTCATCAAATGCAACAATGTTTTAGAATGGCATAGCATTATTTCATTAATGCAACAGTTTATTTGAGCTATTACAACAATTATGGCTTCTGCGTTGCCTTAGGTTTCTAGGCGTTACATTAGATTCTTCTAATGCAACGCCATCAATAAAGCTCTTGCATTAAGTTACTTGGCGTTGCATTATATCCTTTCTAATGCAATAGCTATATTACTAATGCAATAGCTATATTCTAATGCAACGCCTTCAATAACACCCTTGCATTAAGTTACTTGGCGTTGCATTATGCCCTTTTAATGCAATTGTTATATTACTAATGCAAGCCCTTCAATAACACCCTTGTAGGTACATGGTGAGCTAAATTGATATGAAAAATAATCAATGAGATGGTGGAGCCTATTTTTTGTTGTTACATCATTTTGTGGGTTGTAGTTAAACTAGAATTGTTATCGAGAGATAGAACATTATAACATTATGTCGTTTGGGTTTTGGGCATAAGACTTGTTAGATCATGTTACTTATTATGTAATGTGTCTTTTGTAATGTGTCTTTTTGGACACGAAACATGAAATGTTACTCTAATGCAACACAAAGAAAATGTCGTTGCATTAGATTAGTTCTTCGTTGCATTAGACCTGATGCAACGGGACAAAATGCGATGGTCCTCTGACGTTGAATTAGAGCTAATGCAACAACGATTGGCCTCTATGGCAACAAATTTAGGCGTTGCATTACACTTTAAATGTAGTAGTGAGATTTACTACATGTTGACATCTTCAGTATTCCTGCATGACGATATCTTGAACCACTGTAAGTAATGCATAATTTTTATTAATTACTTAACTATTATTATCTTTACAGCAACTCCTGGAGATAATTTTGGGATATTGTAACAAAGCTCAAAGACTCCCATCAACGAAAAGGGACTTGGTCAAGAGATGCGGAGAAGATAAAGCTTGGACCGAGTTTATAGGGATATTTTTGTTAATTTGTTATAGACCACTAGTTATTTTAGGATACATGGGAGAACACAAACACAGCCACTCTCTCTGTAATCTCCATTGCTCTCAAATTCTCTTGTAACCGATACAACACTTAGTGAATTTTTTGTAAGGAAGGTGACCTAACCTCCCGAGGTTTTATGCCGGTGAGATAATTTTCTCAAGGACTTTCCTTGTTACATCATTGTGTCCTCATTTGTATCTCTGCTTTTATAATCCATTTTTCATTAAATACCAAAGTCCCCTCCTGAATATACTTAATCCATATCTTTTTTAGTCAAGATTCTACACCCATTGTTTTTTCTACCAAACCAGTTTGGCGACCACCGAGGGGCCCTTGGTTTTTTGATTATTTGGATTACTCCTTTAATTCACTATGTCAACTCACCCAAAGAGTTCCGCCGCCGGCAAGACTACCAACATTAGTACATCACAGTCATCTGGGGACAAGACATTCACATTGCCGCCACCTCCTGCATCGAACCCTCAGATGACACCACCCTCGTCATCATCCCAAAGGCCATGATCATCTAATGTGGATGTTGACATCCGAAGCATCCTGACTCTACTACAACAGCGAATAGATAGCCAGGATGGTAACTCAAGGTTGCTCGCTAATGCTATGATCAAGATACATCAGGACCAGAAGGAGATTCCATTCTTTTTCAAGGCTTAAAAAGGATACTAAAGGATGATTTTATTTGGTGACTAGAAAGACGAAAGGTCCAGAAAATATAAACTACTCAAATCATCACATGTTAAGTGCTAATTAAATGGCACTCAGTTCAATTACAAGGACCCGTGCAAAAGAAGTGTGTGGTGAAAATAATCACGCCTTGAATAATCTAATACAATCCCACTTTTATGTTTATATTGAACACAAGATGCACAAATAACACTCAAATCATCATGGATGTTGGGTAGCATCCCAAAATATAAACTACACAACCAATTTTTTTTTAACTACAAAAGCATGAAATCCTACCTACGAAAGAAATAAATCCTAACTAGCATGGTGAACAAGCAAACATAGAAAATACCCCATACCCCAAACCTAAAACATGCATTGTCTCTAATGCATGAAACAATAAAAGTGAAAAAGGGGTAGGGATACTGTGATCATCACAGCGGAGGTGGAAATGGGCCATAGTAGCCGAGCCGCCTACTTGAGGCGGAGGAAAAGCTCTCTCTACACACTCTCGGATCATCCAAGACTCACGATCCTAGCTCTCCCACTGTGCTCAGGCATCTCGATCATGTTGAGCCCTCCAAGCTTGAGCCGCCTCAATATTGGTTTTCTATCTCTCCTCCATACCCAACAACCTCTCACCAAACCCACTCTGAGCCCGTAAAAACTTAAGCTGTCGCTCATCAATAGAATCACATCGGGTGGTCAAACGCCCAAACTCTCCCTATAAAGTGGTCAATCCCTCCTCAAACTGCCTCTCAAACGCATCAATCTACTGAGACATAAAATAAGTACCCTCCGTCGGGTCCGCCCTCCATTCTCGAACCATCTCCTCATCCTCATCCATGTGATCCTCATCCTCTTCTACCTCTTCCACCCGAGCTTTTCCCTTAGAAGACCCTGCACCCTTCTTAGAATGGCCCTTTTCCTTACAATTCTTGATATTGACAACGGTCCCGGTTGTTAAGTCTTTGTTCACCCCTTGTTGACTCACTTTTGCCTTGGCACAAAAAGCCGAGATCATAACGGGAAAGTTGTAGTTGGATTGGCTCATGGCTTTAGCCGTCCGATAAATCTCATCATAAATGATCCTCGCAGTATCCACATACTGTCCTTGCAAAACCAAGTGCATAAGAACCGCTCTCTTCCAATTAACTTTATGTGCATGGGTCATGGGCAAGATTCTTTCACATATGAAACGGTGCAAGAAGTACAACTTGGGTGAAAATTCTGAAGAGTGACACAATACCCCCTTTTCTATATTCTCAATGTCAAGTGGACCGAAAGTGGGGATGATTAATGGCACAACTTTCTTCCATTCATTTCTTGGAGTCTTGTTTACAATATTTGTGAACTCACACTCCATTCCCGAAATACTAGCCGACAAACCATAAAAAGTAGCAATGAGTCTCGAGAGTAGTTGATCTCCTTACCTCTCACCCAACTTATTCCGGTGTGTCCCCTCTCCCACATGTTGGCATAAAATTCCGTCACCCAAGCCTTAGATCATACATTCATAAGTTTGGCTCCCAATTTCGTCCATTGATATCCGTCAACATAACTATCTAGACCCATATCAGAAAAATCAAACGGACATTCTACATTGAAACTACCACCACCATAAGTCACAAAAAATTCTTCGGCTTTTGCCCCCACTGAAATTGTCACGGCCAGAATCACAAGTGATATCCAAGGTGATAACTGCACCAACGATAGCACTTGGGATAGCACACACACACTTTGAAAATAAAACAATTTTGTAAAAGAGTTTGCAGCGGAATAAAAATACCAAAATTGTTTTTTTCAAGTTATATAAATATAACTTGAGAGTGCCTCTTAGGCAAGACTTTATAATCACTATAAATGAATTTACAAAGCCGAAAGTTCCCTATAGCTATATCTATTTTGAGCTCTATGGAACAAGAGATAAAGAACGGAATCCTATCCTAGCCTTCACACACCTTGATACCCAGAAGTAATCAAGTGCGAAATTACAAGGGAGAAAGGATTAAAAAGAACCAAACAAAGATCTCTATCTCTAAGCTTTTCGAAGGTGTGAATGTGATGATGTAATTGGCATATCTTCAAATGAAACCTTCCAAGCTTATTTATAGTCTTCAAATACTTGAAGGCTACTCAATTAACAGCCTTGGGGCTGGTCTTGCACGTGGAGGAAGTATAGGGAGAGTGGGTGAAGTTGTTCCACAATTCTAGCTCCCATTTTCTCAATTTTTGCAACCAAGTTGATTTATCCTCAAGCCAAGCTTCCACGCCTTGTACTCCCTTGCTTTATCAACCTTGTACTTCGTCTATAACTCAGCAACAACCCTTGACCAAGTCTTCACACGTTTTGTTGTTGTTTGCCCAAGTTACGAATTAATACATAAAATGTATAAATTCTTTTCTTTCAATTTCCACACGTGTCTAGCTCCTTCTTTGATGCTATTGCACTCTGAAATATAAACACAAACCATAGACTATACAGAGTTTATTAGCACATTAGTCCATTAAATAATAAACAAGAAATATACAACTATATAATTTTCAGTCCAGGAAATCATCTACGATATCACCGGACTTTTGGGAAATCATTTACGATATCACACTGCGAGTTTACACTAACAATCTCCCCCTTAGTTGGATATTTCTTTCCAAACTCAATGTCTTTGCTATGTCTGTAGGATTAGTCTATATACAAATGAACAGCATAGAACACAATATAATATCTCCACAAGAAATTAACTCCCCCTTAATCAAGGAGCTAATCACAAACAATGATTAATCATATAAAACTAATTTATTTCAAACTTTAAAAAGTTTTCGAAATAAACTAAGTTAACATAAAAAACCATAAACCATTGTAGCAAAATATCATCCAAAACTAGCAAAAACAACCTAGCAGTTTAAGTTATAAACAAACCAACTAAAGTGTTTTAGCAAACCAATATAAACAAAAAGAAAATTGTTTAGAGAACCACCAACATCACCAAAATAAAAGAAATTGTTTTTAGAACCACCACCAAATCGGTCCACCCATATGATAGCGCAAGAGACACCAACCTTCGGGTTTGTCAACCTTCAGTTCGGCTTTCTTCTTCTTCAAACTCCTCTTCTTCTTCTTCTTCTTCCTCCACGATCTCCTTCCCTATCACTTCCACCATCACTTGGGCCAAGATCTGGTGGTAGCACTGCGATAGCACCGGCTCCATAAGTTCCAAGAAGCGGCAGATCCTCCCCCGTTTGGGAAGAAATTTCATCAATAAAAACATTTGTTACCTCGCTTAAGCTTAGCCCATCCTCAAAGTTCTCCCATTGCACTTGATCGCTTGTGCAGGAAGTTAATCACTGTTGCCTTTGGGATTGATGGTCCAGAGTTGCCCAAAAGATTCATCATGTTGGTCAGAATACTTGCAGCATCAGTTCCTGCAGAAGTATTAGGGGCAACACCTGGGGAAGCACTTGGGATATCACGTGAGATAGTACTGGGAAGAGTAGGGGCTGTTTCATCAGATTTGTTCCAAGGGAGATCTTTTGTATACCTTTTACCTTTTTTCAGTTGTTGATCAATGGTATAATACTCAGGTTCATTGGTGAAAACATCAGAGGGTTCAATGGGCAAGAATTTAAATACCAAAACTTTGAAGATTAGAGAAGGATAGGGGAAAAAGCTAATGTTCACTTCCTTTTTTTCTACCCCATGAAGCTAAGTGTTTGAACACTAATCTTCCAAAGTTAATCCTTAAGTTTTTACCCAATCTATACAACACATTCGCATGCTCCAATGTCACAATAGGTTCATTAGTTGTAGGAAGCCAATTGAATATGCACAATTTGTGAAGCACAGAGTATAGAGAAGATAGCCTAGAAGCATGAAGTTTCTCTTTCACAGGCCAGGATTGTAGTTTGTTGTGAGTGAGCAATTTTACCATTTCATCTCTATTGACCCTAATGCTCTCATCATCTACATTAGGGAGACCTAAAACTTTGTTAATTAGGGCTGAGTAAAAGAATAGACTTTTCCCCTAACAAACACTTTTCCATATTTTGCAGACACTTCATCATCCAAATGAGCATGCAAATTGGCAAAGAAATTGCGAATGACACTCTCAACAAACACAGATGCATGATTATTAGCATTAATAAAATTCATGTCCTTCAAAAACTGAACCACTCCTTCCTTTTCCAACTGACCCTCATCAATGTGCTTTTCTTTTAAAAATCTCTTACTCAAATTATTTAACCAAGATTCCATATTTTCTTTCTTATAATATTCCAGAGTAAGAAAAGGTTTTGGAAAAGCCTTATCCTCTTCAGTTCGAATAACCTCATCACCGTAATTATCACTAGAGGAATGTTTATGAACAGAGGAGGGGGCAAGTGTTACCTCAGATGATATCTTCTTCTTGCTAGCACCTTTGGTAGCACTCACAGTTGCTTTGCCCTTGCCCTTCTTTTTCTGAAAATCAGAGAGGGTCTCCTCTTCATCACCATCTACCCAAGCATCAAATGAGTCCACAGAAGGCTCCTTCTCCTTGTTTGCATCAAAGTTCTCGTCACTCACATGGGGTGAGGACACATCAAGAGAGCTTTCTGAGACTTCAACCGGATTAGAGGTGGTATTTGAAGTTGCCTTGGACTGATTGACCTAATGCGGTTGGAAGACCTCCTTTTTGCAACTTGAGGAGACACTTGGAAGTTGGGGCTTTCCTCTTTCTCTTTGGCTCTACTGGGAATGAGAGTTACCTTAGGGATTCCATGTTCAAACGAGGCAACAGGGGCAGTGGCTGGAACAATCGCCATTGTAGGTGGAGAAGAGCTTGGAGTGATCATTGGAGAAGTTTCCATGGCCACACGAGAAGCCACGGATGGAGCAATGCTAGGTGATATGTCCATTTGGTCCGTGTGAGAAGGTTCGGTATTGGTTTTGGATGGAGAAGCCATGGAGAATTTTGGAAATTTTTGAGATGGAATTTGACCTAGGTTGAGAAAGAGGAAGACGCTGGAACGGGGTTTAAAGAGGTAGAGGGAGTAACGGTTATAGAGAGATAATAGGAGAGTTAGAGAAAAATTAGGAATTAAAGAGAGAGAAATGGATGGGGAACATCTAATTAAATTGATTTGACACTTTAAACTTACCCTATCCCATCTAACCCCTAAAAAAGCTCACCTTTATCCCTATCCACTCATTAACAATAAACCCTAACCACACAAAATTTTTAAAACCCCAAGAATAAAACAACACGGTTGAATTTTTTGTTTTTTTTTTTAAATAAAAACGAAAAAAAAAAAGTAAACTAAATACTTTGTAACTAGGCCCAAAACATTATATGCACAAATCAAAATAAATATGGGTTAGTTACTTACTAAGTTTACCAAAAATACAGGAAACTTGTTGAAGACGTTTTCAAAATCGTAAACTCTTTAATTAAAAAGACTTTCAGATTTTGAGAAATTAATCAACAATATTTCGAAAATAAGAAATAAAAAAACTAATATAGCACACACTAATGTGTTAAGGCAATGATGGTAACACGTAGGATAACACATATGATATAAAACCCCTTGATAAATATTTTTCAGTTTCAAACACTTGAGGCATAACAAGCTGAGCATTTTTCATGCACTTTAGGCATTATAAGCCTATATTCTTTTTAAGTACATTGCTTGTTAATCACGTATCAATACACTTCTTTAAACAAGAAAGCATCGTAGTAACGAGCTCCGTGCTTCGAGTTTGTATTTCAAGTGTAAAGATAAAGTGAGTTTATGCCTTTCAAGTAGGGTACACTGTAGTAGCAAACTCCATGTCCCTAATACTCAGCATAACTCACCTCATACATTCTCATTGGCAAGAGTACATCATTGCAGCGAACACCGTGCCCCGAGCTCAGAGAGAATAGTATGGATAAATGCCTTCGCCTTTTATTTATCAACAAGAAAAGATTAGTGACTTTGTCACTTTAAGCATATGAAGGGGAATGATATCAGACGTGCTAACCTAAATATCAACCTACCATAACAAAAAGGTCAGCATGTGCCACGGTTAGAACTAAGCTAACGAGGATTAAACAAATAATAATGCATTTTTTTCTTTTTTAAATAAATAAATAAAGAAAAAAATACACTAATATACAAGTGTTACCACAGTGATAACATCACACGGGGTAGCACATACAAAGCAGACTTAGAGATTACAAAGACCAAGAGATCTTTTCAAACTAGAAAATCTCTCGTGATCTAAGGCCTTAGTAAAGATATCGGCCGGTTGATACTTAGTATCAATATGATCAATGTTAATTAGGCCTTTATCTACCATATCTCTAAGGAAATGATGACGTATGTCAATGTGCTTAGTATGGGAATGTTGAACAGGGTTTTTTGAAATGTTGATAGCACTCAGGTTATCACAGTACATAGTCAAAGAATTACTCTCTAGACCATAGTCATCTAGCATATGTTTTAGCCAAATAAGTTGTGAGCAACAACTACCAGCTGCAACATACTCAGACTCAGCTGTGAAAAGAGAGCCACAATTTTGTTTATGACTATACCATGAAACTAAATTGTTACCTAAGTAAAAACACCCCCCTTCTAGTACTCTTCCTATCATCCATATCCCGCAGCCAATCCAAGTCACTAAAGCCTACCAAATTGGTATTAGTATCCTTACTAAACCAAATCCCTAATTCACTTGTTCTGAGACATATTTAATTATCTTTTAGAATTAAGGTGAGAGACTTTAGGATTGGCTTGATAACGTGCACAAACATACACGCTGAACACGATATCAGGACGACTAGAAGTGAGATAGAGAAGGCTACCTATCATAGAATGATATAGAGTAGGATCAACATCCTCACCTACTTGGTCTTTACCAAGTTTGAGAGAAGAACACATAGGGATTTTTGAACTTTTTGCTCCTTCCAACCCAAACCTTTTTACTAGGCTCTTTGCATACTTGCTTTGTGAAATGAATATTCCTTCATTTGATTGTTTCACCTGCAAGCCTAGAAAGAATGTTAACTCACCAATCATGCTCATTTCAAATGTTAATGTCATAGCCTCTACATAATCTTTTAAACATGTTTGAGAAGTAGAGCCATAGACTATGTCATCAACATATATTTGAACAATGACTATTTCTTTGCCTTGCCTTAGGATAAATAAGGTCCTATCTGCATCACCTCTTGAAAAACCATATTCAAGTAAGAAAGAGGTTAAGCGATCATACCATGCACGTGGAGCTTGTTTCAAGCCATATAAGGCTTTATCAAGTCTATACACATGGTTTGGTAGATGAGGATCTTCAAATCCTTTTGGTTGTTCAACGAAAACTTCTTCTTTTAAATAACCATTTAAAAAGGCAGCTTTAACATCCATTTGAAACAAAGTAATTTTTAGAAAACAAGCTATAGCCAAGAGGAGTCTTATGGATTCTATTCTAGCAACGGGAGCAAAGGTCTCATCAAAGTCAACACCTTCAATTTGGGTGTAACCTTGAGCTACGAGACGAGCTTTGTTCCTTATAATATTTCCTTGCTCATCTGATTTATTCTTGAAAATCCATTTTGTATCGATTACATTTGTATTAATGGGACGTGGTACTAAACACCAAACTTCATTACGAGCAAATTGTTCAAGTTCCTCTTGCATGGCATGTATCCAAAAATTATCTTTTAAAGCTTCAGAAATATTTTTGGGTTCTAAAGAAGAGACAAAACAGGAATATTTTACCTTGTGGTATATGGTGGACATGCACACATACCTTGCCATTTCACGGTTACTAAAGTGTCCTTTATTCCTTGTTCGTACCCCTTCACTTGCTCCTCCAATGATTTGAGATGAAGGATGATCTCTTCTGATCCTAGCTGGTGGATCCCTTCTCAAATCTTCATGCACATGAGCATCATCATCTGGCTATTCCTCCTTTTCGATTCTTTTGGACAGGTCTTAGGTGATACCAGAGATGCTATCCCTTTAGTGGCAACACTTGGGCCAGCACCTGTGGTATCACTTACTTGATTTTGATCCTCCAGTTCTTTCAGCAATATTAATGGAGATTACTGTACTCCATCACCTGTAACACTTGCTAAATCATCAAAAACAACGTTAATTGATTCCTGAATGGTTTTTAACCTAAGGTTATAAACCCTATATGCTCACATTTACGTCTGAGCATACCCAAGAAATATAGCCTTATCACTCTTAGAGTCAAATTTAGCTAAGTAATCCCGATCATTTAGAACATAACACACACACCCAAATGTATGAAAACAATGAACCTTTGGTATCCTACCATTCAAAATTTCATAAGGTGTCATTCTAGTACCAGGTCTTAGAAAAACTCTATTGCCCGTGTGACAAGCTGTGTTTAAGGCCTCGGCCAAAATCTCTTTGAAATTCTTTTTGAAAACAACATCACACGTGCCATCTCAAGTAAGGTCCTATTTTTCCTTTCAGCCACCCCATTTTGTTGAGGTGTTTTAGGAGAAAAAAACTCATGTTTAAGTTCTTTTAATTGACAAAAAGTAGAGAACAATGAATTATCAAGCTCCGTTCCATGATCAGACCTTATTCGCATGATAAGATGCGGAAACATGTTTTTGATTTTGTAGCATGTAAGACCCAATAAACTTTTCAAAAGTTTACGATTTTTCTTTTAAAAAATATACCAAAGTAAATCTAGAAAAATCATCAACTATTACAAAAAGTATATTTCTATACCTTCTAAACTGTCTACCTCAAACAGTTGGACCCATTAAGAAATCCATATGCATTAATTGAAAACGGTGCGTTGTCCTAGAATACCTCCTCATTATGTTGGGTAGCACTATGGGTAGCACGTGTCGTTGTTTACCCTTTAGACCAATCTTCACATATGATTTTCGTACTTATGTCCAGACTAGGTATACCTCTTATAGCTTTCCAAGCATTTTACTGAGTTTCACAATGTTACGAAAATGGACAGTGACCCAACTTTTGATGTTGCATAGGTAGCATCATCAACCCTCACGGAATGACACACTTCTTTATCCTCAACAAGATAACAGTTGTTACTTGATCTAGTACCAGTCATAACCCAGTTATTGATACAATCAAAGACTTCACAGAGATGTTTTATTGAATTTTTACTTCTCAAGGTTGTCCATCTAAAGTTGGCTAATACTAATAATTAAAGTTGGTTACCGGTCCATCAACATGCGAAAACATTTTTCAAAGCAGGAAATCCGGAGTACATTTAATACGCCTTTTCCTACTATATTACTCTTGCCACCACCACCATATGTTACACTACCACCTTGAATAAGGTTCATATTCCTTTAAAAACATTTTTGTTCCCATCATATCGGCAAAACAACCACTATGCAAAATACCATGAACCTTCAACATTAGTTTTTAAGGCGGTGCATACAACATCACATCTAGGGATTGAACTTAGGTTTCCACACTTTCCTACTTTGATAACTTTTCTTTATTGGCTGGCGGTGATATTCTGACGTGCTAAGCGACACTTAAGGTATCACGCGGAACTTAGACCTGTTTCTTTAAGAGAGTTTTACAATCATTTTTCAAATGTCCATTTAAGAATAATGGCGGTAGCTTTACATATTTTTACCTTGTAGAAGGCTATATGGGAAGATCATAAATATCAACATGATCTCTTTCTTTAACAACAACTAACTTATCCTTCTGTGTTAGACAAAGTAGATGTAACTACTTGCATTTAAAGACTCTTGAAAACCCAGGTACACCGTGCTTGAGTGGTTTGGACAACCCAAGAATTGCATCTAACTTGGCAGTGTTTAGAACTGAAGTATGTTGAGTTTCTTGAATGTTGTCTGTGCAAGAGTAAGTTTGCTCTTGACTTTGTCCACTCCACATCCTTCTTTGTTTTGAACTTCCAATCTAGTCAAGCAGGTCGTGGTGGTCTTGAACCTCTCTTTGGGCAGGGAGAAAGTCACCTTCTTGTTCTCTCTTTCTTCCATTCTCGCTCCACCAATTCTTTGCATAGGTTCTTAAGACCACGAAAATGAGTTCCTCCTTAACGAAGAAGAGCTCCTTACTTTGTTCACCCTCTTGTGAACTACTGCAGTAGTGTTGGCGGAACAGGCGGAAACGGACGAGGAGCACATTTATCAATTTTGAATCATCGTGTGCCGTGTTAAATGATATCGCAGGTGCTATCCCACTTTGGATATCACCTAGGATGTCACTGGGCGATGAATCCGAGTCACAATTTGTGACCACCATTGCTGTTTGGGTCTCGAATCTTCAAATTAATTGGTCTCCTCATCTTCATTGTCAACCGAGAGAAACCGGTAGGTTCTTTCCAATTCTTCCTTAGAGTGTTAGCACACTCATTTGAATAATGAACCATTCAAGAAGCAAGTTGACATTGGATTGATTCAAGGTATTTTGTGAAATCAGGTATCTGGATAGGATCTTGATGGTGCTCTCCTTATTGGGACCACCTTATTCCGAGTAGATCCGAAAATGTCCTCTTGGGCATTGAATTGTACACCTTGGTTTGTT
>JAFEMH010000353.1:0-157500 GCA_022495995.1 Adenophora triphylla var. japonica
TTTTCGGGAGAGAGTCGAAACATTACTCACTCGGAAGATGATGGTCAAAGACGCTAATTCTCATTATCTTTCTGTCTGATTGGGCGCTTCTTCCATCCTGAGGCGGAAGAAGACTGTTTGATGCCGTGACGACGATGATTTACGACTAAGAGTTTCAACATTAATGAAACATGGATCGAAGCCGATTTACCCAGGGATCATCGCTTACCACGCTGTGATGGTTTAGTAAAACCATCCGCCAGTCGATAGCGAAGATCTGAGTCGGAAGAGGAGGTTTGACCTCATCCGCCCAAACGATGTACATCGCGGTTGTGATCACCCACCTTAATAAAGTGTCATTCCCTGTCGGTTACCAGCATCGATGCTTGCCAGAGAGTCTTGAATCGCGATGATGCGCCATCACGTTGCATCAAAGAGTATCATCTTCCAACTGAGACAGGTAGGCGAAATTGCACGAATGGGATAAATCACGCCTCTCGGCCGCAGACGATGCACCATGTGGCATGTCGCCATTAGAATGAATGGAGATTTGCTTCGCTCGCCATCCAGTGGCATCATCATAAATTAACCCAGTTCGCTGTGGTGCTGCTGAGGTCGCCAGAGTGAGCAGAGCCAGGCCTTCTCACGCCACAGACCTGGCTGTAACCGCAATAATGAAAGGGCAGTTCTCTTCTAAATCGGTGAGTTGTCTCAAGCGATCATCCGGTCATTTTCCATGAAATTTCAAGGCAGCACACAAACACCAATTTAAGAGATCGCCGCTCTCTACGCGTTATTGAATTTCTGCATCGATCGTGCAGCCACTCAAATAAGAACATGTTGGCCGTTTTCACCTTCACTGCTCTGACTTAGTCATTTAGCATTGCCCGCACTCTGGCTCTGATGATATCCACGATGATGCGGTATACCGGGAGAAACATCCACTACGAACATCAACATTGTATTCATTTCTCATTAGTCGACGAACGCAGCTTCTCGACATAAAGCTCATTGATAACTATTTTCCTTTCGGCCCTGGTTACACGGGTCCATCGATTCTTTCCAAGAAGATCATAGAGTTTCGAAGCCTTCTCACAGCCGGCTGGTTTGATCATCTGAGCAAGCCGCCGACTGACTGTTCGACGTAGTTCGATACCGCGGAATTCCAGCTGCTGACATCCCCATCGCGCTTTTTAACGTTATCGGTTATCTGGTCTATCGCGCGTCGCCATCAGCTGCGTGAAATCATCCGCATCGGGGATCGACCATGATTTGTCATTGAGTAGCTACGCATGAATACACCTCGAAATAAACATGACGAGGAAAGGGCCGTTAATCTACCAGCGCTAGCGTGCAAAACACAGATCTAATCACTGACCATCGCCAACGACGAGTGTTGCTCTGAGCCGCCTCGCCCACAGAGGCGATAACGTTAATAGTCGCCGAACATGAGCACGTCACAAAGCCTGTACCAAATCTTCAAGGCCTGGCTGCACCGCGAGAGTCGGTCATTGCGCCGATTAACCGCCTGCGTCGGGTCTAGACAAGTCCTCTGCCTAGTTGCCATCGAAATCTTTCAGAACGATGCCTACGCCGAAGATTACGCAGTTCGTATAAGCATCGCATTTCTTTCGCCACGAAATGACTACCTTTCGAGTATCCTTTCGATACACTTTACACGACTTGGCCCAAAAACACTTAATAATTCACAGATAAAGAAGCGCACATATTAAACTTAAAATCGTATCGCATCTTGTTAAAGAATTGGTCAGTAGAAATTGAGCCCAAGTCACGAAGGCATTCGATCACGCGAATTTGTAGTCCGCAGTTGCTTCCAGCGAAAGAGTTGCATCGATGCCGGCGAATGAAAGGACAAAGTCGCTAAAGTCCCACGTGTCCTCAATTAAAGAAAGTCGTCTCTTCAAAGAGAACACACGTCAGCTGTAGCTGAGCACGGGATTCTCACTGAAGTGACAAATGGCCGCGGTAATTCAACACTGTCATGTTCAAATCATAAAGAAATCAAGACCGAAAACATCCGGAAGATGGTCGTGTCGATTGGTTTACTGCACTCTCAAGTTGCTGTGAACATCAGCCGAACGCAACAGGGAAGCGTACCCGTCGGCTGAAATACTGCAGCTGGAAAGTCAACGAGAACAGAGTCGCCAGATGAATTGGCCTCGTGAACGCCGATCGAAGCAATCGGAACATCCGAGTTTCCACAGCGAGTTAATGGCCAGAGCCTTCACGTTAGTAGCATCGGAGATTCGACAGTGATCCTGCCTCTGAAAGAAGCCCCAGTCCGTACTTCAGCAATGGGAGCTCGAAGGCCATGTCGTCCAGAAGACCTTCTCCGGAGGAGCCATGTACAGATCTTCGACGGATCCTTTGCACCCAGGCCGCCATGCAAAAGAAAAAACAAAAAGAGTGCTAAAGACGGCACACTCCAACTGTGGCCGCCTCTTTCTAGTTTTCAACCTAGTTGGGTATTACTCTTTTAGCACTCTTTTTTTTTGTTTTTTTTCTTTTTTTTTTACGCGTAGTATCTCATGCTGCAGCCTTGTCACCATTTACCGGGTGTACAAAGGGATTCCCGTCGAGGTCCGCAAGTTGCATGGCTCCTCCTGAGAAGATCTTCGGACGACATATGGCCCGACCCATACAGCTCCCATTTGCCAAGGGGGTTGATACGACCGGGGGCTTTTCTTTCAAAACGAGATCACCTTCTCGGATCTCCCGATGCTTTACTTTCTTGTCGAAGGCTCGCCATTCTTCCTTGGTAGGCTCGGATGTGTTCCATTGCTTTCAATCGGCGTTCATCTAGCAGGCCAATTCATCATGGCGACTCTCGGGAGCCATTCGACCTCGTTGATCCGGCTTTCCAGCGGTATACCTGAGCGAGGGTATTTCCACTCGATTGGGAGTACGGCTTCCATTCCGTATGTGAGGGCAAACGGTGTTTCCCGATTGCCGTTCGACCGATGTTCCAGCCCCAGAGTGCCAGTGTAGCTTCTCGACCAATCTCGCCTTGAACATGCCCATCTTCCTGGATGATATTTTCCGTGAGTCTTGTTTGCCGCTTCGACGGCTCCGTTGGTTTTGGGGCCTGTAAGGAGATGACTTGTGACGGGTCATTCGGAATTCTGCCACTCTGTCGCATTCCCCTTCGAAGTGGGATCCATTATCTCGAAATGATTTCTACTGGCAACCCGTATCTCGCACATGATGTTCTCTTTGATGAAGAGGGCAACTTTCTTTGAATTGAGGATTTTGTAGGACTTTGCGAGCATCCTTTCCAATTCCTTCGAAGAAATCATCAATCAAGGCTCTTTAGGCTCTTCCCGTTCTCCCAAATTCACACTCGTCAAAATCTCTTCTACTGGGCTCAATTTTCCTCTGTCCGGACAACCCGCTTAAAGATTTTTTTTTGTTGTTTGATTTTTTCGTTTTTAATGTGTCTCGGCTTCTTTATCTAATGAATTATTATTAAGGGTTTTTTTTTAATTCGTCATTAGTTAAAGTGGCAATCAAGGGATACTCAGAAAGGTTCGTCATTTCATTGAAAACGAAAGGGAATACAGTGCTTGCTACAGACTCGTAGTCTTCAGGCGTAAGGCCATCGGACGACCCTAGAGACTCGATCTTAACAAAGAGACTGGGAGGACTTGTCCTAGATTGACACAAAGGGACGGGGGACCAATCCAAGCTTGGTGATCATTTCCTCCTTGGTCGCGGACGGGCCTGAGAGGTTTTCCCAATTTTTTAGCGGCTTTGCTGTTGGTGGCCTCATGACTCGGGAACTGTGCTGTTTTTGTTTTCCTTTCTCAATTGCTGTTATCATCTCTTGGACCGAGGCCAGGTAGATAGCTCATTTTTCTCATCATTTTCAAGACCGGTGGGATTTTATCCCGAGTGACCGTTAGATCTATGTTGCACACTTGGGCCTTGGGAGGCTCGACCGTGAAGCCCGTTAGCATGTGACCTTCCTCATCATGTTTGATTTCCAGAATAGGTATTCCGCCCGTATCTGTGCCCTCCAAAGTGACTAAATCCCCGTAAATGGTCGTCAGATCCCCATTCGAGATGAATTTCACACACTGGTGGAGGCTTGAGGCGACCCCTTTGACCTGATGCAGCCAAGGTCTTCCCAATAAGGCATTAAAAGTAATCGGGATGTCAATAACCTGGAATTCCACAGGTATCAATTTCTGTCCAAACCAGAGGTCCAAGGTAGCGACTCCAAGGACTGCTCGAGATGTTGAGTCGTAAGCTTTGGCTGTGAGGGAGGAAGGCTTCAAGTCTGTAGTCTTGATATCAAGCAGGCTCATGATCTTTGCCGGAAGAATGTTCATTCCGGACCCATTATCAACCAGAACCCGAGGGAGGCGTCGTTCATCCAACTGGAATGTGATGAAGAGAGGCTCGTTATGATCAGCCCCAAATTGAGGGAGGTCGAGATCTGTGAAAGTGATTATGTTCCCGTAGTGGATGTTTCCAATCACCGTACCACGTCATCGGGAGTAGCATCAATAGGGACTAGAGTGCGGGCCGGGCTTTCTTCCGGCTTCGGCTTATGGGGATAGGACGAGGTGAGTAGAGACCGGAGGGAAATGTTGGCCTCGTGTTTGCTTCAACCAGTGAGCACGGGATCCTCTTTTTCGAGTCCGGAGTTTGTTGTCTTAGCATAGGGCGGCGATCTTCTTTTGGTGTTTGATCTCGGCCTTCTTATCCGCCTTGGGATTTCCTTGGAAAATTTGTTCGGATCGGGTCAACGGGTTAACTTCCTCTTGTTGTCTCTTATTTGGATTTCGCTAGGGTCAATGGGGAGCCTTTTTGGCTATTGGCCACCGGTTACGACGGAGTCTAGTGACAGTGAGGGCCGAGCTGCATCGCTCCTTCCTGGGCGGCCCTTATAACTGCTTCCCAGGTCACGGGCTTTTGGGTTTGGGGTTGTGTTGTTGCCCCTTGGATGGCCCACAGAGCTAGGGCGTCCTCCGATTCACTCTCATGGCCGGCCTTGCTCATAGTTATCATGCAACAAGAGTCGCTATTGTCAGGACTCGGCGGCTTTTCGATTTCATCCCCGGTATAGTGCAGCCATTCTGGTTCCTTTCTGTAATACTCAGAGTTGGAGATGATTATAGCATTCTGTGTGGGAGGCGCATCCGGTATCATGCCAGTTTCTAGGACTTCTCTGAAAGCTGACATACATTCGGGGAAGGTGACCTCTTCTTGGGTAACTCTGACAAGGAGTGTTACTTTATTCTGGGGTGGATTTGATCTAACCATGGTTATTTTATCATTTGGGCGGATGGGAGTTAATTTTCCTCTTTCGATCAGATCTTCGACTATCAGCCTGGATCGGACACCTGAAAACCCTTTCCCCAAAGCATGGTAGGCAGTGTTGAATTCTAAGACATCCACGTGCTCAGATCCATGAAACTTCATGGCCTTCATGTCCTCGGTCTCATATTCGTCTTCCGAAGTTTCTTCGTCGTCGCTTGCTGATAACCAGGCATTGTGCCTGGCTCCCATGGGCTCATTTCCGGCATGATTGTTCCAGATTGTTTCCGGATCTGGGGCCTCAGTTGACTCTTCACTCTCGTCATCATCATCATCATCGCTGTCATCGGAATCTTCTTCCCATACTACCGGGATTTTGGCGGAGAGGGAACGCCGATCAAACCTGTTAGGGGAATATGGGTGCGTGCAGCCGCAGAAATTGTCATATGCTCCCATTCCCGGAAGTGGTAATTGTGACTCAGCTTCTCCTCCCAGAAATTGCGGGGGAAGAGTGAGAGGGGGTGGCACGTATTTGACACCAGGTAGAATGTAGAAGGATTCTTCCTCCTCTGATTCTTCAGTTTCACTACCTTCGGGGTCGCATTTGACTTCTCCAATAGCTAGTTTGCAGAAGTGTACTAGCTCCAGATGCTTTTCGGCCTCTTTGCTGATAAGCCCCAGTACAGGTGCTCGCCGGAAGCTTTCTTGTTTGATTCTTCTCGATTGTTCTAACCATCTTGTGTAAATGGTCCTCTCATGTTTTGACCGGAACAGCCCCAGCTCTTCAGTATTGGCCTTCCCTTTATCCGAGCAATAGCGGGCCTCGTATTCTTGCAAGGAGTCTCTGATATGAGACCAAGATGGGTTGATTCGTTCGATGTCCTCAAGGCTGAGGGGGAATCCGAATTCAGGATCCTCGATGAGGTTGGCCACGGGTATTTGGAGACTTTCATCAGCATCTTCCTGGGCATGCGAAGATTCTCCGCATTCAATCATATTCACCTGATTATGGTTCCTTGGCAGAGGATTTTTGACTGTATTAGGCCCCTCGGGGCCTTCCAACTTTCCTTGCTCTATTAGCCCCTGGATTGCCTTTTTCAGAGTGAAGCGGTTGTCGTCCGATGTCCGTGAGCTTGATGAAAAGCACAATACTTTGTAGTATCCACGGGAGCATTCGGATTTACGGGTTGGAAATTCTCCAAAGGCCGCAAAGCAAGCCTTCTTTCACCAGTCCCTAAAGATGTCGTTCGGGGCATTCCAAAGTTTTCAAGATTCATGACCCGTGGTCCGGGCTCTACTGGTTTCCCGGGAGCAAAAGGAGTTGTGTTATTACATTCCTGTCCCGCATAGTTAATCATTTCTTTGCCTTTGGCGATACTTGAGCGTGTTTGCAGGAGGAGCCCGATATCAGTAGGCGAGTGCGGCGGCCGGATTCTTGGTGTAAGCCTTTTCAAACTTTGCTTGCAGAGTTAACCATGGCCCGTAAGTCCGAGTACGGAAAGTGACCGAGGGAGGCTCTCGAGAATGCGGTTTCAAGCATGACCGGAAGATGTCCAGTTGTTCCTCTTCGGAAGGGGGATGGCCATTTCACCGAGTTTCGAATTCCACCGCTTGTAGAAGTCCCCAACATTCTCATCGGACGCCGCACCGTTGTTTGTAGGTCAACCCTATTTGTTTCCCATTCCAAGTTGGCCTTATATTTTTTGTGAAGGCATTGGTAATCTGGTCCCACGTAGCCACGGCTTCGGGTTTCAAACGGAAGAACCACTTTAAGGCGCCTGGACTTCAAAGATAGATCGAAATAATCACCAACCGCTGATTGGTACATCCTTTGGCCTTCATCGCCAAGGTATATGTGTCCACATGGGTTTTCGGGCATGCAGTCCCATCAAAGAGATCCAAATTAGGCATCACGAATTTGTGGGGCGGAGGAACAATGGAGTCCGGGTGTAGGCCGGAAGGCGTACTTCTTGGCGCCGGTTCGGCGATCTGCGCTTTCATTTCCTTGTGTTGTTCCATGAACCGGGCCGGATGAGGGTCTTGTGGCGGAACCATGGCATTCAAGCTAGTGGCCGAGCTAGAGAGAGGAGCTACCACCGGAGGCGATCGGGTGGAGGGAACGGCCGACCCGGGACGTAGGTGAAAACTTGTCTGGGCCGAGTTACCACTGGGAGCATGAGTAGGAGCCTGAGCAAAAGGATAGAACCTTGCGGCTTGTTGTTGATTTTCAAGCGGCAAAGTAGGTGGAGGCAGCCCCGATGTAGCCGGATAACTTGGATTTCCGTGAGCGGGGCCCGTAAGTAGGCTTGAGTGCGGCCGCCGTCCGGATTGTTGAATTGCATGGCCGCTGTGGTGAAGGTGTGTAACTCGGGGTACTGCGGTCCTGGTGATTCGGATGACACCGGGATGGAGGCTTGGTAACCCATAGAAGTCTCGAGTGAGGAATGGATTTGTGTGAGGAGCGGCGAACTAGTACTGCTCGAGGAGGGGCTCCCGATCGTGGCCCGTAACCATGTTGTGGCGGCATCCCGAACCGTGGCCGTTGTGGCCCTTTGAACCGTTGCGAAGGCCCGGATTGATCGGTTCCAAAGCGCGGGATCCCGATTATGGCATTCCGAGATAGCCCCAACCATGAGAAGACATTCCGTACCGATTTTGCCCCATTGATTTGTGTCGTCGGGCTGCATGGATCCGGTGGTCTCGTGGGTTGGGAGCCGGTGACCCGAAAATCGAGGAGCATGGGTTACGGTAGTGGCACCATAGGAGGTGGGTGGCGGCATCCTGGTGTAGTCGGGCGGCGAGAGTGGGGTTGGCATCCTCGTCTTCTTCCACGGTGAAGGTGCCATGCGGATTGAGGCCGGCGGCCGGACCATGGCTCTTAATAGCCTCCATAAGGCTATTTAGCCGTGCTTCTGTCGTAACCTCATTTGTTCTCGCAACCGATTCCACTTGTTGCTCTGTCCGAGGGGTCCCGGAGGCGGAGTGACGTTGTCCCCATCATTACCGGCCGTGCGGACATTCTCAAACCCGGAGTCGGAACAAACGGCGAAGGCGATGACGCGCTCGACTCTTCCCAACTAATCAAACGATGACCCGGTGCCCGAAACCAAGATTTGTGCGGAGGCTGGGGAAAGGACACGAAGGTTCGAGATGTGCAGGAATGGAAGGAGGGTAGGTGTTTGGGCTTTAGGCTCATGCAATATGCGATTATTTGTTCACGTTTACTTAAAACATGCTTTATTAACCTAATCGGTTGGAAAAGATTGCTCTTCTTTTCGCAAACTACTCTGGATCCTGGATCGGTGGGCCCCGTCACTACGTCTATAAGCCCCTCGTATTCCACCCGTATTTCGACCTCCCGGGGTGGACGGCCCGGCGAGGGTCCTATAGGGCAAGCGGGTCCCACCGACCGAAAGAAAACGATCCTAAAAGTCGGCGGGTAATCGAGTCTTAACGAGCATTCGATGTAAATTACGGACAAAGGCGACGTCAAAAGTCAAGATCGTGTCCGAGGGCTCGACGAAAAGTCGGCATGATTTGACCGATAAGCGTCCACAATTGATCTTGACTTGTCGTCGCTAAGCCGTAATTAGGCATGGAATAATCATTAATCCTTGATGACTCGGTGTCAATGCTGGGAGTCGATGTATAATTTGTGCCGCCGAGCCGAAGTCAAGGCGCCGGTCAATATCTTGGTCAAAGTCTGCGGCGGAAAACCGGCGAACTTCGACCGATTAGGGTCCCCGAAAGATATTGAGTCGGTATGCCGACAAAGGCTTGAAAGGAAAGGTCTATACACGTACAGGCATGACACGCACTGACTAAAAACCAACCGGGTCTCGGACAAAGTGTGTCACGGACAAGTGCATGGTCGACACGAGGCTCCATGGGATGTTTGGGTAGTCCTGTGCTCATCCGAGAGGCGTAATAAGACCAAACGAACCGCGACAAGGATTTCCCCGGGTTAGGGACGTAGTGTGCAGTGTACGGTCATGTGCGCGTAGTGTGCAAGCAGTCTATATTCTTTTTCTGAGTAAAATAGAAATTTTTTTATGTGTCTTAAAAATATGATGCATGATTTTTTTTTTTTTGAAAACTTTCTTCTCCTTTTTTTTTTGAAATTTTTTTTTTTTTGAAAGTTAATGAACACATAAGCACAAGAATTCCGACAGTTAGGGACATTATTCCGACAGTCAAAATTTTGACTTTCTCCGAGGCGGCCAAAACAACACGAAAACTGTGCAAAAATCAACACACACACAAAAATGATTTTCAAAGCCGGGACGGAAGCTTGACCCTCAAAAGCTTTTTCTTTTTTTTTTGAAAACGGTGATACCGGTACGTGGGATTGTTAGACCACAATTTATCCCCGACTCGTGTTAGGAGGCTCTAACGGGAAGTTTAATGGTTTCCACCAATATACCAAATACCATTTTTTAAAAAAAAAAAGCTTATTCCCCCGCGGAGTCGCCACTGTGATGATGTGTCGCCATTTCGCGGGAAAAAATTCGATTTTTCGCGTTTCTTTGAAAAAAACCAAATAAAACCCGTGAAAAAGAACGGAGTCGCCACGCCATTTTTGTTTTAAGGGCCAAAACTTTGAAAAAAGCCCGAGATCAGAAATTTGGGTTCGGAGGTCATGTTACACGCCGGGAAGGACGTTAGTGTGCACCCGGAATGCCTCGTAAAACGAGTCTTCCAAGCTGAAAATCATTTGTGTGTGTGTGTGTGTGTTCTGCAGCCAGAACAAAGCATGCGATCATAAACCTATGCGATCAAAATAAAACGGGTCAGAATTTTCTGCAGCAGATTTGTTTCCTATTTGATTAAAACTCTTCTTAAATTAGATTTAGGGTTCCTTGTATTACTATATAAGCATAATTTCGGCCTAGAACATATTGTAGCAACATATTAGAGAGGAGACTAATACATATTGGCTTGGCAATTGCCCCCGGACGTAGTTCACGAGTTGGTGAATGAACCGGGTAAACAACTCTTGTGTTCTTGTGTGTGATTGTTTCTTTCTTGTACGTGTGGGTGTGTTGATTTCCTTATCTTGATTGCAACGGAGTATCACCAATTTCACAACAACTGGTATCAGAGCTTTGGTTCGGAGGATTCAAAATCTTTTTCATTAGTTGATTAATTTTGAATCGCGTTCTTGGGGATTTTGGTGAAGCAGTCAAGATGAAGAACTCAATCGAGAAATTCAACGGTGTGAATTTCACGTTTTGGAAGACAAGGATTGAAGACTACCTTTATTGTAAGGATCTTCATGGACCCTTGAAGGCGAAGCCCGAAGACATGTCACAAGGGGATTGGGAGACGTTGGATCGGAAGGCGTTAGGAGCGGTAAGGAGTGCCCTAACCGACGACGTTGCACTAAATGCTATGGAGGCCAAGACAACGGTGGAGTTGCTACAAACGCTGTCGGACATGTATGAGAAGCCGTCGAATATCAATAAGGTGCATTTGATAAAGAGGTTTGCGAATGCGAAGATGTCAGAGGGGCAGACAGCGGCAAGTCATATCGGCAATTTCAAAGGTATGGTGGACCAATTGAAAAGTGTTGATATTACTTTCTCCGATGAAGTGCTAGCTTGTTTTCTACTAAAGTCATTGCCTGATAGTTGGGAGGTTACTGTCACAACGATTAGTACGTCGAAAACAGCATTGGTGTATACGGAGGTTAGAGATCTCATCCTTCAAGAGGAGTTGCGAAGGAAAGAGAAAAGGGGAGAATCGTCCGTAGATGGGGCTGCACTTAGGGTGGAGAGAAAAAGGGGAGGACCGAAAAAGGGGAAAAAGGTCAAGTGCTACAATTGTGGTGAATTGGGGCATATCAGTTATGACTGTCCGGGAAAAGGTGGTTGTGCTAACGTGGTGGATGATGGTGGTGATGTATTAATCCTAGGGGAGGAGCAGTCGGGTGAAGATTGGGTGTTGGATTCTGGAGCTTCTTGTCATGCTAGTGGGGATGCAGAATCAATGAAGCGATACAAAACTGGAGATTTGGGGTTCTCTATCTTGGTGATGGTCAACCATTGAAGATCAAAGGTAAGGGGGATGTGATGATGAAGACACCTAATGGGGTTGTTTTACAACTACACAACGTGATGCATGTTCCGAATTTGAGGAGAAGGGTGATTTCTGTGGGACAACTTGACAGTGAAGGGTATGGTGTTTCTTTCATTGGTGGGTCTTGGGAAGTCACAAAAGGGGCTAAGGTGTTGGCTCGTTGGGTTAAGGGGAAGATGTTGTACTCTACCTACAATATCGATGTTCGTTCCGGTGGGAGCAAGAGGCTAAAGAACCGGCCTGTTGGTGTGAAAAGGGGAGACATCAAGAAATGGTATGTTGGGGGGGACTCAAAGTTGATCAACGTGGTGTGGAAGTCCAAGGGCCCTAACAGAGAGCGGATTCAGACCAAGAACAGTCGATGCAAGAAACAAGGTGTGTCCAAGTTTCAAGGGGAGGCATTGCGAGGAAGGTGGGTCTGGAGGGAGAAGGCGAAGTTAGACTTGCGGGGAGAAATCAAGGTAGAAGCTGATTTGGGGAGGCAAGAACGATCTAACACGGAGAGGTTGAAACGTCGCTTGGTTTCAACTCGCCTTAGTACTTGAGGAGAGGTGCGGTAGTGTCAAGCCAATATGGATGAGGGGGGGAATGTGCTCGAAGGTCTTTACTCCGTGGTGGGAGTTGATGGGTGATTTTATGTTTGTTAGTTTAGTCTCCGGTGGGAGATTGTTGGGATTGGAGTCCTAAACTACAAGGAAGAAAAGGGGCCTAAGTCGGAGGAGTTGCTGAATCAAGGAGGAAATTCGGGGAAGACCTTCTGTCGCGATGGGCGACCGCCCAGGAGGATTTGGGCGACCGCCCAGGAGTACAGTAGGTTCGGCTTGGTGAATTTTGGCTTGGGCGACCGCCCATGTTGTGGTGGGCGACCGCCCACGTGTCGGGTCAGAATTTTCTGCAGCAGATTTGTTTCCTATTTTGATTAGAACTCTTCTTAAATTAGATTTAGGGTTCCTTGTATTACTATATAAGCATAATTTCGGCCTAGAACATATTGAAGCAACATATTAGAGAGGAGACTAATACATATTGGCTTGGCAATTGCCCCCGGACGTAGTTCACGAGTTGGTGAATGAACCGGGTAAACAACTCTTGTGTTCTTGTGTGTGATTGTTTCTTTCTTGTACGTGTGGGTGTGTTGATTTCCTTATCTTTATTGCAACGGAGTATCACCAATTTCACAACAAGGACATCTATTGAATCCTCCTGGAGGTTCAGCAAAATGAGTAGCAGGAATTTACTTATAAGGATATCAACAATAAAGAGAAAGCATCAAAAACAAAATCACAACTCAAACACATACTCCCTCAGTCCCAAAATGATTGTCCCACCTTTTTTACTTTTATTACGAAGGAACTTTGAACAATAAATTTAGATTTATTTAACTATACAAATGAAAATCTAAAACTCATTATTGATACACCATCAATAATACTATCAATTGCAAGTTTTAGATCTTCATTTGTATAATTAAATCAACCTAAAATTATTGTTCAAAGTTTCTTCGTAATAAATGCAAAAAAAGTGGGACAATCATTTTGGGTCGGAGGGAGTATTAATTGACAGAAATCTATTTCAAATATAGAACTTTAACACTAACATTAGGGACAAACTTTTAAATTGCCAAATGAAGTTACAATTTGATGACGCCAAGCTTTTCAGGGTCAGGAGCGGTTCAAGGATATCTGGCTTGATATATTTAGTGGATTGATGTACCTAAATCACAACATAAATAAGCACCGTTAAGGTCAAAGTTGGATGTTACTCCAACTCAGGCCCTCGGGTGTGAGAGTAAGAATACTGAGATAATAAGGCTTTGAATACCTTGGAGTGTGTGTGTGTTTAGGGTTTTAGAGTAATAGGGCTTACTCAATATATTTGGAACTTACCTTGCCCAAGGGGACAAAGGTCTTCTATTTATAGGCAATGTAGTGGTGCTTGTTGATGTAAGCAATGAGATCAGCCCTATGGGGCACTTTGGTATTTGACCAGCTACACGTGTCCGCAGCTAATTGGCCCTGTCAGGGAGGGAACATTGACTGCTGCAGGGGCATGGCTGAAAGGGACATGAGCCGTGTGGCTGGCTTGGCGCATTAAATGAAATAGTAGGTTCCTGACTGAGCCGCATTAAATGCGTGATGGGGGAGCCGGCAACTTGCATGTCAGAGCCAGTAAGCTAACTTGCTCAGTAAGGCTTTGACATTAACCGGGAGGCAGGTGAGATAACCGGGAGGCAGACATGAGCCCGCGGTCAACATCGTGGCCGCGGTCAAAGGTATTTGACGCGGGTGTGATGATGTGTCGCCATTTCGCGGGAAAAAATTCGATTTTTCGCGTTTCTTTGAAAAAAACCAAATAAAACCCGTGAAAAAGAACGGAGTCGCCACGCCATTTTTGTTTTAAGGGCCAAAACTTTGAAAAAAGCCCGAGATCAGAAATTTGGGTTCGGAGGTCATGTTACACGCCGGGAAGGACGTTAGTGTGCACCCGGAATGCCTCGTAAAACGAGTCTTCCAAGCTGAAAATCATTTGTGTGTGTGTGTGTGTGTGTTTTGGCCAAAATAATTTGAAACTCAGAAAAGTAAAAATTGGGATATATTTTTAAGACTTTAAACTGATCCCATGATTTTTTGGAAGATTTTTGGATTGAGATTTGGTACTCAAAAGACCTTTTGAAGTTGAGAGCCACTTCTGCCAGAATGAAAAAGGCAGTGGACCTTTGATTTTGAAATGGATTCAAGGGTCTTAAAACTTCATAATATGGATAAACTCATAGAATGAAAGTTGTTCCAGACACCTTAAATAAGATTTTTGCGAAGGAATTTTCCATTTTGGAGAAGATTTGAGGGGTCAAAACCTTCTGGAAACCTCAGATATGAGATCTGGATTCCCAGAAGCTGATGAACTAGCCTCTGAAAGAAAATTTGAAAAGAGGAGTTTTACTCATCCAAAAAATAAAGTAAAAATATTTATGGAAATATCTGGATGTTGGCTACAAAAAGTGCTTTGTAGTCAACACCAAATTACACATTTATCTGTGTCCAAAAAATTAGACCATGGACTGAGGTCTGAGGAAATTGCTACTGGACAGCAACTTCTCAAGAAAGAAAATATGATTTTAAGGGGGGTTTTGCATCCATGCTCGTCCCCATTTCCCTAGGTTTTGGTTAGTGATCACTTGACATTTTAGTGGTGAATCAACTATACCAAACCATCCTTGGGGTACATTAGGACTAAGCACTTCATTTGCTTGGGAAGGGGAATTTTATCCTTTGAAAATGAGATTTGATGCTTGAAAATGGTTTTTAGGGTTTTGAAAATGCATTTGCAAGAAAAAAAACACATTAAAGAAAATGTTGATCCTTGTAGAAGATCATCCATGGAGATGGACTTCCATGGTGATCTTCTTGGATCTTAAGACAAGAAGAAGAATGAACTACATTTTGTAGTTTGAAGATGCATGCATGGATGAGAGATTTAGGGTAAGAAGAGTGAGGTTATACCTATCTTCCTTGAGTTTGTGTTTGAATGGGTTCAAGGCTTGAATGTGTTTAGGGTTTGAATTTGAGAGTGAGTGTGAGTTGGGAAAGATTCAAGAGAAAATGGTGACAATTCAAGTGAATTCTCACTGTTTTCTCTCTATATTTCGCCAGAGGTTCAGTGCAAATTGTGTTGTGGCTCCTTATTTTTGTGACTGGAGGGCTCAATTTATAGCCCTCCTGAAATGACAAAGGTATCCGCGCGGACAAGGTTGGTAGCGTGCACTGTTCATTAAATGCAGCTTCAGGCTTTGGACAGGAAGAATAATCTTTTGAAAATTCAAATTAAACAGCCAGTTTATGTTCCAGCCACTTCTATTTTTGGTTTTCTTCCTTTGTTTTGCTTTTTAAGATTCTTTTTGAGGTTTAACCTTAAATAACAATGCCCACTTTGCCCTTGCTTTGTTAGAAAAGTTAGGATTGTTAGGAAATGTTAGGAATGTTAAAACTTTCGTTAATTTTCTAACGAAAATACTAACAAGCTCAAATTGGAGCACTTACAGCGGGCACGGAAGACGCGGTCATGCCTCCTGCGGGCACCGATCCAGCGGTCAAGATCCCTGCGGGCACCGATCCAGCAGTCAGGATCCCTGCGGTCTTCGATAGGGATAATGCGGGGAGGGACGCGGTCTTGACCTCAAGGGCCTATCTGTCCGCGGTCTTCCCCCAGTGGTCTAGGAACTGTCACGTCACTGGTTCCTTGGGCCAGACCGAGCGCGGGCCCGGTCCAGTAGATCCGGGCTCATCAATGGCCCCTAGCTCCAAGTGTGATTATTTATGGTCTGAGTGAGGAGCTACTAGAAGCTCGGTTGGATTAGACCGCTGCTTTGGCGAGCACCAGTGTTGGCATTTTTGTTGGTTGTTGCTTTGCCTCATGGGCTTATGGGAACGTTCGGGAGGCACCAGTGAGAGACACGTGGCCCCTTGCATGCTGTGCCTCCCGGTTAACAAGTGGGCCCCTTGGCAGATGAAAAGACGGGGCGTGGTATGTACAGGGGGTACATGTCAATCATCTAAGAGGGGTAATAAATGCTAACCGACGGATTTTTCGAATTTTCAAACGTTGGAGACGGTTTAGGGTTCGAGGAACGGTTTGTGGGCTAATTAATACGGGTTAAACGGGTTAACCCGTATAGGTAGGCCTTATAAATACCAAACCCTTAAACCTCAAACCCTTTTTACCGTCTTCAAACCTTCAAAGAGCTTTAGAGAGAGAATTTTTGCTGCGAATTCCGTGCTTGTGTTCTTCGAATCCAACCCTCCAGCTTTTCTTTCATAAGTAATTGTTGGGGTGTTTCTTCTTCATCTCTTTCTGTTTTCCTTTTCTGGGTTTTGAACAATGACCACTCGTGAATTTGGACCCCGCCGTCCCATAGAGTTAGGAGATGGAACCACCCCTGATACCTTCGCCGTTTGTAAACGGACGAGGGGAATATTTAGGAAGGTAGGACTAGGGTGGTTAAGGCTGTCCCTGGATTGTTTTTTGTATTTCTGTGAGAAATCAGATTGGGGGTCGTTCGTCCCACCCCGGTTGTGGGAGGCCAAGAGGAAGTACATTTTTAACCGTGACGTATTGGTGTTGGGGGATACCAGTAGGCTAAGAAATTTTGTGATGGGGGTTTTGTGCAGGTTTCCCCGCGAGAGAGATCAGGCTTTGAACGCCGTTGAACTTGTGAGGAGAGCGATCCGTGTCCCCGACCAAATAATTGACTGGGAGAAGTGTGAACTAATGGATCTTGATCAAACAAATGATGTGCGGGCACCGAGCACCGGGGACCTGAGTGACCCTTTAGATGTTCTGCCCCTGAGTACCATATTTCCCAATGTTGTGCCCGGGGCCCCTAGTGCTAACCCAATTGAACTGAGTAGCAGTGAGGAGCTGGAGCCTCTGAACTTTGAGGTGACCGGAGGCGGGGGAAATGAGACTGAAGTAACTTCTGCCCGCGGTGATTCCACCGGTCTCTTTGGCTCGATGAGCACGGAGACCGAGGAGGATGACCGCGAGGTTGAGGATAGGAGGGCCACGGGGACCTCTAAGAAGGCTGCTGAGACCACGGAGATTGTGGATGCCTTTGAGGACTCTGACTCCGAGGAGGAGATAGTTGTGGCCCCTGCCCGGAATAAAGGCAAGAGGCCAGCTGGTGGGGTGAATCCTGGTCGTGGCCGTGGTAAGAAAGCCAAGGAGGTGGCTACTATTGACTGGGAGGAGGAAATTTATGAGATGTACAACGTTGACCGTAATGCCTTCCGTGTCCGCATCCTTGGGCATGTTCAATTGAAGGATAAGGAAAAGCTGCGGCCAGAAACAGTAGCAGATGTCCGCGAGGACAACAGAGCCTGCGTTTTCTATGGGGTCCAGTTTGAGAATGGCTTGAGGCTGCCTCTGGACCCTTTCTTTTATTTTTTCCTTGAGTTCAACCGCTGTCTCCCAATGCACCTGACCCCCAATCCAATCAGGGCCCTTGTCTCCTTTATAACGGTTTGTAGATTCCTGGGTCATGAACCTACCCTGGCCGGGCTTTACGCTTATTATCAGAACCAGATCAGTCGTGGCATCCTGAGCTTGAAGGCTAGGAACTATTCTACCCGGACCTTCTCTCCCTCATCGAACAAATTTGACCAATGGAACCAGAGGGATATCTTGGTCATCGAGTCTAGGTTTGGCTGGCCCTTCTCCAAACCCTCAAGTCCAGTCCCGATGAAGGTGGCCGCTAATAGTTATCCAGACCCCACTTCTGCCGAGGGTATGCGCTGTGCCATAGAGAAACATCTGGCCACCTATCTAGACAGCGGGGAGGAGCCCGTATATGACGTGGGCGCCATCGTTGAATCTGAACCCCTATTAATCTACTCGGGGGTGGATCCTCGCAGGGAGGGTGCCCCACATGCCCCCAGAGTAGAAATAGAGCCCATGCCCCGTGACCCTGATTGGAAGGTGCACGAGCATTACCAATTTGAGGCTGATTGTAAGACCTGCATGCTGGGCGCTGAGTGCGAGCCTCCAGAACTAATTGGTCTCTGACTCTTTATAAGTCTGTTGCAAATTTATCTTGCTTTTGATTTTTTCGAACTGCATTCTAACCATTTTTCTTTTCCTCCAGAGTAGATCCAGAAGAGTATAACTTCTGATGGCCCCTCCAACTGCCGCTCAGATGAAGGCCAATAGGGAAGCTGCCTTGAGGAGGCAAACTGAGATGGGAGGACTCCCGGGCAAGGATAAAACTGTGCCCATAGTAAGTAGGAAGAGCGGGGAGCCTCTAACCAGCTCCAAAGCTATCCCCACAACCGGGGAGCTGCCTCCACCCCCAAGGGGTCCTCCCCCTGCCCATGATGTCCGGGCATCCTCTCCTGGTCGCACTATTCCTTCCGGGCATAATATAGAGCCCCAGAAGAGGACTGAGAGAGAAGCGGATCTTGCGCACAGGGAGAGGGCCTCCAAGTCCCAAAAAGTGGGGGACACTCAAGTTCGGGGCTCTACTGTTCCTGCCTCCGTTTCCACCACTGCTCCCCCCCACCGCGGGGACCATCTGCTCCACTGCCTATCCCATAGCTTCCTTGGCCACCCGCGAGGAGACATGGGCATTGAGGAAGAAGGTGGGTGAAGTGCCCACCATCACAGGAGTGGACTTATATGCCCGATCATCCTACAATTCTGCTGTGGGGATCGGGCTTATCAACAGGCTCTATGCCCCGGACTTCTATCAGAATGTGGCTGAGAAGGAGAACCCGTCAGTCTTGATGGGAGATATTGGGCTTTCCCTCACCGAGGTAGGGACCTTTCTGCCTGTCTCTTTACTTAGCTTCTTACATCACCATATTTCTGACTATCTTCCTCGCAGGTGGGCAACAAAGCTATGCGGCTTCAGGAATGATGCGACAGCTTGACCGCTGAGTTGGATAACAACGCAAAAGACTTGGCGGGCAAGCTCTGCGAGCTGGAGCAGGCTCAGGAGAAGGTGGGAACCTTGAACTCCCTCCTCGATGCCAAGGAGAAAACCCTCTCCACCAAGGAGGCTGGCCTGAAGGGTTTTCAGGAGAGGTTGACGGAGGTGGAGGAGAGCTTGAAAAAAGCTAAGGGGGAGAGGGATGAGCTCCGGGGAAAGAGGGCAGAGAGGGAGCCCAGGAATGCCGAGCTGTGCCAAAGGCTGGAGGCATCCAAGACCACCATCTCCACCCTGGAGGCAAAAGTTGATGAACTGTCCGATCAGCTGCTCCCCCTTAAGCAATTTCAGTTGGAGAAGGATGCCATACTGCTCGCCGCTAGGAAGGAGGCAGTGGAGGAGTATAAAAACTCCGAAGATTTCAAGAGGCAACTGCGAGAATCTCGGCTCAAGATGAGGCCGGGTCCTGGACACGGGTCGGAACTTTGCGGCCACGGGCATGTTCTCTGTTCAGCAGTTGGCCGTGATCGGCTCACTGGTTGCTACTGACACGGAATGCCTGCCCGGGCATGCATTAGTTCCTCTGTCCGAGGACGAGGTCAAGGGTTTAGAGCTCTCCGCTGCGGCCTCCTTGCCTCATGTGGCAGAAGTAACTGCCCTTGGCCTGATCGCCGAGCTGGATGAGCTGAGATTTGGGGACAACCCAATACCCCTTGGGGATGCCATAGCTCGCGTTCTTCCAAATGGGCCTGCTATAGGTGATCTTTTCCCCCAGCGGGCAGCCCCCACTCCGGTCTCTGCTGAGCCTTCATCTGATCCTATCACAGACCTGCTGATGAATAGTCTTCCTTCTCCAACCCCGGCCTCAGAAGCGGGCACAGGGAGTGCGGCCACCGAGGACCCCAAGGACCAAACTCCTTTAGTTTAGGTTTTTTGTTTCCTTCGTTGTAATAGATGGTAGGATTTTGTAATTATTTTCTCATTATTAATAGAAGCATTTTTTTTTTCGTGACTATTCTCTTAATTGCTTGTCTTGTAGGCTATTTTGAGTGTTCGCAATTTTTGAGTACCTTGATACTTGCATTCTTGCTCTTTCTCCAGCGTTTTTGACTTGCAATTAAACTTTATACTCTCCTTCTGCGGTCAAAAGCTTAGTAGGCCCTTTGCCCGCATTTTTTGAGTTTTCCTAACTCATTATTCAAAATCACATGAATTTTTCGTGAGAGTCAGCCCTATTTTTCTGTGACCGCATTTGTTTAGTCTTGTGGCAAATTTAGGGGTCTTGACCCCAGTTTGTCTATTTGGCTTTGTTAAACTTGTTTAATCACTCTCATCCATTTACACTTATTCCCAGCCTTGCGAGCTGTGGTGTAAGTCAAAAGCAGCCAAGGCAAGCTACTTTCATAGGGCATGTAGAATGTGGCCGTGAGGCTATTGTCTACGCAACAGAAGGTAGGAGCATATTTAGCATAGAGGCCCTTTAATCCCCTGGCATCTGTATCCCCTTATTGGAGGTTCACGCTTTTTGACCCTTTATTCAAAACCCCTTGGAGTTTTTTGTGAGGGTCTTATGGCGATCATGTAAGCGGGCTTATATGTAGGTCTTTGTTACATACAGGCATGCGAGTAACGTCCCTAACGAGGTCCTTCGCGCAATTAGTGGGTCCGGACTTCAGGTCTTTGTCTCCACTAGAGTTCGTAGGTACGGGCATCATGGCCTTTGTACCTACGTTCATCTATATCTACTTTTTCTTAGTGGTGTCACGCGGGCAGGACGGAGTATCCTCCCCGCGATCGAGTACGGGCTTAATGGCCTTTGTACCCATATAGGCTTGCGGATCTTAATGGATCTTTGCGCATCAGTAGGTAGGAGCTCATATGTTGGCTCTTGAACCTACTGGCATCCGCTTGCGGGCATCCACCTCAGCTTTTGAGGCTGGTGGGAAAGGCGTTATAACTATTTTTGCAACAAAATTTGATGGTAACTTCATACTTATACATATAGGGGTCTATACTCTCTCCAAAAATTACAAAGATATCAAAAGTACTTTCTGAGGTGATCGCTATTCCAAGCGTGTTTAAGCTCTTCTCCTTCTTTTGGTCGCAATATGTAGGTACCCTCCTTGACTATTTTGGTGACCTCATATGGTCCCTCCCATTTCGGGGACAGTTTATTGAAACCAGGTTGGGTCCCTTGGACCTCTACGCTTCTGAGTACCCAATCTCCAACTGAAAAACTCCTCTTATTTACCCTTTTATCATGGTGCTTCTTCGCTTTCTGCTTGTAGTTCACCATTTTTTCATTTGCCCGAATTCTCTTTTCTTCGAGATCGTCCAAGTCACACCTTCTGTTTGCCTCGTTTTGAGACTCGTCGAAGTATGTGACTCTGTACGAGGGTAGGGCTACCTCAACTGGAGCCATTGCCTCTGACCCATACGTGAGCGAGAAAGGAGTTTCTCCTGTAGAATTTCTTATTGTGGTGCGGACAATCCATAATGCGGTCTGGAGTTCGTCCAACCATCGTCCTCCTCGCCCCTCCAAGTTTTTCTTTAGGGCGGTCAGGACTAGCTTGTTCGCGGCCTCAGCTTGGCCATTTCCTTGGGGGTAAGCAACTGCAGACTTACGGTGTTGCACTTTCATTCTTACGCATTCAGCAGTGAATTTTGCGGAGAACTGAGTGCCATTGTCCGAAATTATTGCTCGGGGGACCCCAAATCGACAATAGATGTGGTCGTGGACAAAATTGATGGTATTCTCCTCGGAGATAGTGGCTAAACCCTTGGCTTCTGTCCACTTGGTAAAGTAATCCACGGCCACCACAGCATACTTGATGTTTCCTCGAGCAGTTGGGAATGGTCCAATGAGATCAATCCCCCACGTATCAAACGGCCACGATGGTACAACCAAAGTTTGCTCTGTTGATGGTAGTCTGGGGATGTCCGCAAATCTCTGGCACTTATCACACTTTCTCACATATTCCTGCGCATCCCTTCTCATTGTAGGCCAAAAGAATCCCTGGAATTTGATCTTGTCTGAGAGGGTGCGAGCACCTGGATGTCCGCCACAAACTCCTTCATGAACCTCATAGAGTAAGTTAGTGACCATGTGAGTTTTGACACATCTGAGCAAAGGCTTGGTGAATGATCGTCGAAAAAGTACCCCATCGAGGACGAGGTATTTCGCGGACACCGTTCTGATGGCTCTAGCCTTTGCTGGATCCTCGGGGAGGGTCTGCTTCTCGATGTAATCCTTGATCTCATCTACCCAGTCCCTTACTTGATCTTCAATATTGTTTATCTGAATTCGATCTATAGCAGGTCTCTCCGTGAACTCAATCTGGCAATCTGTCTCCAATTCAACAATTTCTTGATCGGTTATTCTGGAGAGGAGGTCTGCCTCCACATTATCCTCTCTCATGACTTGGTTCAGCTCATAGTAGGTGAAATTTTTTATGAGGGTTTTTGCAAGGCCGCAGTACTGAGTTAGCACTGGGTTGATAGTATCATACTCCCCCCTAATTTGATTAACTATGAGCTGAGAATCACTGTTGATCTCTATATTCTGAACTCCCAAGTCTCTTGCCAATTCCATGCCCGCTATAATTGCTTCATACTCAGCTTGATTGTTAGATGCCTCGAACTTGAATCTCAAGGCCCTCTTAAATTTCTCCCCACAAGGTGCGATTAGAAGTATGCCCGCTCCACTAATTAACTTGCTCGCAGAGCCGTCCACGAATAAAGTCCATATTTCTTCCGAGCGCTCTTTTGGCTGTATAATTTCAGTGCTCGAGCTATCTGGGGCTTCTTCTAATTCTGCCCGCTTTCTCTTTCCAAGGTCGCTGTCCGCTAATTTGAATGATGATTCTACTACAAAATCAACTAAGGCCTGTGCTTTGATTGTCTTTCTCGGGGAGTAGGTGATCTGGAACTCAGTGAGCTCGATAGACCAAGCTATCATTCTCCCCGAGGACTCTGGTTTGTGTAAAACCTTTCTAAGCGGGGCCTCGATTAGTACAGTTATAGGATGTGCAGAAAAGTAGGCTCTTAATTTTCGAGCAGATACAAGCAAGGCGTAAGCTAACTTCTCTATATTAAGATAACGCCCTTCTACGGCGGACAGTGCCTTAGAAACATAATAAACTGGTTTTTGGGAGTTATTATCCTCCCTTACAAGAACAGCTCTTGCCCGATCGATGTATCAAGAATCGCTAAAAACAGAAAAAGCTCTTCCCCGGGCACCGGGCTGCTGAGTAGAGGTGGCTGCCCGAGGTATGTCTTGACTTCTTCAAAAGCTTGATGGCACTCGTTGCTCCATGCAAATTCATCAGGCTTCTTCCCCCCTTTCATATTTTTGAAGAAGGGGAGGCATCTCTCTGCTGACCGTGAGATGAAGCGGCCAAGTGCGGTGATGCGACCATTGAGTTTCTGTACATCTTTCACGCAAGCAGGAGGTTTCATGTCCAGCAGTGCTTGAATTTTTTCGAGATTAGCCTCTATTCCTCGCTGGTTTACCATGAATCCAAGGAACTTGCCCGCCTTTACCCCAAAAGCACATTTCAGGGGGTTTGGTTTCATGTTGTTGCGGCGCAAGTTTTGGAAGGTTTCCTCCACGTCGAGCTCGTGAGAGTTTTCTTTGGTTTTTATAACCATGTCATCAATATAGGCCTCAAGGTTTCTGCCCAGTTGGTTTTTGAAGACCAGATTGACCATTCGCTGATATGTGGCTCCTGCATTTTTTAGCCCGAAGGGCATCATGGTATAACAGTAAGTCTTGCCCGCAGCGATGAAAGCTACGGAGCGGACATCTTCAGGAGCCATCTGGATCTGGTGGTAGCCGGAGTATGCATCAATGAAGCTTAATACTCTGTGGCCGGCTATAGAATCCACCAATATGTCTATGCGAGGAAGAGAGAAACAGTCTTTGGGACATGCCTTGTTGAGATCGGTGAAATCAACACACATCCTCCACTTGCCGTTGGATTTTTTGACCATTACCACATTGGCCAGCCATTTTGGGTAGGTAATTTCCTTTATTATCCCCGCTTTGAGCAATTTTTCCACCTCTTCCTTGATCGTGATCTCTTTCTCCGGAGAGAAATACCTTGATTTTTGATGAATGTTCTTGAAGGATGGGTCATCATTGATTTTGTGGAGGATTACGTCCTCGCTGATTCCTTGCATATCCTCCACCCTCCAAGCGAACACATCACAATTTTCTCTAAGGAACTCGATGAGTATCCTTCTCTCCTCGCAGTGAATCTCCAGCCCAACCTTAACAGTTTGCTCGGGGAAGTGGGAGTTGATCACCACCTCCTCGAGCTCGTCGTTAGGATGAAGGTCGCTGATTTCACGATTGTGCAAGGAGTCAATGATAATAGTTGGGGGTTGACCTGAGCTCCGGTCAGTGTTGCCATGGAGTATATGATCTCACGGTTCATTGTCCCTTCAATTCCTCGATCAATGTAACCTCCCTCAACTGGGGCCAACTGTTTTGATTTTCTGCTCGTCTTGAGCTCCACCTTAGTGGTATGGAAAGAAAGCATGCCAATTGGAATGGGCGGCGGCACAAGTGCAAGGGCCTTCCCTTTCTTCAATTTGTCCTCGCCCTCTATCTGCGGGCAGGATGTCTGGCCTTTACTAGCTTTTCTCTTCTCCTCAAGTGCTCGGAGGAATCTCCCGGGCTGGTTCTTGATGGTAGCAACCCCGCCCGAGGTGTTAAATTTCACCCTTTGGTGGGGAACGGAAGCAACTATTCCCAATTCGGCCTGAGCAGTTACGCCGAGAATGGCATTGTATTGGGAAGGAAGATCGACCACCATGAAAGTGATTTTGGCCGTCTTCTGCATGGGCTTTTCCCCAATAGTTACTTCAAACACAATCGTCCCCTTTACTCCCACGGTGTGATTCGTGAAGCCCTCAAGCATGCCCGCATATGGAGTAAGATGCGCTTCGGTCATTCTCATTCCTACCAAAGTATGGTAGTAGAGTATATCACGGGCAGCTCCAGTATCTATCAACACTCGGCCTATGTTTGCCCGGTTGATTCTCATTCTGAGGGTGAGCGGCTGAGTGGAATTAAAAAGGGAGGAGGCAAGTTCACTCCTTTTGAACCCAATTTCTTGCTCTTCCTCTGGAGCCATTGCGGGGATGGAAAAAACCTTCTCTAATGTCCGGATTTGGAGGGAGAGCTGTTTGTTAGAGGGGGGTTCCTCTCCAATGAAGTTTATATTGTAGTCACCCTCGTCATCATCAAAATTGTCTCTTTCCACCCTCTCGGGACCACGCGGGTTTCGTGCCCGCTGCTGGTTATTGTTATTGTGGGCGTTGTTATTGCCTTTAACCCACTTGGTTAGCTCCCCATCGTTGATTTTCTGCTGGATTATTCGCCACCGTGGAAGCCCTCGGCCGTGCAGTGGTCGTTGTGATACTCACAGAACTTAAGCCTACTCCTCTCATTTGGCTTTCGAAGCATGGGGGGGAGGAGGAGGAAAGTCTGAGGCCCTCATGATTACTACCCTTGGGTCGGTGAGCTCGGTGTAAACTGTTTCCTCTATTATTTTTCGGAGTTTATTCGACCCACATCGGTTTTTGCCCTGGCTGTTGGTGCGGGCAGGCTCTGGGGTGGTTTCCTGAACTTGGCTTATTCTTTCCTTGGCTGAAGCTCGGGGAGCAGGCACATGGGGTTCTTCGGCGGATGCAATGGCCGAAGCCCTCTCATACATTTCTTCCACGGTTTTGGGCCGGCTGGAGGCAAAATTCATTTTGAGGAAGGAGGAGCTGAGGCCGCCCTCAAAGCAGAGTCTGATGTCTCCCTCCTCTAGGTCCACAATCTCCTCGCTCACCTTCCTGAATCGAGATATGTAATCCTTTGTAGGCTCGTTTGGGGCCTACTTGACACGGACAAGATCTCTCTTTGGTCTAGCGGGCACCCCTGCCCCAGCAAAGGCATTAAGGAAGATGCTTCTAAACTGGCTGAATGATTGGATGGTCGGGGCTTGAGGGCTAACATCCAAGATAAGGCCTTGCCCGTGAATGTTGCAGCCAATGCCTTGCACATCACGGACTCATCCGAGGAGAATAAAGCCATTTGTCCCTCGAATCGTCCCATATGGCTCTTGGCATTCTTGGAGCCATCATAGGTGTCCATTTGGGGGGACTTGCCCTTTTGAATTGGTGCCCGGGCGATCTTATCATTGAAAGCATCCATGGTGCGGCCACACCTCTGGGCGGCCTTCTGGTGGGTCTCCCACATCTCGTTCATAAACTTGATAAATTCCGGGCTCTGGTTATCAACCTTCTGTTTTTTAGCTCGTGGAGTCACGACCTTCTCCTTGGCCGGAGCCAAGGGTCTGGCTTTGGACTTCGCACGCAGATTTGATTGGGCTTCTTCTCCAACCTCCTCGCTGTCCTCTACATGTACCACACTGCGTAGGGCCAGCTGTCCGCGATCAAGGGTTGGTTCACCCCGATTTGCCCCCCTAGCTTGACTAGCAAGCGATTTAGGGGGAGCTCGTTGGGAGAACCTTTGTGAACCTTGGGGAAACTGGAGCCCTCCGTTGACCTCTATCTCGAACATCTCCATTTGTGCATCAGCTACGGCCATGGCCTCAGCGATCAGCTTGTATTTGGAGGCCAGAATCTCTTGCCTTCTCAGGATTTGGTCCGGGGAGAGTGGAGTAGTTAAGGCGGTGTTTTTTATAGGAGCTTGGGGAGTTTTTAGGCTGTTGTTTAGTAGGGCTTGGGCTTTCTCAGCACGTATTTTGTCGGTTAGCTTGTGCATAGCCCTCTGACCAGGGGAGAGGCTGTGCGATGGCTGAGAACGTGCCCCCATTCTGTTAAAAACAGAGGTTGTGGCCTTACCCTTGTTGAGATTGGAAGGTGAGGTCTGGTTTTCTTCCTCAATGGTCAAGTGGCCAGCGTTTTGCAAAGTTTTAGACATGCCTTAAAAAGAAGAAAATGACTGAAAAAAAGTGTCTTTTGACAGTCAGCTGTTTAGGACACAAAGTGCGCCTGAAAAAAAAGATTTTTGAACGTGATGACAAATGAAAGTCGTTTCCTGGCATCGGAACCACTGATGACGCCAAGCTTTTCAGGGTCAGGAGCGGTTCAAGGATATCTGGCTTGATATATTTAGTGGATTGATGTACCTAAATCACAACACAAATAAGCACCGTTAAGGTCAAAGTTGGATGTTACTCCAACTCACGCCCTCGGGTGTGAGAGTAAGAATACTGAGATAATAAGGCTTTGAATACCTTGGAGTGTGTGTGTGTTTAGGGTTTTAGAGTAATAGGGCTTACTCAATATATTTGGAACTTACCTTGCCCAAGGGGACAAAGGTCTTCTATTTATAGGCAATGTAGTGGTGCTTGTTGATGTAAGCAATGAGATCAGCCCTATGGGGCACTTTGGTATTTGACCAGCTACACATGTCCGCAACTAATTGGCCCTGTCAGGGAGGGAAGGGGCATGGCTGAAAGGGACATGAGCCGTGTGGCTGGCTTGGCGCATTAAATGAAATAGTAGGCGCCTGACTGAGCCGCATTAAATGCATGATGGGGGAGCCGGCAACTTGAATGTCAGAGCCAGTAAGCTAACTTTCTCAGTAAGGCTTTGACATTAACCGAGAGGCAGGTGAGATAACCGGGAGGCAGACATGAGCCCGCGGTCAACATCGTGGCCGCGGTCAAAGGTATTTGACGCGGGCACGGAAGACGCGGTCATGCCTCCTGCGGGCACCGATCCAGCGGTCAGGATCCCTGCGGGCACCGATCCAGCGGTCAGGATCCCTGCGGTCTTCGATAGGGATAATGCGGGGAGGGACGCGGTCTTGACCTCAAGGGCCTATCTGTCCGCGGTCTTCCCCCCAGCGGTCTAGGAACTGCCACGTCACTGGTTCCTTGGGCCAGACCGAGCGCGGGCCCGGTCCAGTAGATCCGGGCTCATCACAATTAAATAAATTTAATATAGATGTCTGATTAGTGATAAAATTGCAATATTTACATACCTTCAATATTGGTGGGGCATTTCAAATAAGGTTCGCCCCTCCCGTTGAACGGCAACTCATTATCCATAGTTGTCCCGATCTTGACTCTCGATGTAACAACCCTTATTATCCATAGCTGTCCCGATCTTGACTCTCAATGTAACAACCCTAAAAATTTGATACTCTTTATTTATTTAAATATGATTTTCTTTAATTAATTATGTTAGTTATTTAAATTAATTATTGGATTAATTCTTTTTCTAGACGGACTAGGATTATTGGGCTTAGTTTACTAAACTTGGTTTATATTTTTGGGTGGACTTACTTATCATGGTGGGCTTAGGGATTATGGAACCCAAGTAATTAGATTGCATTTATCCTAAAGAGTCTTTTCATTTTTTTTAAACTGATGGAAGCCAAGTAATTGAAAGTCTCTTCAATTTTTAACGGTAAATGGATTGAAGAAATAGCCGTATATAAATAGAGAGCGGCAGAGAGAGAGAGAGAACGGCAAATAGAGGGAGTTAGCGGCAAGAGAGAGAAAGCTGAGAGAGAGGGTCTGCCGTGAGAGAGAATTGCCGAGGAAGGAAGAGAGCAAGGCAGCCGAGCTTGGAAGAAGAAAGGAAGAAGGACGCTTGAACCATTGAGATTAAGGAAATCAAATCAAGGTAAGAACCAAATCCTCATTAATTATTATTCTCAAACCTAGAAAACCTTAGAACCATTTGAATTGAAACTAGGGTTGATAGAACATGATAATGAATATTGGGATTAAAATCAAGGTATTGGGAATCATGAACCCTAATGGTTGATTGTAACTAAGGTTTTGGCATGGAATTTAATTGATGATGATCCAAATAGGCCATGCTAGGAATTCCCTATTGAATTAAGGGTTGTATGGGTGTTGTAGGTGTGTCGTGAGTGTGTGGGTTGTGGGTGTGTGTGGTCTGTGTAGCCTGTGCAAGTGTAGTGTGTGCAGTAGGGGGTGCGTGTGTTCCTGTAGGTGTGTGGGTGTGTTAATGCAGTAAGTGTGTGGGTGTGTGAGGGAAGCCGGGTGGGTGTAGGCTGGTATATAGGTATGTGTGTGTGTTGCAGGGTGTGTACAGAGGGTGTGCGTGTGTGTGTAGTGGACTGTGTGTGTGTATGTGGGTGGGATGTGTATTAAGATTAATGTGTGTGTGTTTGAGATGCTGAGAAAGGTGTGTTTAGTGTGTGTAATTGTAGAATAAGAAATAATGATTGGAAATTGATAATAGAAACCCTATGGGTGTTTTAGTAACCTTATTAGGGTATTGGTAACCATAAAAGGAGTTAAAATAGGATAACTCATAGGTTAACAAGATGGATTAAAAGGATTAAGGTACTTAAGTAAATAGAGTTACATGTACCAAAAAATTGAAAATACGCTTTTGCATGATTGTAGATTCGTGCAAGAAGGTTTGCAAGGAAACGCAAGTAACCCAAGGTAAGGGATTACGTTCCTTAAGTATTTGAGATTCATCCGTTAATGTAGGATTCCTCATAATTCTTTCAAGCGCAGCTACTAATGGCCGGTTGCATTTGAACTCCGATGTTGATATAACGTCTTTTGATTATCTTACCCTTGATATATATTGTTCAATGGGTATCCAAGTGAATTGAAATTGCCTTATGTATTCTTGTACCTGAAATACTATGTGAACTATAACTGTATCTAATTGAAACAAGTGCGGTTAAATTAGTCTGATTGAAAAGGACTAATTAAGATAGTCTAGTTTGATTGAAAAGAACTTAGACTTTTAAATTGTTACTTGATGAAGTAGTTTGATTATCATGATATATCATAATAAGGGAGCACCCTGAAAAGGTGTAAGGTCTCTTATTCTCTTAACACCCTGAAAAGGTGTGACACCTTGAAAGGTGTTTGAAACTCTGGAATTGACGAACTTGTGATAAGGCCATGTTTTCTTTAAGTATGATAACTGTATTTTGAATGTGTACAGTTAAGATTATTGATGATAGCCTTTCGTTGAAATATAACTGTTTGGTTTCGTTCTTTCGGTCATCTTTCCTTAGTACCCGGAGAGATTTCGTATGAACTTACTGAGCATTGTTCGCTCACCCCTTTTTCTTATTTTTCCCTCCCAAGTAAGCGGTAGGAGAAGTTGATCGGTCGCAGGGATGGCGGCTTGAATCGGGGTTAGGGTTTGGTATTAATCATTATGTACTTATCGAGCTAGTGGGTTGTATTAGCCGTTAAGGTTGAAAGACAGTTATTTTCTGTATTTGAATTATGGTTAGATGTACTAGCCGTTAAAGTACCTCGATTTGAGAATTTTATTTATGAATGGAATTATGTTTATTAATGAAAAGTTGGGGTCGTGACACTCGATCCCCCTTGATTCTGCTAATACCCTCCCTTAGCAAAATCGTTAACTGCAGATGGATCCTTCTCTAAAAAAACCCTCAATCACTTCCTGAATTAACGAATCCCCACCCAATCGAACGGAGAATTGTTGGAAATATGTGCGTGTGTGTGTGTGTGTGAGAGAGAGAGAGAGAGAGAGAGAGAGAGAGAGAGAGAATTCTAGGTTAGTAGATGGAGAGATTGAAATGCCTATATTTGATGCTGGAAGTGAAGATTTGACGTTGACGACCGTCTTAACGGCTAGTTTGGTTTGGGTTTTTTTCTCTTTCGGTTTTTTTCAATTGTTTTGGTGGGCTTTTTATGATGGATATAGAGCTGTGTTTGTTGAATTTGGGCTTATTATCGGGCCCAAATTCAAACTGATTTAGATTTAAGTGGTTTCTCACTTACATCAAGTATCCAGATTACTTTTTAGATTTCAACTCTTTATTGTTTCTAGTATTAGTATTAGATTCAATCTCGCAAAAAAATTAGTTTTTTCTAACATTTACGAAAAGATAGATTATTTATTTTAAATGTACGACCCTGTATTAGTAGCAATGCAAGATACTTTTTAGATTTTCAACTCTTTATTGTTTCTAGCATTAGTATTAGATTCAATCTCGTAAAAAATTAGTTTTTTCTAACATTTACGAAAAGTAAGATTATTTATTTTAAATGCACGACCCCGTATTAGTAGCAATGCAAGATACTTTTTAGATTTTCAACTCTTTATTGTTTCTAGTATTAGTATTAGATTCAATCTCGCAAAAAAAATTAGGTTTTTCTAACATTTACGAAAAGTAAGATCCCGTATTAGTAGCAATGCAAACATTATAAAGTGTAAGTGATTTATATTTGTATTTATAAATATTCAAATTAACAATTTTTACACTTATTAATAAGTGTTAGCATGCCCGGCCCTATTATAAGGTAAATGAGGCGGTCACCTCGGGTCGTAAATTTTTTTATTAGAATTTGATATCAAGGAGCTTAGAACCCTTGTGGAAAGTTGGCCCTGTTTGAAACCTTTAGAGCAACAATATTTATTTTTCACTGCAAAGGGCATTCCAATCCGGGCTTCTCAGCCTAAACCCAGCAGATTTTCAGCCCTAAACCCGTCAAATGTTTAAGTGATGATTACTAAGGATCATTTGCAAATTGATTGAAAGTTTCATTATTTTTCTGTTATTTCATTCGTCTCAAAATAATTTTTTTCTCAAATTAAATTAATAAATGAATAGCCTTTTTCATCTCAAAATATATCACTAAAAGAGCTTCTTATTTTATTTATTTTTCATATTTCATTTTATACTTACAATACTAAATATTTAAAAATAGATAACAAAAATATTTATGATTTATCTGTGTTTGTATTTATAAATGTTGGTACTAATGTTAAAGTATCGGTGTTAATATTTAAAAATGCCAGTATGTGTTTTAATAAGTGTCAGTATTAATGTTTAAAAATGTCAGTATGTGTTTTAATAAGTGTCAATATTAGGGTTTATAGAAGTGTCGGTATTAGGCATAGTTATAAATATCGTCCCGGTCAGCGCACCAGTTTTGCCATTGAAACGGGACGTATCGGTACCGGAATGCACCGGTGCACCGTACCGGGTTTACCGTACTTTTTCTGTATTTTTTCACTAATTATATCCCTAGTATATGTTAACAAAAACATAACAAAAATATGACACTTTTTCTGGTAAAAAGTAACTCATTAATGATTAAACTATAAGAATGTTAACTATTACCATGATTTTACATCAAGTAATAGTAATTTTAAGAAAGAAATGAAAAAAAAATGAGTAGGTCTCCGGAGAAACGCGTTTCTCCATAAGTTATGGAGAAACATGTTTTTCCAAAGGTTCTGGATATCAGTCTCAAAGGTTCTGGATATCCAAAACCCTTTAATCATGATATCCAGAAGTTATGTTAGAATGGGACCAACACATACCAACTTTCTGGATATCAACTTAAATAGATTCTGGATATCACTTTCAAAGAGTTCTGAATATCCAGAACATTTAATATTGATATCCAGAAGCCTTTCAAAAGGTTCTAGATATCAACTTAAACAGATTCTGGATATCATTTCAAAAGGTTCTGGATATTCAGAAACTTTCAAAATGAATAACCAGAAATTTAGAATTGTCCAAGCCAAGGCCATGGGCCAAGGTCATGGCCAATACAAAATTTCTGGATATCCTTTCAAAAGGTTCCGGATATCCGTTTCTCCATAACTTATGGAGATCCCTAGATTTTGGCAAAAAAAATTGATTTTTTTTCATTATTTTCATGGATTCTGGTACAATTGTTAAAATGACATTAAAAAAAAATGATTTTTTTTCATTCTAAAAAAAATTGCGTCCCAGTCGGAATATCCATCTCGGCCGGTTCGGTCCGGTTCGGCTGGTTCGATTCGATACAGAGCGGTTTTTAAAATGGGACGGTATAGAACCTGTTCCGTACCGTTTTTTCACTGAAACGAGACGTACCAATCGAGATGAATCGATATGGGACGGGATTTATAACTATGGTGGTAGGGTTTATAAAAGTGTCGGTGTTAATAACCGTTAGTGTCAGTTTTAAGAGTGCGTCTGCTGAGAAACGCGTTTCTCCATAACTATGGAGAAACGTGTTTTTCATAGCCAGAAGCTTTACATTTGATAACCAGAAAAAAAAAATCCAAGGTCAAGACCAAAAGCTTCTGGATATCCAGAAGCTTTGCATTTGATAGCCAGAAGCTTTGCAGTTGATATCCAGAAGCTTTGTATTTGATAGCCAGAAGGATGTGAAATGTATATCCAGGAAAAAAAAAAAACCCAAGGCCAAGACCAAAAGCTTGGATATCCGAAGCTTTGCATTTGATAGCCGAAGCTTTGCGGTTGATATCCGAAGCTTTGTATTTGATAGCCGAAGGATGTGAAATGTATATCCGAAAGCTGTTAGGTGCATATCCGAAAAGCTGTTAGGTGCATATCCGTAAATGTGTTAGGGCATATCCGAAATTGCTATTGAAGGTTTACGGATATCGAAAACCTTCAAATGTATATCCAGAAACATTTTGAAGGTTTCTGGATATTCATTTGAAGGTTTCTGGATATCACTTTCATAGGTTTCTGACTATCTAGCTCATTGTCGCGCGACATGTCGGGACCCGTTTCTCCATAACTTATGGAGAAACGCGTTTCTCCCTAGATTTTGTGCAGTTTTAAAGGCTTTAGTACTTGTGTTTAGAAAGTGCAAGTATTAATGCGCTATTAGTGGATTAAAAGAAGTGCCAACATTATTGTCTAGAATTGCCAATATCAATGTGTTAGATGTGATGGTGTTCATGTTAAAAGTGTAATTGCATGCGTATGTTTATAGATCAGTGTTTTAAAAGATTCTGATTAAGGCGTCTAGGTTTCATTTATAGTTTAGGCGCTAGACCCCTCTCCAATGCTTAGTTTTAAGTTTTGCTTAGATTTTCACTAATCCCGACTAGTCTCCGCCTAAGCTATAAATCTTGCTCCGCTGCCTAGCATTCGCCTCGCACTTTTTAGAATCTTGATATAATATATGATATAATATAGACGTTGTAAGTACATGCGTAGGTGTTAATAAAATGCGTAAAATCTAGGGAGAAACGGGTTACGGGTATCCAGAACCTTTTGAAAGGATATCCAGAAACTTTTTGTATTGGCCATGACCTTGTCCCATGGTTTACTTCTGGATATCAGTCTCAAAGGTTCTGGATATCCAGAACCCTTTGAAAGGATATCTAGAAGCTTATGAAAGTGATATCCAGAAACCTTCAAAATGATATCCAGAAACTTTCAAAATGTTTCTGGATATTCATTTGATGGTTTCTGGATATACATTTGAAGGTTTCTGGATATTGAAACCTTCAATAAGCAATTTCTGGTCTTGACCTTGGATTTGGCTTCAAATCTATTTTTTCTGGATATCCGCCCAAAGGCTTCTGGATATCCGTTCCAAAGCTTCTGAATATCCAGAACCCTTTGAGACTGATATCCAGAAATTTTCTTCTGGTTATCAAACGTATAGCTTCTGGCTATTAAAAATGCGTTTCTCCATAGTTATGGAGAAACGCGTTTCTCAGCCGACCTACTTAATAAAATGCATTTATTTATGATACTATCATCATGTGTTTTTATAATACATTTAAGTCATTTACGATACTAGAACTCCATGTTTCAAAAAGAACGCAATTATGACCTATTCATTCGTCCTAATCAACACTACCATTCACGACAAACATTTTAAAAATTACTCATCATGCATATTTTTGGACAAGCCTGCGCCTCCACCAAAACACGATCGCTCTTCCTTTTTTATGCCCTCTGAAGCGCTAACTCTCCTTCCTTTTTTTCCTGTCAAAACATTAAAATGAAATAATTAATAATTCAGAATTTAGAAGAAAAAATTAAAAAAATAAATTAAACTACTATTGTATTTTTATAGTTAAAGCGAATCAAATTAGTACCCACAACATATAAGTTGGGATCAATGCCTTCAAACTTATGAAACAGGAAAAACAACACGGTCATGCGTTAGTTTATAGCACATTTGTGCATCGAAGTTTTATGTCTGGACCGAGCCATTTTCTTTCCTAGGGTTTTTTGTAACCCTGTTGTGCTGTCTAGAGTTAGGAAGTTTAAATACCCCTATCTAGTAAAGTTGTTTATTAGTTCAAACGTAATACAATTGGCAAAAAGTAATATTCTCATTGATATGAACAGAATATATATACAGGAGGAGCCCTACTCAATCTTGGTGAATAAGTAAAAGATAATTACAAAATAATATACTAAAGATAAATACAAAGATAAAAGGAAACTAATCTAAAATTGTCAACAATATTGTGCCTATCTCTTGTGAGATTCGGCTGATACAGAAGGAGAGGGTAGAGAAGTATTTTTATGTGTAACATGATCCCGCAAGATGGACGATCCTTGGATTAGTCCAATCTTGGAGATAAGTGAGATAAACCGTGCACGGGATAATGGTTTGGTGAGGGCATCCGCGAGTTGGTCCGAGCTGAAAATATGTTGTACCCTGAGGTTGCCTGCTTGAACTTGTTCGCGAACAAAGTGAAATGCAAGGGCGAGGTGTTTCATTCGAGAGTGGAATACCGGGTTTGCGGAGTAATGAGTGGCACTCAAGTTGTCGCAGTAGATGACCGGAGGATGAGTGCAAGAGATACTAAGTTCAGACAGCAGATTGCGGATCCAAAGAACCTCCGCGGTGGTTGCTGCAACTGCCCGAAATTCAGCCTCGGTTGAAGAACGAGCAAGAGCGCGCTGCTTCTTAGAGGACCAGGCTATGGGGTTGCGGCCAAGATATACCAAGAAGCCAGTGGTGGACACAAAGTCATCTTTATCTCCAGCCCAATCAGCGTCACAGAAGGCATGAAGATCAAGAGGAGTGTGACGGAATAGTTGGAGACCCAGATGAATTGTCCCATGTAAATAGCGAAGAAGACGCTTTAGAGCAGTCCAGTGAGATTCTTGAGGGTGAGTGAGAAACTGAGCCAATTTATTGACAGCAAAGGCGATGTCCGGGCGGGTGAGGGACAGTGATGTAGCGGAAGACTAAATAGATATCAATTACTAGAAGAATTTAATCGATCCTAGCAAGAGACCTTCAACCCACGTTGAATCGCGCACGATTGCCGGGAATTGGACGAAAGGAGAATACTCAAACTTTCGGATTGAACAGAGTAAACACTCAATTTTCATTAATCAAAAGCTTCTCCCATACAATGACAATTTGTAGGGTATTTATAGTTTACTTGGAACAACCCTCCAAGCTTAGGAATCACAAAAAATACTTAAAGGATAAACATACCACTTATTGTTTAAGGATAACATAGCCTAGAAATCTCAAAAGACATGATAAACATGAATACTAGTCAATTTTCGGATGTATTGACTGTCAAACTATCCTTCATCAAAACAGTCATAACTTTCTGTAGAAAACTCCAAATGATGATCCGAAAAGAGCGGTAGAAACTACACTCAAAGACCTTTTCAATGATATATTATTTGTCATGTTTGGCCGATAATATTGATAGATACAGCCGGTTCAAGTTGACAGACTTTGTTGAGTTTGTTAAATACCAACCATTCGGTTCCCGCATCATTCTCCCTTGGTTGGAGAAAATTCGTCCTCGAATTTTAATGTGACGACGAATTTTGAAATCATATATCTTATATCGAATGTCGGCATTGTGCACACATGAAAAAGAAAACGTAGGTTGTCTTGAAAATGACCAATAGTACTCCCTTGACAATAGCTCATCATGAGCATACTCCCTTTCCGCTTGTGGATCTTCAACAACACAAGGAACATATGTGAAATGTTCTCCTTCAATTATCTCAATTGTCTCGTCACTCTCTTCATCATAGATTGGTGGCAAAGACCAATCAACAGTGGGTTGCAGAGAAATTGAACTGGTAAATGGCCAATAAAGATCCACCATCTTTAATTGAGAAAGAACAAGATTTTTTTTTCAAGATTTTTTTTTTAAAATAGTAAAATGTGATGGAAACAAAATTGATGATGGAGAAAGAGAGATGAAAAGGATGATGAAAGGGATAAAAGGATATCCTTACCAAAACAAGAAAATCTTGGTTTCGGCTCTGATACCAACTGATGTAGCGGAAGACTAGATATATGTCAATTACTAGAAGAATTTAATCGATCCTAGCAAGAGACCTTCAACCCACGTTGAATCGCGCACGATTTTCGGGAATTGGACGAAAGGAGAACACTCAAACTTTCGAATTGAACAGAGTAAACACTCAATTTTCATTAATCAAAAGCTTCTCCCATACAATGACAATTTGTAGGGTATTTATAGTTTACTTGGAACAACCCTCCAAGCTTAGGAATCACAAAAAATACTTAAAGGATAAACATACCACTTATTGTTTAAGGATAACATAGCCTAGAAATCTCAAAAGACATGATAAACATGAATACTAGTCAATTTTCGGATGTATTGACTGTCAAACTATCCTTCATCAAAACAGTCATAACTTTCTGTAGAAAACTCCAAATGATGATCCGAAAAGAGCGGTAGAAACTACACTCAAAGACCTTTTCAATGATATATTATTTGTCATGTTTGGCCGATAATATTGATAGATACAGCCGGTTCAAGTTGACAGACTTTGTTGAGTTTGTCAAATACCAACCATTCGGTTCCCGCATCAGACAGGTATTGGAGGCCGCCTACGATCTGACGGTATTCAGTGGGACCACAGATAGGTGACTGAGATGCATTAGAAAGGGGCGGATAGGTGTTCATGGGAGTGGAGGAAGGTTTTGAGTCAATCATGTTGTGGCGGGTGAGGAGGTTGTGAATGTATGATGATTGAGAGAGAAGAAGGCCGTGAGAGTTTGGTTGGACCTCAACACCAAGAAAATAAGACAGAGGATCGAGATCCTTGAGAGAGAAGCGTTGAGATAGAGTAGAGACGAAGGAGGAAAGAAGGGAGTGGGATGGACCAGTGACAATGATGTCGTCAACGTAGACAAGGAGAAAGATAGTGGTAGAGTTTTTATTGTAGATGAAGAGGGAAGGGTCAGCAAGGGAAGAGACAAAGCCAAAGGTAAGCAGGAAGGACTTGAGTTCAGTGTACCAAGCACGTGGTGCTTGTTTGAGGCCATATATGGCTTTGGTAAGTCGGCAGACATGTGAAGGAAGAGAAGAGTTGACAAACCCGGGAGGTTGACTCATGTAGACTGTTTCATGGAGATTGCCTTGGAGAAAGGCGTTGTTAATGTCAAGTTGCCGAAGGGGCCAGCCTTGGGTGAGAGCAAGAGACAGAATGATCCGTATGGTGACGGGTTTAACCACAGGGCTGAAGGTGTCGGAGTAGTCGATGCCTGGGCGTTGGTGGAACCCTTTGGCAATAAGGCGAGCCTTGTATTTCTGAATGGAGTTATCTTGATTGTATTTGACACGGAACATCCACTTGCAGCCGACGATGTTGGGTGCTTCGTGTGAAGGGACAAGTGTCCAAGTATTGTTTTTGAGAAGAGCATGGTATTCTTCTTGCATAGCAGAGTGCCAGTGAGGGGTGGAGAGGGCGTGCTTGATGGAGGTGGGCAGACTGGTGGGTGAGGCAAGGGTAGAGAGGTGAGCATATTTAGGGTTGGGTTTTCTAATGTTGTTGGATAGACGAGTTGTGATGGTTCGTTGGGGAGGTGGGGAAGGAGAAGGGAAGGAAGAGTCAGAAGGTGGGGAAGGAGTGGCAGTAGCAGTGAGGTCAGAAGGGAGGGAGCTGTTCTGTTGGGCTGGTTGAGGGGAAGGTTTCGGGTGGGTTGTTGTGTCCGGGCTGTTCAGAGTGGGAGCAGTAGGTGCATGGAGGATGGGTAGAGAGAGAGTACACCATTGAGAGGAAGAGATGTGAGGTGTAGGTTGAGAGGGGACGGAGAGAGATGGATAAGGAAATTCAGATTCGATAAATTTTACATGTCGAGATGTATAGACACGATGAGTTGTGGGATCGAGACAGTGGTATGCACTCTGAGAGGGGGAGTAGCCAACAAAGACACATGGTATGGATTTGGGGGCCAATTTGTGAGGAGTGTATGGGCGGAGCCATGGGTAACAAAGGCAACCAAAGCTACGAAGTTTGGTGTAGTTTGGTGGGTGTTGGAAGAGACGGAGGAAGGGAGACTGATTGTTGAGAGAGGGTGTAGGCATGCGATTAATTAGGTAGGTGGCAGTGGAGAAGGCAAGAGACCAAAAAATAAGAGGGAGATGAGCATGAGTGAGAAGGGTGAGACCAGTTTCAACGATATGACGATGGCGACGTTCGGAATACCCGTTGTGTTCGGGAGTGTGAGGAGGGGAAGTGAGGTGAGTGATGCCTTGGTTGAGAAGAGAGGGTGTGAGTTTGAGATATTCGCCTCCATTGTCAGAGTAGACTTGACGAATGGGACGGGCAAAGTGTTTTTCAACTAAAGCTTTGAAGCGATGAAAGGTAGCAAAGGTATCAGATTTATTTTTGAGAGGGTAAAGCCATGTATACTTTGTGAAGTGGTCTACAAAAATAACGTAGTATTTGTAGTTGTCATAAGAGTAGATAGGGGAGGTCCATACATCAGAGTAAATAATGTCAAGAGGTCCATTGGACGTAAGAGTAGAAACAGAAAAGGGAAGTTTGTGACTTTTATTGATATTGCAAGCAATACAAAAGGAAGAACTAGATTTAATGTCTAAAGAAAACTGTCTACTAATTTGAGAAACTATGGGAGAGGCCGGATGGCCAAGCCGGTGATGCCAAGGAGACGCATGAGTTGAGGAGTTGAAGAAGACTTGAGCAGAGGGAGGATGCCAGACATAAACACCATGATCAAGAGTGCCTTGAAGAAGAGTGCGATTGGTCGAAATGGCCTTAAAAACAAAAAAAGAGGATGAGAATTCAACAGTGGCATTATTATCGAGACAGAATTGAGAAACAGAAATAATATTGCGAGAAATAAAAGGTACGTGAAGAACATTATTGAAAGAGAGAGAGGAAGCAGAAGTAGATATAGTGAAAGCACCTATGTTGGAGATTGGGAGAGTGGATATCCATCGCCAATAAGGATTTCATCGCTACCATCATAGGGTTTGTGGATAGCAAGGTTAGAGAGATCATTGGTGGCATGGTGGGTAGCACCACTGTCAATGAGCCAGGAAGTCGGGGGGTTGGGATGAGGGGTTGCAGCCGTGTGGATTTGAGGAGGGGGTGGGGTGGAGCGACTGGGCCAGTTGGAGGAGGGAGAGGGGAAGGTGACATGAGGATAGTCACGTTTGAATTGGCGACACTGAGAGATAACATGTCCAATGTAACGCAATATTGGCACTTGCCTTTAAAGGTGGTGGCGGGTGAAGAGGATTGACGGGTGGGGTTGGTAGGAGGGGTGGGGAGGAGGGGGTGATTGGTGGTGGGGCGAGGGCAATGGGAGGAGTTAGTAGTGGCTAGGTGGGCGGAAGCGGGAAAGGGAGGCTGTTGATGGGGTGAGGGGAGAGTGAGTTCATGAGTAATGAGTTTCTCATGAAGGTCTTCAAAGGAGATGGTGGTGTCACGGGCACGGACAGAGTCAATAACAGCCTTGTAGGTATCATAATCAAGGCCTTTGAGAATTTTGGCGATGATATCTTCATGGTACATGGGTTTACACATAAGGGCGAGTTTGTCCGTGAGGGACTTAGTGGCTTGCATGTAGTCACTGACAGAGGAAGAAGATTTGGTGAGGTTGTCAAGTTGGGTTTTTATTTGGAGAATATGCCCACGCGAAGGGTTTGCGTAGGTAGTTTTGAGGATGTTCCAAGCCTGACGAGAGGTGGTGGCTTGATGGACAAGAGGGGCGACGGCAGTGTCTAGGGTTCCGATGAGAGCCCCTAGGATTAAACGATCTTGGCGTTGCCAGGTGGTTGTTTTTGGATTGGGTTTGTCAACATTGTTTTCTTTGATGGTGGCGGCAGGAATAGGGTGGGAGCCATCCACGTATTTGAGGAGATCAAGACCAAATAGAATAGACGTGATTTGAGAGGACCATGAGAGATAGGTGAAGGGGTGAGGATGCGGCATGAAGAGAGATTGACAAGAATGATAGGGGTGTCCGGGTCAGCCGGATTGGGGAGGATGGAGAAAGAGGATTCAGCCATGGAGGGAGGCAGTAGGGTGGCGCAGAGTAGGGTTGGAGAGGGTGCCCGCGAAAAGATCACAATGCTCTGTATACCATAATACAATTGGCAAACAGTAATATTCTCATTGATATGAACAGAATATATATACAGGAGGAGCCCTACTCAATCTTGGTGAATAAGTAAAAGATAATTACAAAATAATATACTAAAGATAAATACAAAGATAAAAGGAAACTAATCTAAAATTGTCAACAATATTGTGCCTATCTCTTGTGAGATTCGGCTGATACAGAAGGAGAGGGTAGAGAAGTATTTTTATGTGTAACAAAACGTTCATCTGTTTCTATATATTACGTTGCATTATGTTTGTCTGCTCTAGCGATTGAGAAAATTGTTGCATAAAATTAACAGAGATATTTTATCTATTGTATTCGGCATATCGATAATTTATGTTCTCCTTTCCTCCCGGATAGTTAACGAAAGTTGGTTAACCATGTAAATATCGATATATTCTTGTTTTTATGTTCATCATCATCTTCTATTTTTCTGTCTGATACAACAACATAATTTTCAACAATTTTAAGAAGTTATCACAAATTATCGGTTGTTCTCAGATGTTAACTGAAGGGAAAACCAATTCCAACGGCCAATAATTGACTCAGTAATTAACTCAGAAAGATTACTAGAGTGACCCATGTTAGAAAACCAACTCTGACGGCCAATAATTCCCTCTTACTTTCTATGTTAGAAATCTCCGACGGCCAATTTTAAGAAGTTATCACAAATTATAGGTCGAAAAATACCGTCTTTTGTTCTAGTAATTATTCAATGAGTGCCAATTTTTCTTTGTCCCTAATCATAACAAAGGTGGTAACAAAAATCGAAATAAGGGCAAGTCATGTAATCTGCCTTTCGAACTCCGCTCTTTTAAATCGAATGTTCCTTCAGCTTTACTTCATTTAGATGTTTGGGGGCCTTCTAATGTCGCCTCTATTTATGGATTTAAATATTATTTATCCGTTGGTGATTATTCCCGATTTGTTTGGTTATTTCCTTTATTTCAAAAATCAGATGTGTTTACGATTTTTACTGAATTTAAAACATTTATTGAAAATCAGTTAACACACAAAATTTATGCTATTCATACTCTTAAAACCATTCAAACTTATGGGGGGGGTGGGGAATTCATAAATCGTAGGTTTGCTTCCTACTTAACTCAACATGGAATAGGTCATCAAACTTCCTGTCCATATACACCTCAACAGAACGGAGTGGTAGAATGTAAGCATAAGCATATTGTAGAAATGGGATTATGTTTACTTGCTCATTCTAAAGTCCGGGACATCTTTTGGGTAGAGGCGTTTTCTACGGCGGTTTTTCTTATTAATCGCCTACCTACTCGTCAGCTTCATTATTTCTCTCCTTATGAAGTTTTATGGAAAAGAAAACCCGATTACAAATTTCTTAAAGTTTTCGGTTCTACTTGCTTTCCGAATCTTGTACCATATAATACCCACAAGCTCATGTTAAAATCAACCCCTTGTGTTTTTTTGGGATATGATTTAATGCGAAAGGGATATCGGTGTTACAATCCTGTTACTGGCAGAATTTATATTTTTAGACATGTGTTTATTTGATGAAAATCATTTTTACTATGTCTCTAAAAACATCTCTAGTGTACTGTCGGATTCTTCTTTACAGGCAAACACCATGGGCAGACCAACAGCTACTGCTCCAGTTGCACAGCCCGCCTCTCCTCCACTTGATCCGGCCTGTTTGGATAACACCAGTCCACTCCTTCTCGCCAGTCTGCCTACTGGGCCTTTGCAGGAGGCCAGCCCATCCTCCTTGAGTGTCCCAACTGCAGCTCCTCCCGATCCGGACACTCCCACCCCTGGCCCAGCTCCAGCATCCAGTCCAGCTCACTCAGCACCTCCAGCTTCCGCGTCATTCATGGTTGGGCCGGTTGAACCCGTCCAGCCCATATCCTCTGAGCCCGTTTCTTCTGCAAGATCTCAATCCACCGAGCCTGGTGGTCCACCTTTGGGCACCGGACAGCCTCCTCCCCCTTTGGGGCCTCCCACTCGTGGCACTCATCGAATGATTACTAGAGCAAAACACGGTATTTTTCGACCTAAACACAAATTTGCTCTCGCTATCACGGATACATCTTCTCCTCTATTTGAACCACTTACCTTTCGAGAAGCTGCTCCTTTGGCACAATGGCAACATGCCATGAAGGATGAACTTGAGGCTCTCCACAAAAATGGCACATGGTCACTAGTCCCTCCCCATACTCACCATAATATTGTGGGCAGTAAGTGGATCTACAAAATAAAGCGACAAGCTGATGGTTCGATAGAAAGGTACAAGGCTCGCTTGGTTGCTCAAGGCTACACCCAACATGAAGGTGTTGACTACGATGAAACATTCAGTCCCGTAGTCAAACCGGCCACCATTCGTTGTGTCCTATCTTTGGCTCACTCTAGAGATTGGCCGATTGAGCAGTTAGACGTCCGTAATGCTCTTCTCAATGACATTTTATATGAGGAAGTTTACATGGCTCAACCACCAGGGTTCATTGACACCGCTCATCCGGAGTATGTATGCCGACTTCATCGTTCTCTCTATGGCCTCAAACAGTCTCCACGAGCATGGTTCACTCGTCTTCATGATTTATTACTTACCTTGGGCTTCTTCAACAGCCACTCGGATTCATCTCTCTTCATCCATCATCATAAAGGCACAATCACCATTTTACTCATCTATGTGGACGACATTTTGGTTACGGGATCTACTAATGTCGTGGTTACCAAGTTCTTGATGCTATTTGTTTTAAGTTTGAGAGTCGACGTCTTGGCCCACTTAGCTTCTTTCTCGGCATAGAGGCAACTCGATCCTCCTCTCTTTTGCAACTTAATCAATCTTGTTACGCCTCGGATATTTTGCAAAAGTTCAACATGCATTTGAGTAAGCCCGCTCCTACTCTTTTATCTCCTGGCCTTCACCTCTCGGCCTTAGATGGCGACCCTCTTCTGGATGTTTCTCTCTACCGAAGTATGGTAGGGGATCTTCAATATGTCACACTTACTCGCCCGGATCTATCTTTCGCGGTTAATCAAGTGTGTCAATTCAAGCATTCTCCTCGCACCTCGCTCCAAGCCGTAAAATGCATTTTTCGGTTTCTAAAAGGTACTCTCACTCTCGGGTTAACCTTTCAAAAATCACCAGATACTTCTCTTACTGCATTTTGTGATGCAGACTTAGCCGATTCTCCCAATGACCGGCGTTCAACCACAGGTGCGTGTGTATTTATCGGACCAAATCTTGTTGCTTGGACCGCGAAAAGCTCGTTCAAGCAGTGAGGCCGAATATAGAGCATTGGCCTCCACCGCAGCCGAAGTTAGATGGTTTTCATTTTTGTATCAGGAGCTTGATCTTGCTTTCTCTGCCTCAACTTTTCTGCGACAATGTCTCGGCTCTCCACATGTCCAAGAACTCAGTCTTTCATGCTCGCACACGCCACATTGAGATTGACTTACATCTTGTGCGTGACTTGCATCAAAGGGGTTTTCTACGACTCCATCATATATCTTCCTCGGACCAACTGGACGATATCATTACAAAGAGCTTGGCTTCTCCACATTTTCAGTTGTTATCCTCCAAGCTTAAGCTCCGCTCCACTCCGATTCGCTTGAGGGGGTGAAAGCAATAATTGTGCACCTCAAGCAACGGGCTCTTACTCTCCTTCATAATAGGCAACGTGTGGGTTTTCTCTCTTTCTCATTGTCGTGTCTTTCTTCCCTCTTTGCCATGTATCTCTCTCTCTCTCTCTCTCTCTCTCTCTCTCTCTTTGACTCTTCTCCTTGTTCTTAATCTTCTTCCTTCCAGTCAGTTCTTCTTCTCTCTATTGTTCTTAATCTTTTTTTATGCAAGTGATTATTTCGTTCAATAATTAGTGACCAAAACCTACATTTTGTGGACTGATTAATTCCATCAGTATTGGTTCATTAAACGCACGGCTTTTATGGAGTATGGAGTATTTGATACTCCTTCCACTGAAGAGTTGTTTCTGAAAATGTTATCGAATGAAGTTTGAAAAATAATTTTTTGGAAATGGTATCATCAATAAAAATGAAGCTTGAACAATAATTTAAATTTATTTATCCTAATAAAAAATAAAAAATTAATTTTGATAGCATTTACAATGTTATATCAATAACAAGTTTTAAATTTTAATCAGAATAAAAAAAAAATTAAACTAAAATTATTTTCAAAGTTAATTCATAATAACCAAAAAAATGGGAACATTATTTCGAAATGAAGAGATAACGCTATCATATATGTGTTAGAATAGAGTATATGTACAAGATAGAAAACAAGCAACAATCACACAATACACAGATATACGTGGTTCATCAATTTGGCTACGTTCACGGACAAAGAGAGAGAATATTATTATTTTCTGAAAATCAACAAATTAAAGTCTCTAATATAGTGCACGAATCATTGGCAAAAAATTCCTGTCTTTGGAAACCCTATATCTAAAACAGATGAGCAAGAGAACTACAAATATAGTTGGGGTATGCTCTATTTATATGCCTACTGCAAACCCTGTAGGGTTTTACAACCTTAAGTCAAATCTGCCGCTGAATAGGCTTTTTGCGGACTAAGGCGTGATCGACCCATCTCCAAATTAGATATCGCGCGATCGCCCTCAGAAACCGTGCGATCGCTCACTCGGGACAGAAACTTGGCGCGATCGTGCGCTTGCCTCTGCACGATCGCTCCCCATATGGTGTGTCAGAAATTCCGAAATTCATTGTTTAATCCACTAATTTTGGCGTCCCCAAGATTAGATGTCACCAAACCCAATAATATACAATATATGTGAGAAATTAATTGATAGAAGTAGATCGCTATAATATAATTATTGCAAACAACTCAAGAAAAATGAAATTGTATGAACATTTTATAAGCATAATTTGAAGTCAAAGAATTGATTTATCCTAGTTGAAAAAAGAGAGAATGGTCAAAATTTAGCAGGAATGTATGTTTAAGTTATAAAATTTATTTGGAATGTATGTTAAGCTGTACTTTTAAGAATATTTAGGTATAAAAACATTTGTTACAACTAATGAGTCCAAGATTGCGCTTTCTGTATGTATTTTCTAAGTGCATGTGAGTGTGACTGTATATGACATTTAGTTTGTGTTTAATTTAGTATCCCAATACGATATGGTTTGTTGTTTGCAGCGCGTTTCTAGCTTCAGTTTTAAATCCAAATTATTTAATTAATCAAATAGGTCAACTCAAATTAATCCCATGTGGAGAGAGTAATTGGTGTTTTTTCTCACACTCAGAATCATCAATTTCCAAGGATATCTAACATTTATTCGTTTTGGATTCAAAATATCCTCTCATAAAAAAGTAATTCAAAATAATTGTCATTTTTAAATTTTTCAAATATTTAAAAAAAGACAATTATTACTCAAATTTAATGATAAAAGTAACAAGGTTGCATATTATTTAATGTTTCTCTCTCTTGCATTACTTCATGCAAATAGTTTCATATTTATTGTTTTCATGTGGTTATAGTAATTCTTTTTTAATTTCGACTTGCGTAATCGGTAAATATCTTTCAAATTTGAAGAAATAAAGTATTTTTTCTAAAATTCCATTGTAATTTTTTTATCAATAACATTACCATATCAATTATAAATATTTTCATATTTAATATACACACATTTATATTCTCAATTCGTAAATGTTAGTTTAATTTTTTTCTTATTGATTAATGTGAGAAAAAATATAACGAATAACAAAAATAGAATAAAGTTATAAAAGCTTGAACAACTAATGAATATAGAAAATTTGCCCCATAAGTTTCTTTTGGAACAAATTACTTTTTACTAAGTTTCTCATTGTATTAAAATGCCCCATAAGTTCTCATGTTGTATTATGTATAATACAACGTTTAGTTATGCAGTAGTTTAAAATCATAATACTGCATCCGCACCACCGCCTCCGCCACAGCCCAGCTCCGCCGCCGCCGTCTGCTATCGCCGCATGCCGGATTCCGGTCAATTTTCGCCGGATTCCGGTCAATTTTCACCGGAATCCGGCAATTTTGGCCGGAATCCGGCCGCCGATCATCGAAATCCGGTCGCCGGAGGTCAGAATCTGGTCGCCGGTCCATGGGCTTCGGACTACGGTCACCGGAATAAAGTATTATGGTCTTAATTGATGTTGTATTTTCGAAACATAATACAACATCATAATACAACATGGGGAAGGAACTTATCGAGTATTATGAAACTTTTTTAGAACTTATCGAGTATAGTCCCATGAATATATATAAATTAACGTATTATAATATAATATTATTTTTAATGTTATATAGATATATGTGTCTAGCTATATAAAGTCATTAGGTCTCATTATTTAGTTTCGCTCCGTGCATACGAAATGATAGGAACGACCATGCCAATAGTTGTCGATTCAGTATCGGCAAGCATATCGGTTTGCTTATTGAGACTGTATATACCAGTATCGAAATATACCGGTGTACCGTATCAGGTTTATCGCAATTTTTATTTTATTTTTAATCATTTATAATATATTGACACATTTGATAGTTATTTAACATATTTTTTTATAATCCAATAAAAAAACATCTTTCATAATAAAATAAAATTTATGATTATAGTCAAAATTTGTAAAATATTTATTTTTTAAAAGAATCTTTTAAAATTTTAAGATTTTTTTTTTGTTTCGTCGAATCGGTGTCTACCGGTCGGTATGGTCCGATTTAGGACAGTACGGACCAGTACAGTTCGATTTAGACGGATACATAAAATGGGACGATACATTACAACATGTTATACACCGATTTTCAATCGAAACGATGCTTATCGACTGATACACGGATCGATAAGAAATACTCCATTCGTCCCACTTTAAAGTTCCTACTTTTCTTTTTGGTCCGTCCCACTTCAAGGTTCCCTTACATAAATGAAAAGTTTTGAATATATTTATACCTTATGATTTAATATATTTACAAAAAAACTATTCATTATACCCTTATAAAGTTAACATATTTACAAAAAAAAAAAACAAATCATTAACTTACTATTCTTCCCTCTCATTTTCTCTCCTATTAAATATTTTTAACTTTTACATTCTCTCTACTCTAATCTTTTACTCATTTTCAATAAAATCAATCATTAACTACTATTTTCTATCACATATTTAATTTTTATATTATTTCTCCTTTATTCTAAACAATACAAACAAATTTTTTTCTTAAAAAATATCAAATTCACACTAAAAAATCTTAGTGTGGGACGGAAGGAGTAGTATCGAAAGCTTTTTAGAGAATTGATTACTTGACAACTAGCCATCATGATGCCATGTAGGATATTGAACAATTGATCATTTTCAACACACAATTTTGTTGGGTTAGTGACACTCCCACCACTTGATATTAATATAATATTATTTGATTTGAGTTTAATTAGTACGAATTTATTTTTAGATAATATTTTGAAAGGTCTCATATTAATATATTAATAAAGTAAGTGAACATTTTTATATATTAGAAAATTTTTCTTTTAATTGCTAATTGCTGATCGTGAAATTTGGATTGATATCACAACAATTATCACCTCAATCCAATGACCACCACCAGCAAAACTTACTTGTACAGCGCTATGCGCTATCCAGCACCTTCGGGACAAACCGCCTTATTACTTTATTAAGAAGACTTTTGAACAACGCACACATAATATGCTATTTGCAAGGTGACACAAGAGGAAATCCTACACATCACTCACACGCGATTCACTGTGTCAGACTCATTTACTAACTACGGCTATGATACAGTTATTGGGATCGCGACCATCCCCACAACTCGAAATTAGTACTCCATGTCACGTGAATGGACACCAATAAAATGGGCACAATAACTAAGAAAAAGTACTATTTCCTCCACTCATTCTCTCTCCTACATTATTTTAATACTCACAACACCATTATAATTTACTATTCCCTCCACTCATTCTTTCTCCTATTTTACTATTACACTCACAACATTCTTTCCATTTTGGACAGTCTCCAATCACGTGAGACGACTCAAAAAGGAAATAAGTCTCCATTCACATGACACGGAGGGAATATTTCAAAAGATCTCATACTGATGGAGTACTGGACGGACTTCTCTTATATAATAGGCAACAATAATTATACTGATAATTAAAAAATTATAAATATAATAAAATTATTCTTAATTAAAATTAAAAAATACGATTATCATTTATGAAGAATTTGTGCATCGATATCATTTTTCCTTTAATGAAAAAAAAAAGGGCCATGAAGCATATAAAAAGAAGGGTGATGACAAAGATAGAGACAAAATATGGATATGGTCCAATTAAGTGGTGCATGGAAGGTGCTTAAATTGAACCAATTCCTTTTATACAATACTCCCTCCGTCCCGATCGACTTAGGATTTTTTGAAATGACATGGGAATTAAGAAAAAGGTAAATGTTGTGAGTGTAATTTAAAAATAGGAGAGAGAATGAGTGGAGAGAATAGTAAATTATAATGGTGTTGTGAGTATTAAAATAATGTAGGAGAGAGAATAAGTGGAGAGAATAGTGATTTAAGGTTTCCATTTTGGGCCGTCCTAAGTCGGGTGGAACGCCTAAAATGACAAAAAGTCCTAAATCAGCCGGAACGGAGGGAGTACATGTCTCTGTGTTTGAAATTTTCTGTGCCAAGGGGAATAATTTATAGGTTGAGTTGATACACACGTAATTGCATTAAGTGAAGACGACTGTTACCCCGCTTTTTGCGCTCACACACACATACCTATTTTCTTTCCCTTCCACTCCCACGTTATCAATTTATTAGCAGACAACTCACTAACCTAGTGGAGAAGTTAAGGCTATTTTGCTGCTAGCATTCATGTGGTCACACCTTTCTCTTTTTCTTTTTCTTTTTCTTTTTTTTTATTTTCTTTTTTTAACATTCAACACATACTTGCAATAATATTGTTTTTTTTTATAAAAAAAAAAAAAGCTATCAACACATACTTGGGATAAATAACGATGTTAAAAGAAAATGACACTTTATAAAGGTCGAAACTCATCATAAATTTAAAAAAAGAAGAGTGACCGGGAAGTTTTAAAAAATTATCATAATGTCCGAGAAGTTTCTTCACCATGTTGTATTATAGATGCAGTATTATATTCACATATGAGTGAATATAATAATATTGCATGCAGTATTATATATTACTGCATAAGAACTTCCAGGTCATTTCGATTTAATAAGAAACTTGAAGAAAAATAATTTGTTCCAAAAGGAACTTCCGGGTCAAATTCCCTTTAAAAATTGTAGGAATACAAATAATTCTCGACAAACTGATCATCGCCGCAAAAAATTTGCAACATGGACGGAGGCACATTGGGGTGAGGGGGGTCATTAACCCCCTGAAATTTCTAATTTTGCTATTCGGACCCCCTTTAACTTTTAAACAAAAAACAAACATGTAGCTTTGACCCACCTTGGACTTTAGTGGAATTCTTAATAGCCCCTTAAAATTTGAAAAACTATTGGTATTATATACTCCCTCCGTCTCACCTCACTTAAGAAAACTTTTCATTTTGGGCGTCCCACTTCACTTAAGAATTTCTAAAATGGAAACCTTAAATCGCTATTCTCTCCACTCATTCTCTCTCATACATTATTTTAATACTCACAACACCATTATAATTTACTATTTCCTCCAATCATTCTCTCTCCTATTTTTAAATTACACTCACAACATTTACCTTTTCCTTAATCCCCGTGCCATTTCAAAAATTCCTAAGTGAGGTGGGACGGAGGGAGTATACTAGTTTGACCCCGTGCGATGCACGGAAAATTACTAACGAATAACCAATCGAAATCGAAATAAATACAAAAGAAAATAGAGACGTTTGTATACATTGTAAAACAATTATTTGAAAATTATATTGTCAATACAAATATCAAATTGAATGTCACTAAAATAAATCTAGTGTTACATTCGTGGGATGCACCGGGAGTTATTGATGCTTAAAAAGACGAAAATTAAATAAAATGACTAAATGAGAGATTTTTTTTTATAAATTGTGAAACACAGCTTTTAAAGACAACATTGTCGGCGCAAAAAGAGGAAGGAAGATCATCATTTCATTTCAAGATAATACAAATATCTTGAAATGAAAAATATACACTATATCGTACAATTAAAAATATTTTTTTTACAGACAATAATGAGACATTAATCAGATGTAAATATAATCTAATAAATTAGTTTTTAAACTAAGAAATAAACAATTTTTAGAAAGTAAAAATTGTATAAGTCTTAAGGGCATTTACCAAAAATAACTTTTAAAAGATGGATATTAAAAAGAAAAAAATTACAAAATAAAATGACTAAATGAGACAAACATTTTTATACATTGTGAAACACTTCTTTAAAAGACAACATTATCGGTACAGCTGTCGAAAGAGGAAGGAAGATCATCATTACATATCAATATCTTCGGACCATTGGGATTGTGAACTCTCGATAATGCAAAATATAATTGATAAAGCCAAAATACATAGTATCTATTTGAAAAAAAGACCAACAAAGGATAAATATCTACATTGACCTTTATTAATAGGCATATCATAAGAGAAAAATAATAATACAAATATCATGAAATGAAAAATAAATTATCGTACAATTTAAAATATTTATTACAGACAATTATGAGATATTAAATAATGAATAAGTGATTCACCAAATAATTAAATAGAAACTCAAATCCAAATTCATGTATATGAACAATCCATAAATTCTCTCTTTTATCAATTATATTAATTCATCTTCATATTTTTTTTAAAAAAAATATTAGACATACATACAAATAAACAAATTAAAGTAATACATAATAAAACCTGAAATTTTATAGATAACGAAAATTAAATAAACATTTTAAAAATATAAATTATATATATATATATAATATATATATATATATATATATATATATATATATATATATATATATATATATATATATATAATATATATATATATATAATATATATATATATATATATAATATATATATATATATAATATATATATATATATATATATATATTATATATATATATATATATAATATATATATATATATATATATATATATATATATATATATATATATATATATATATATATATATATATATATATATATACAACTACATAAGGGGGTAAATTGACCACCCTCCCCCGTAAAACTCTACATACATCCCATTATTTTTTTATTAGTATTTGAATCGATATCCCATTTTTTTAATGTATACAACAAATAATACTTTGAGAATATGCTTCTAAGTTACCCAAACTGCATGCTCAAAAGAAGACAATTAAAATAAACATAATTATGATATTTATTTTCAATTTAACTTACTTAATTTTGAAAAGAAAAATAAAAATCCTAAAAACACTAACAATTGCGTTAAATGAAGAAAAAATTCCCCAAACCCTCCACTCCCTCATTAAACCCAACCCACTTCTTCATCTACCTCATTTAAAATACCAATTTATACTATCTTTATTTCTTAGAATATTAACATGCACTTCAATCAAAATTTTAAAAATGATGGCCATCTATCCCGATATTCGTCTTCATAAATGCACAATTTTTTGAGACCGATAGAAAAATTGACAAATTTATTAATACTATATTTACTATGCTTCAAAGATTTTTTTTTTAAAAAATTAAATAAATTGTTTGATGTTTCGAACTAAAATAAATCCAATAACCATATTATCCCATCCCACTTATTAAATGGAAACCAAAAGCAACATTCATCACACTCCCCCATATATATATATATATATATATATATATATATATATATATATATATATATATATATATATATATATATATATATATATATATATATATATATAGAGAGAGAGAGAGAGAGAGAGAGAGAGAGAGAGAGAGAGAGAGAGAGAGAGAGAGAGAGAGAGAGAGAGAGAGAGATATTATTATTATATTAAATAACATTATATAATTTATAGGGTTATTTCCTATAATATTGATATACACTTCAATCAAAATTTAAAAAATGTGGCCATCTTTCCCGAAATTCGTCTTTCTAAATACACATTTTTTTTAGACGAATAGAAAAATCGACAAATTTATTAATACTTTATTTACTATGCTTCAAAGATTTTTTTTTCAAAAAAAAAATATTGTTTGATATATCGAACTAAAATAAACACAATAACCATATTACCCTATCCCGCTTATTAAATAGAAACTAAAACCCACACTTATCACACTCCCCCATACATATATATATATATATATATATATATATATATATATATATATATATATATAGAGAGAGAGAGAGAGAGAGAGAGAGAGAGAGAGAGATATTATTATTATATTAAATAACATTATATAATTTATAGGGTTATTTCCTATAATATTGATATACACTTCAATCAAAATTTAAAAAATGTGGCCATCTTTTCCGAAATTCGTCTTTCTAAATACACATTTTTTTGAGATGAATAGAAAAATCGACAAATTTATTAATACTTTATTTACTATGCTTCAAAGATTTTTTTTTCAAAAAAAAAATATTGTTTGATATATCGAACTAAAATAAACTCAATAACCATATTACCCTATCCCGCTTATTAAATAGAAACTAAAACCCACATTTATCACACTCCCCCATCAAATAGAAATAAAGAAAACATCAAATGAATATTACTTTCACACTTAATTAATTTTCACAAAAAAGATATTGAAAAATAAATAAAGGATAATTAAAAAAATTATATTTAAAAAAGAGTGTTTTTTTTCCACATTAAATGAAATTAGTCTCTAATTAAAGAGGAAAAAAAATTATGAATTTTGATGTAAAAAAAAATAATTTATATTAATTAATTAATTAATTAATTTATATTAATTTATATTAAATTAATTTTTTTTATCTTGACACATGGCAACACACAGCCGGCCAAGGCCAAGGCCAAGCCGACCATTGATAATGCCAAGGACGAATCATGCATGCTTGGCTAAGCTTCATCTTCATTATATAACCAAGGCAACTCATCTTACTTTGATTTTGTTTCCATGTGGAATAAAGGCCAAGGCCAAGGCAAAGGAAAAGGGAAGGCCAAGGGCCGAGCCGAGGCAAGGCCAATGCCAAGACAGATTTTCCACATTGAAAAAAAAAAGAATCAAAAATGGCCTTGGCCTTGGTATAAAATGACGCTTCAAGTTCAAAGTAGGTGTAATTATATTTATATACATATATAATTATTAATATTAAATATACATATATACATATATCTTGAAAGGAAGAAAATATGAAAATAAAATTATAAAAAGTAGAAAAATATCAAATAGAAATAAAGAAAACAACAAATGGAAAATATATTATCATACAAATTTATATTTAAAAAAGAGGATTTTTTGGTGAGTTATTTTGAAATAAGATAATAAAACTATAAAAAGTAGAAAAATATCAAATAGAAATAAAGAAAACATCAAATGAATATTACTTTCACACTTAATTAATTTTCACAAAAAAGATATTGAAAAATAAAGAAAGGATAATTAAAAAATTTATATTTAAAAAAGAGTATTTTTTTTTGTGTCCACATTAAATGAAATTAGTCTCTAATTAAAGAGGAAAATTTTTTATGAATTTCAGTGTAAAAAAATTAATTAATTTATATTAAATTAATTTTTTTTTATCATGACACATGGCAACACACGGCCGGCCAAGGCCAAGCCGACCATTGATAATATCAAGGACGAATCATGCATGCTTGGCTAAGCTTCATCCTTATTATATAACCAAGGCAACTCATCTTACTTTGATTTTGTTTCCATGTGGGATAAAGGCCAAGGCAAAGGGAAAGGAAAGGCCAAGGGCCGATCCAAGGCAAGGTCAAGGCCGGCCGAGCCGAGGCAAGGCCAATGCCAAGGCAGATTTTCCACATCGAAAAAAAAAGAATCAAAAATGGCCTTGACCTTGGTATAAAATTACGCTTCAAGTTCAAAGTAGGTGTAATTATATATATATACATATATAATTATTAATATTAAATATACATATATCTTGAAAGGAAGAAAATAAGAAAATAAAATTATAAAAAGTAGAAAAATATCAAATAGAAATAAAGAAAACTACAAATGGAAAATATATTATCATACAAATATATATTTAAAAAAGAGGATTTTTTGGTGATTTATTTTGAAATAAGATAATAAAATTATAAAAAGTAGAAAAATATCAAATAGAAATAAAGAAAACATCAAATGAATATTACTTTCACACTTAATTAATTTTCACAAAAAAGATATTGAAAAATAAAGAAAGGATAATTAAAAAATTTATATTTAATTAATTAATTTATATTAAATTAATTTTTTTTATTATTTTTATCTTGACACATGGCAACACACGGCCGGCCAAGGCCAAGGCCAAGCCAACCATTGATAATGCCAAGGACGAATCATGTATGCTTGGCTAAGCTTCATCCTCATTATATAATCAAGGCAACTCATCTTACTTTGATTTTGTTTCCATGTGGGATAAAGGCCAAGGCCAAGGCAAAGGGAAAGGGAAGGCCAAGGGCCGAGCCAAGGCAAGGCCAAGGCCAAGGCCGGCCGAGCCGAGACAAGGCCAATGCCAAGGAAGATTTTATTTTATAATTAACAATATAACCCTTTTACACTTAATTAATTTTCACAAAAAAGATATTGAAAAATTAGTAAAGAATAATTACCAAATTCATATTAAAAAAAAAGATTTTTTCCTTTGTCCAAATCAAATAAAAGAAGTCTCTATTTAAGAGAAAATAAAATTATGAATTTTGGTGTAAAAAAAAATTAATTTATACTAATTTATATTAATTTATATTAATTTATATTAAATTAAATTTTTTTATCTTGACACATGGCAACACACGACCGGCCAAGATCAAGGCCAAGCCGACCATTGATAATGCCAAGGACGAATCATGCATGCTTGGCTAAGCTCCATCCTCATTATATAATCAAGACAACTCATCTTACTTTGATTTTGTTTCTATGTGGGATAAAGGACAAGGCCAAGGCAAAGGGAAAGGGAAGGCCAAGGGCCGAGCCAAGGCAAGGCCAAGGCCAAGGCTAAGGCTGGCCGAGCCGAGGCAAGGCCAATGCCAAGAAAGATTTGATTTTATAATTCACAATATAACCCTTTCACACTTAATTAATTTTCACAAAAAAAATATTGAAAAATAAAGAAAGGATAATTAAGAAATTTATATTTAAAAAAGAGTGTTTTTTTTTTGTGTCCAAAATAAATGAAATTAGTCTCTAATTAAAGAGGAAAAAAAATTATGAATTTTGGTGTAAATTTTTTTTTAAAATAATATTTTTTTATAAATAATTGAGGTCGAAGAAAGGGGATGAATTTACTTGTCTAAAAAATTAATATTTATTATATGTGTACTATCTACATTCATGCCACAATAATATATAAACTTTTCATTTTGGGCGTCCCACAATAATATATACTTTTCTAAAATAGAAATGAATCTTTACTATTCCCTCCACTCATTCTCTCTCCTACATTATTTTAATACTCACATCACCATTATAATTTACTATTCTCTCCACTCATTCTCTCTCATATTTTATTTTCACACTCACAACACTTTCAATATAATATTTCCTCCATAATTTCCGTGCAAAACTCAAAAGTCTATAAAAAGATGGGACGGAGGGAGTATTAAAATTTAGGAAGGAAATTTACAAAGGGAATTATGAAATTTATATTTAAAAATTATGGTTTTTTTTTCCTCTGTCCGAATTAAATGAAAATAGTCTCTATTTGTAGAGAAAAAAAAAATTATGAATTTTGGTGTAAGAATTTTTTTTAAAAAAATTAATTTATTATAAAAAAATTGAGGTAAAAGAATTTGGGAGGAAAAAAATTTCGTCAATCAAGGTACCCAATAAGATGAAGCCAAGTGTCCTACTTTAAAAAAAAAAAACAACAAAACAAGTAAGAAGGCAACACTCGCCTATGTCCATGCGTGCGAGACACGCGCCGGGCACCCTCCATTCAGCTCCCGCCACGTCATTTTAAATGAGTTCTATCTACATTTTTGCCACAGATGTGAATTACTATTATACCCTTGACAGCGACATTTCTGAGCGGAAAAGGAGACTATGTTGTTTTTATATATATAGAGATTAAATTAATACTCTCATCGTCTCATAATGATAGTTCATTTTTTTGAGTGGTTAATTGATTGAAATTTGATCAAAAATTTATAGAAAATAATAATTTTCCTAATAAAATTATAATAAAATTCTAAAACTTGTTATTAGTACATCATTAGAAAATTACCATTAAATTTTTAATATTTTAAAAGATAATTAAATAAAAATCTTTCTTCATAGTTCAACTATATAACCACCAGAAATAGGGCTATTATTCCGGAATCGAGGACATTGAGCCCCTAGATTCAAATCCTGGCTACGTCCCTTATTTGCGGCATTTAACAAGTACGATGATCGAAAATAAAATTGGAAGCAAGCAATGCCATTGATGAGCCCGGATCTACTGGATCGGGCCCGCGCTCGGTCTGGTCCAAGGAACCAGTGACGTGGCAGTTCCTAGACCGCTGGGGGGGAAGACCGCGGACAGATAGGCCCTTGAGGTCAAGACCGCGTCCCTCCCCGCATTAATCCTATCAAAGACCGGAGGGATCCTGACCGCTATATTCGTGCCCGCACGATCTATGACCGTTGGGTCCGTGCCCGCAGATTGTATGTCCGCGGGACCCATGCCCGCAGGAGGCATGACCGCTCCATCCGTGCCCGCGTCAAATACCTTTGACCGCGGCCACGATGTTGACCGCGGGCTCATGTCTGCCTCCCAGTTAAACTCTCCTGCTTCCCGGTTAATGTCAAGCCTTACTGAGCAAGTTAGCTTACTGGCTCTGACATGCAAGTTGCCGGCTCCCCCATCACGCATTTAATGCGGCTCAGTCAGGCGCCTACTATTTCATTTAATGCGTCAAGCCATCTACACGGCTCATGTCCCTTTCAGCCATGTCCCCTTGACAGTCAATGTTCCCTCCCCGACAGGCCAATTAGTCATGCGGACACGTGTAGCTGGTCAAATACCAAAGTGCCCCCTAGGGCGATCTCATTGCTTACATCAACAAGCACCACTACATTGCCTATAAATAGAAGACCTTTGTCCCCTTGGGTAAGGTAAGTTCCAAATATATTGAGTAAGCCATATTACTCTTAAACCCTAAACACACACACACTCCAAGGTATTCAAAGCCTTATTATCTCAGTATTCTTACTCTCACACCCGAGGGCCTGAGTTGGAGTAACATCCAACTTTGACCTTAACGGTGCTCTTTTGTGTTGTGATTTAGGTACATCAATCCACCAAAATATCCTAGCCAGATATCCTTGAACCGCTCCTGACCCTGAAAAGCTTGGCGTCATCAGTGGTTCCATTGCCGGGAACTCGACTTTCATTAGTTTTTCCCGTTTAAAATATTTGTTTCCAGATACACCTTGTATTCTAAACAACTGACTGTCAAAAGCTCTCCTTTTCAGTCATTCTCCTTCCTTTCCAAGCATGTCTAGAATATTGGAAAACGCTGGTCATTTGACCCTAGAGGAGGATAACCAGGCCTCACCTTCTAATGTCAATAAGGGTAAGGCTACGACCTCTGTGTTTAACCGTATGGGGGCACGTTCTCAGCCATCACACAGCCTTTCCCCAGCCCAGAGAGCTATACACAAACTGACAGATGAGGCCCGAGCTGAAAAAGCCCAAGCCCTCCTAAATAATAGCCCAAAACCCCCCCCCCAAGCTCCTCTGAAAAACACCGCCTTAAACACTCCATTCTCCCCGGAGCAAATACTGAGAAGGACATAAATTCTGGCCTCCAAATCCAAGCTGGTCGCGGAGGCCATGGCCATCGTCGACGCTCAATTGGAGATGTTTGAGATAGAGGCCAATGGAGGGCTCCAGTTCCCTCAGGGGTCACAAAGGTTCTCCCAACGAGCTCCCCCTAAATCGCTTGCTAGTCAGGCTAGGGGGGCAAACCGGGTTGAACCAACCCTTGAGCGCGGACAGCCGGCCAGGCGCAGCGTGGTGCATGTGGAGGATAGCGAGGAGGTTGGAGAAGAGGCCCAATCCAATCTACGTGCGAAGTCCAAAGCCAGACCCTTGACTCCGGCCAAGGAGAAGGCCGTGACTCCACGAGCTAAGAAGCAGAAGATTGACAACCAAAACCCTGAGTTTGCGGATTTCATGCAGAAGAAGTGGGAAACCCATCAGAAGGCCGCCCAGAAATGTGGCCGCACCATGAACGCCTTCAGCGATAAGATTGCGCGGGCACCTATACAGAGGGGCAAACCCCCCCAGATGGACACCTATGATGGCTCCAAGAACGCCAAAAGCCATATGGGACGATTTGAGGGTCAAATGGCTCTATTCTCCTCAGATGAGTCCGTAATGTGCAAAGCCTTGGCTGCGACCTTCACGGGCAAGGCCCTATCCTGGATGCTGGCTCTCAAACCTCGGTCCATCCAATCATTCAGCCAGTTCAGGAGCATCTTTCTTAATGCCTTTGCTGGTGCTGGTGTGCCCGCTAGACCAAAGACAGACCTTGTCCGTGTCAAGCAGGCCCCGGGCGAAGCAACAAAAGATTACATCTCTCGATTCAGAAAGGTGAGCGAGGAGATTGTTGATCTAGAGGAGGGAGATATCAGACTCTGCTTTGAGGACGGCCTCAGTTCCTCCTTCCTGAAAATGAACTTTGCCTCTAGCCGGCCTAAATATGTGGAGGAAATGTATGAAAGAGCCTCGGCCATAGCATCCGCCGAAGAGCCAAACTTGCCCGCTCCCCGAGCCTCAGCAAAGGAGAGAATAAGCCAAGTCCAGGAGACCACCCCGGAGAGCGAATAGGGGAAGCCTCCCGTCTAACAGGCGCCGGCCGTGGTCGCCTCGCTCTAGCCTGAGGAGCCCCACAAGCGACCATCCTCCTGATGAATCTCTTGGCTCCGATCACTTGCTTCGTCAGCTTCTCAACGACCACCTCCGAAAACTGCACAAAAGCAAAAGCGTCAAAAAAAAAAAAAAAAAAAAAAGCGATGCTAAAGATGATGAAACAAAAGAAAGAAAGGAAGAGGCGTAAGCGTAAAGCCATACCTTCATACCGGACGAGGCCGGAAAGCTCGTGGAAGCCGCTCGGGTGAGGATCTGCACCCTCAATCGGACCCCATCCTGGATATAGGAAAAATCCGTCCGAGGGTACCGCGGATCCCAAGCCCCTCCCTATCCAGAACCTGAGGCATCCTCAGCCTCCTCAAGACGAATGTCGCATATGGCTCAATCGCCACGAAATCCGAGAAGTGCTGGCCGGCTCGGTAATCATCCCAGGTCACGGACCGATCGCTCGGGTGCATCATATCTGCGGGAGGCTCCACCGGTGCCCTCAAGGGCGAGTTCACGCCATGCTGGCGCGTCACCCTCTCTCCCAGATAATATGCATCGCAGGTCAGACCTCTCAGAATCCTCCGCTGCACAGTCCAAATCTCAGCGCCCTTCAGCTGCGCCACCTCGAAGCGATCCCAGGGATAGAATATCATCCCCTCATCCGTCTCGGCCTCCGTCAAAGGAAGGCAATCCGCGTACCTGAGAGTCGTACGCCCCCTGGAGCTTATCTTCTCCCGGGCATGCTTGGACCAAGACTGCATAGCCGGATACGCCCCGACGTACTCCGCCGGCTGCCGCCACATCGTGACGTGGAAAAACTCCAACGCCCATACCTGCGAAAGGTAAAAATCCAATCAATCCAAAGGCAAAAGAAAAGTGCGTGCTCAAAAAAAAAAAAGAGGAAAAGCAAAAAGAGAGCTTATACCTCCGTGGCAAACTCAAAGCAAGGTACAAGGAGCTCACAGCCTTCCGACTGTACCTATCAAGAGCAAAATAAATCTCTGCCAGCCCGGCCTCTCCCCACGAGACATCTCCGGCCGTCTCCATGGCCTCCAAGGACCTCAAGAAGGCAAAGACTGCCGTCCCTCAAAGCATGCCCAAAGAGGGTGCTCGAAAAGGCAAACCACAAGAAGGCCCCGGCAATCGATCGGCGCCTATCCTCTCCTCCCGGCCTCGTAGCTCACTATGGTCTCCACGATCTTACCGTAGACCACGGCATACTCCATCCCCATCCCCTTTTTGGGAATAGGGGAAAATCCCGTAAGAGCTCAACGGATCGGCATCACTGTAGCCATCTCGCCACTCAATGCTGCGTCCATTAAAGGACAGGCCCGTAATCGCAGCGTAATCGGAGGGCGTAACCGTAGCCTCGCCCCAGAAGAAGTGAAAGGTGTGGGTCGCGTCCCACCAAAGGCTTGCGCCAGAGCAAACATCAAGCCCTTGCTCTTAGGGAACTTGACCAGTCCCCTCAAGCACTCAACAAACTCCCAAAGCCCCGTCTCGACAACGATCTGTCTCGGACTCGGCAAAGCTCCTCGGCCCGCATTCGGAAGCCGATCCCACAAGTCAACCACGGACTCCACCGATCCTCGAGTCTTCATTTTGTTCAGCTGCTCCGTCACAAAACGGTTTCCGCCCTGCAAAAAAAAAAAAGAGAAAATGTCAAAAAATAATTGCATTTGCATTTGCACAAAAAAAAAGAGCATACACATGCATTAAAAAAAAAAAAATTCGACAGCATAACAGCATACAATGAGCATAGCCCCATTTTTCTCACGGAGAAGACAGTTTTCAGCAAATCCCAAAAAAAAAAAAGATGCATTCCTACGGAAGTAAAAACTCCGTTCCATTTTCATAAAATAATATGCATATCATCCATCATCTCAAAAAAAAAAAATTTGCATACATGCATATCATCCATCTTACATGCAACGGGAGGAAAAATCCGTCCCACTTTTCAAAAACAAAAAATCCTAAACATACATACATCTCGTATTGGCAAAACGCCCATTCTTTCCAAACAAAATGCATGCATTGCATCATTCATCAATATCAATATTCGATTTCAAAAAAAAAAATCAAATCATCATCATCAACATGCAATATTCAATTTCAAAAAAAAAAAATCACAATTTTCGAATTTTCACATGCAATTTTCGAATTTAAAAAAAAATGGCGAAAACGCCAATTCTTTTTCCCAAGCAAAATGCACATTTTGGATTACTCACATAATCATCAAGATTCAAAGACAATGAACATCAATATTCAATTTCAAAAAAAAAATTCAAAAATCACCCAAAATTCAAATTTCAAACAAGAAATCAACAAAGGGATCAAAGGATTTCAAAGTATACCGTTCGGAGATTCGAATCTGAAGCCCAATGTTGCCAAGCATCGGGGTAATGCTCCTCCGCAACCGATTGCGAAAGATTGTAATGCCTCCTCATCCGGACGAGCTCCAATCGTCTCTCCGCCACCGGGCCACGTCCTTGGCCTTGAAAAGCGCCTTCCCCGTGTTCCATCGCTCGAAAAATCGAAGAAATCGGAAGATTTTCGAAGCTTTTTGGCCTTCAATGGAGGTTCTCCTCGGTTCTCTCTCTCTCTCCCTCGTAAGTGCAGAAAAAACTGTAAAACTGAATGGGGAAGGAGAAAAGGGCGTTGGCCCTAATTAATATCCCTGACTTTCAGCTCCTATCCGCGCGGATAGGATTGCAAGGGTCAAAATGACCCTTTTGCCCCTTAAAATTTCAGGACTCTGCAATTCAGTCCCCAATTTGACAGAGTTAACCAAAGTTAACCAAAGTCAACCCCTTGTCAAGAAAATCACCCCCGGCAGTCAAACGTAAGACCGAGTGCCCCGAGAAAGATAACGAAATCTCGTATCTTTCATCAAAATCCTTCCCGACAGTAAAACGTAAGACCGAGTGCCCCGAGAAAGATAACGAGATCCCGTATCTTTCATCAAAATCACCCCCGGCAGTCAAACGTAAGACCGAGTGCCCCGAGAAAGATAACGGATCCCGTATCTTTCATCAAAATCATTCCCCGGCAGTCAAACGTAAGACCGATTTCCCCGAGAAAGATAACGAGATCCCGTATCTTTCATCGAAATCATCCAACGGCAGTAAAACGTAAGACCGAGTGCCCCGAGAAAGATAACGAGATCCCGTATTTTTCATCAAAATCATCCAACGGCAGTAAAACGTAAGACCGATTTCCCCGAGAAAGATAACGAGATCCCGTATCTTTCATCAAAATCATCCAACGGCAGTCAAACGTAAGACCGATTTCCCAAACGAATATGTCTGATTTTCCCCAGCAAAGGCTAACAAAATCCCCAGTAAAGTTAACGGAATCCCAAAAGCCAACGGAATCTCGAGTAGAACTCGAACTACGAAAGGGCTTGATTCCCACTAGGGATACGTAGGTAGCCTATCATTAGGTCCAGCCCCTCGACCAAAACGGTCACCCTCTCCTTCGGCAGCAGACGAAGTCCACCGAAAGGCCATTTCAAAATTAAGGTCCGAGGCACCTAAAACGCCATCTCCAAGGTTCGAGGCACCTAAAACGCCATCTCCAAGGTTTGAGGCACCTAAGACGCTATCACTAGGAAAGCGATAAATCGCAATCATCCCCAGCAGAGACCAAAAATAGTCATTCCTATCCCCAGCAGAGCGGATATACAATTTCAGCCATCCGACCAAAATGGTCATCTCTTATCCCCAGCAGAGTTTCTCTCCAGCAACCGACTGCAGAACTCGCTCATCAGGTTCGAGGCACCTAAAACGCCATCATCTCCAGGGTCAAAGACCCGAACTACGACTGGCTTGATTCCCATTCGGGATACGTAGGTAGCCTATCGCTAGGTTCAGCCACCCGATCACTCGATCATCCTGCCAAATATGGAGCCTTACTCTTATCGACGACCCCGCTTCCTTCGAAAGCGCCGTCGCCGAGGGGCTACTGTAAGTGCTCCAATTTGAGCTTGTTAGAATTTTCGTTAGAAAATTAACGAAAGTTATAATATTTCTAACAATTCCTAACAATTCTAACCTTTCTAACAAAGTAAGGGTAAAATGGGCATTGCTATTTAGAGTTAAACCTTCCAAGGAATCTCAAAAAGCAAAAGAATTAAGAAAATCCCGAAACAGCAAGTTGAAAAACATTTTCTGCTGAGATTTTTGAATTTTATTCCTTGTGTCCAAAGCTGGAGCTGCATTTAATGAACAGTGCACGCTGCAGGTCCTGTCCGCGCGGATGGGTTTGTAATTTTCAGAGGGCTATAAATTGAGCCCTCCAGTCACAAAAATAAGGAGCCACAACACATTTTTGCACCGAACCTCTGGCGAAATATAGAGAGAAAACAGTGAGAATTCACTTGAATTGTCACCATTTTCTCTCCAATCTTTCCCAATTCATACTCATACACTCACTCTCATATTGAAGTCCTAAACACTCATACACTCAAGCCAAACACTCAAGAACACAAGGAAGATTGGTAAACCCTCCTTCTCCTAACCCTAAATCTCATCCATGCATGCATCTTCAAACTACAAAATGTAGTTCCTTCATCTTCTTGCTCTAGATCTAAGAAGATCACCATGGAAGACCATCTCCATGGATGATCTTCTACAAAGATCAACATTATTCTCAAGTTCTCTTACTTTCTTGCAAAGAAAACTCATTTTCAAAACCCTAAAAACCATTTTCAAGCATAAAATCTCATTTTAAAAGGATAAAAATCTCCTTCCCAAGCAAATGAAATGCTTAGTCCTAATGTACCCCAAGGATGGTTTGGTATAGTTGATTCACCACTAAAATGTCTAGTGATCACTAACCAAAACCTAGGGAAATGGGGACAAGCATGGATGCAAAACCCCCCTTTAAAATCATATTTTCTTTCTTGGGAAGTTGCTGTCCAGTAGCAATTTTCCCAGACCTCAGTCCATTGTCTTAATTTTTGGACATAGATGAACTTGGAATTTGGTGTTGACTACAAAACACTTTTTGTAGACAACATCCAGAGCTTTCCAGAAATATTTTTACTTTATTTTTTGGGTGAGTAAAACTCCTCTTTTCAAATTTTCTTTCAGAGGCTAGTTCATCAGCTTCTGGGAATCCAGATCTCATATCTGAGGTTTCCAGAAGGTTTTGACCCCTCAAATCTTTTCCAAAATGGAAAATTCCTTCGCACAAGTCTTATTTAAGGTGTCTAGAACAACTTTCATTCTCTGAGTTTATCCAGATTATGAAGTCTTAAGACCCTTGAATCCATTTCAAAATCAAAGGTCCACTGCCTTTTTCATTCTGGCAGAAATGGCTCTCAACTTCAAAAGGTCTTTTGAGTACCAAATCTCAATCCAAAAATCCCCCAAAAAATCATGGGATCAGTTTAAAGTCTTGAAAAGATATCCCAATTTTTACTTTTCTGAGTTTCAACTTATTTTGGCCAACACACACACACACACACACACACACAAATGATTTTCAGCTTGGAAGACTCGTTTTACGAGGCGCGTCGGGTGCACACTAACGTCCTTCCCGACGCGTAACATGACCTCCGAACCTAAATCTATGATCTCGGGCTTTTTTCAAAGTTTTGGCCCTCAAAATTAAAATGGCGTGGCGACTCCGTTTTCGTTGATTTTTTCAAACAAAAATGGGAAAATCTTCGATACAATCACACATCATCACACCCGTGCATCTCGCATTCGTCGCTGTTCGGGAAGTTTGCCCGGATCCGAGAGGTAGCGCGTTCGCACCCCGGCATCTGGCTTTATTCCGCTTTAGCGTTAGTTGGAGGTGTCTCGCCGTTGTTTTCGCAATTGTAGAGTCACCACGCCGTTTTTATTAAGCCCAAAACATTGAAAAAGGGCATCAGTTTAGAAATAAACTGTTTTTGTGTGATGAGATTTTGAGTTCGGAGGTCAGATGACTCCTCGGGAAGAGAATATTAGAATCTTAGAGCTCACCCGAGTCGCCTCGTAAAAACGAGTCTTTCGGATACCCCTAATATTCTTTAACTGTTGTGTGTGTGTGTGTGTGTGCTTTTAAAAATGCATGCTGTGTCGGATGTCTACATTGTACACTACGTATTGAAATGTATTGAAATAGTAATGGAAGGAAGCCTTACCAATGTTGGTTCATGTCTGTCTTCCGCTGGGGAATAGTGTTTGAGGATGGAATGATGTTCCGGCACGGACCGGGATTGCTTCGGGAGGGGCCGGTTGTCTGCGGACAGAGTTTCGGCGTGAGTTGAGATTGTAGGCTGCGTTTGGACAGAGGTTCGGCGTGCGTTGGGATTGTAGGCTGCGTTAGGGCAGAGTTTCGGCGTGCGTTGGGATGGCAGGAGTCACTCGGGCAGAGTTTCGGCGTGGTTTGGGATCGCCGGTTTGACTCGGAAAGAAAAGGGATGCCTTGGAAAGACCAGGCAAGGCCTCGGAGTACCACGAGGGGCCTCAGAGTACCTCGAGAGTGCCTCGGGGCAGCGCGGGAGCGTCGCGAGAGCGTTCGGGGAGGCTTCGGAGCACCACGAGGGGGCTCGGAAGGCCTCGGAAGGATCCGAAAGGGGCCGGGATTGCCCCGAAGGGTCTTAGAGGGGAGCCTGAAGGCTAAGGTAAAGGCTTCGCAGCCCTGGCATCTGGCGTCTTTCGCGTTGGAGCGACGTGTCTCGCCGTTTTTTGTTTTTGTAGAGTCGCCACGCCGTTTTTATTAAGCCCAAAACATTGAAAAAGGGCATCAGTTTAAAGATAATTTTAAACTGTTTTTGTGTGATGAGATTTTGAGTTCGGAGGTCAGATGACTCCCCGGGAAGAGAATATTAGAATATTAGAGCTCACCCGAGTAGCCTCGTAAAACGAGTCTTTCGGATACCCCTAATATCCTTTAAATGTTGTGTGTGTGTGTGCTTTTAAAAATGCATGCTGTATCGGATGTCTACATTGTATGCTATGTATGGAAATGTATTGAAATAGTATAGGAAGGAAGCCTTACCAATGTTGGTTCGTGTCTGTCTTCCGCTGGGGAATAGTGTTTGAGGTCGGAGTAGCGTTCCGATACGGATCGGGATTGCTTCGGGAGGGACCGGTTGTCTGCGGACAGAGTTTCGGCGTGAGTTGAGGTTGTAGGCTGCGTTCGGGCAGAGGTTCGGCGTGCGTGGGGATCGTCGGGATCACTCGGGCAGAGGTTCGGCGTGCGTTGTGGTGGCAGGAGTCACTCGAGCAGAGTTTCGGCGTGGTTTGGGATCGTCGGTTTGACTCGGAAAGAGCCGGGACACCGTGGAAAGACCAGGCAAGGCCTCGGAGTACCACGAGGGGCCTCAGAGTACCTCGAGAGTGCCTCGGGGCAGCGCGGGAGCGTCTCGGGAGCGCTCGGGGAGGCTTCGGAGCACCACAAGGGAGCTCGAAAGGCCTCGGAAGGATCCGAAAGGGGCCGGGAGTGCCTCGAGAGGACTTAGAGGGGAGCCAGAAGGCTAAGGGAGGAAGAGAGAAGAGGGAGGTGTGAAAAATGAGGGAGGGGGAGCCCTCTATTTATAGTGTAGGAAAAGTTGCAAAGAGGTCCGTACGGACCTCTTAGGTAATCCAAAATTTTAGATTTCCGGGATTTGATTGAATCTCGTGGACTTTAAGGGGATTTTCGTAATGATTATGTCTGGTGTAAAGAGGTCCGTACGGACCTTTTGGCATGCAAAGAGGTCCGTACGGACTTTCCATGCTCTTGTGAATGTGATGGCAAGCTAGCTCTCGTCGAGAGCTTTCCAACCATATATGGCACGTCTCAATCGGAGTTCGTATGAAGGAGTTATGACCTCCGGAAGTTTGCCCCTGGTTTTGTCGTATGCTGGGATGGAGAGCGATCCAGATTGGGGTACTTACAGAAGCCCCTCGGCGACGTCACTTACGGAGGAAGTGGGGTCGTCGATAAGATAAGGGTCCTAATCTGGATCGCGTGTTGGGAGAGGAAGTGACCGTGAAGGTCGGTGTGAGGACGTGGTGGTGTCTTATTGTGTGACCGTTTAGGTCAGTTGGCTGGACCCTGTGATAGGATTCCTACGTATCCCTGGCGGGAATCAAGCCTGATCGTAGTTCGGGTGTGGGGTGAGTGTTTTGTGAATGCGGGCGTGGTGGTGCCCTGAAGTGTCGTGTGACCGCCGAGGTCAGTGGTAAGGACGTGGTGGTGTCCTGGGTGACCGCATAGGTCGATGGCTGGACCCTGTGATAGGATTCCTACGTATCCCTGGCGGGAATCAAGCCGGGTCGTAGTTCAGAGGTCGTGAATTTGTGAGTGCGGGCGTGGTGGTGCCCTGAAGTGTTGTGTGACCGCCGAGGTCAATTGTGAGGACGTGGTGGTGTCCTGGGATGGAAATTTTACGATTTTCCTAATCGGGTGGTTTAAGGCCTTCCGGGCCGGAGATAGAGTGAGGACTTGAATCGTCTTCTGATTGCGGTTGGTGCCACGCTGGAGGACTTTGAATCGTCTTCTGGCGGCGATTGGTGCCACGCTGGAGGACTTTGAATCGTCTTACGCGGCGGTTGGTGCCACGCCGGGAGGACTTTGAATCGTCTTCTGGCGGCGGTTGATGCCACGCTGGAGGACTTTGAATCGTCTTCTGGCGGCGGTTGGTGCCACGCTGGAGGACTTTGAATTGTCTTCTGGCGGCGGTTGGTGCCACGCTGGAGGACTTTGAATCGTCTTCTGGCGGCGGTTTATGCGCGAGGACTTTGAATCGTCTTCTAGCCGCAGTTGATGTAATGCGCGAGGACTTTGAATCGTCTTCTAGCCGCAGTTTGATGTAATGCGCGAGGACTTTGAATCGTCTTCTAGCCGCAGTTGTGGAGGCGTGGCTGCCTTGTGCTTCGAGAGGCGTAGATGCCTTTGTGTTTTTGCATGTTGAGTAGAAGGTTGGACTTACGATGACTGCCGGTGCTTGCGCTGCCGTTGAAGTGGGCAAGGATGACGGCCGGTGATTGCTTCCCCATTTGGCATTTTGGAGGCGCTTCGTGCCTTGGGACTTGTACTCGGAGGTGTTGGCTCCTTCTCGAATTGCCGTTGAGTGGGCAAGGATGATGATCGGTGCTGGGGATATGCAGTCTTGTATGACTTCCCTTTGACTTGTTGGGGAGGAGCTCGGGCTTACTTTGATGGCCGGTGCTTGCGCTGCCGTTGAAGTGGGCAAGGACCGGTCTTATGTCGACGGCCGGTGCTTGAATTGCTGGGGATGCATGACCCTGTAGGGGCCCTTTTCTGTTGGGAAGATGACTTCGGACCTCTTTTGAGGGCCAGTGGTTGAGTTGTCGTTGAGCGTTTGGAGGCGTCTTGCGCCTTGATATTCGTGCTGGGAGGTGTTGGCTCCTTCTTGAATTGCCGTTGAGCGGGCGTTGGTTGAATTGCCGTTGAGCGTTTGGAGGCGTCTCGTGCCTTGGGATTCGTGCTGGGAGGTGTTGGCTCCTTCTTGAATTGCCGTTGAGCGGGCGGTGGTTGAATTGCCGTTGGAGTGGGCGAGGACCGGTCTTACGTTGATGGCCGGTGGTTGAATTGCCGTTGAAGTGGGCGAGGATCGGTCTTACGTTTGATGGCCGATGGTTGAATTGCCGTTGAAGTGGGCGAGGACCGGTCTTACGCTGACGACCGGTGGTTGAATTGCCGTTGAAGTGGGCGAGGACCGGTCTTACGCTGACGGCCGGTGGTTGAATTGCCGTTGAAGTGGGCGAGGACCGGTCTTACGCTGACGGCCGGTGGTTGAATTGCCGTTGAAGTGGGCGAGGACCGGTCTTACGTTGATGGCCGGTGGTTGAATTGAAGGGTTAGGGACCATTCTGCACTTGGATTTGCTGGAAAAGGCCTTAGGACAGCCAGGGGCAAAGATTATAAGGGCAGGAAAGTAATTTGGCCACCCCTTGCAAAGAGGTCCGTACGGACCAACCTGGATGCAAAGAGGTCCGTACGGACCACCTTTGTTTTTTACAGTTCCCAGGTTTTGACCAGGCTTAAATGCCGAGGCAACCTCTTCATTTCCCATTTCCAGTGCGTGAACCAGCGAGAGAGAAAGAGAGAAAAAATCCTCCATTTTTACCAAAATCTTCCATTTTTTCGCTTGAATCGCTTGCAATGGCGGAAGGATCTCGAAGGAGTCGTCGTCAACGCAGTCAAGAAGTGGTCGAGCAACGGATGGAGCTCCAAAGGAATTGGATTTCGTTCGTTCCATCTTCGAAGAACCCGGATGTCTTGTATCCGAATCCGGAGGTGCACAATCGTCGCTCTACGAACGTCGGGGAGGTAAGAAATCTGTTCCGTTTTGATTCCCTGCTCGAATTTTTGAATGCTAGAACTAGGTTTTAGTTTTTCGCATTTTTGAATTTTTTTGTTATTATTTTATGCCTTTTTTGTGAAATTCTTGATGAATTGTTGAAAATGGACATGTGAAAATTGTGGGTATGTGTATTTTGTGCAGAAATGTGTAGATTAGCTTTTATTTGTGAAAATAAAGTGCCTCTCTAATGAAATGCATGCTTTGGTGTTTTGTACCGTATGCTATTTATGTATGTACATTATGAGGGTTGGCCCTCGCCTCGGCCCTCCTCCTCTCAGAAACAGTCAGGTCCTCCGCACCCACAATGGCCTCACGCCGTCTCAAAATAGCCACCTGAGTCTCTCCCAGATGCCTCTCATACCAATCCAGGTACCAAGTGGTCAGGAACACCGGTCTTGGACGCCTGAGAATAACCCGAGGAGGAAAGGCATCATACCTCCATGCTCGGGAAAGAAACGGAAACACTGAGGGATCATCCATAGAAGCAGGAGCCACCACTATGGTCGGTGCCTTGTTGGCGGGTGGAGACTCGCAGAGTGCTTCAGGATGGGTCTCATGTGGTCATGCTTCCGGGGCTTTCTCAGTCTAGCTTCTATATTCCGGCTTTAGTTCTGAGACAGTTTGGCCTGGAGCAGGTTCCTTTGGAGGGCTTTGATGATATAGCCACTAGGGTGGTGGCTCCTGCTTCTATGGATGATCCCTCAGTGTTTCCGTTTCTTTCCCGAGCATGGAGGTATGATGCCTTTCCTCCTCGGGTTATTCTCAGGCGTCCAAGACCGGTGTTCCTGACCACTTGGTACCTGGATTGGTATGAGAGGCATCTGGGAGAGACTCAGGTGGCTATTTTGAGACGGCGTGAGGCCATTGTGGGTGCGGAGGACCCGATCAAGCTTCGAGAGGAGGAGGGCCGAGGCGAGGGCCAACCCTCATGACAGGAGCGGAGACGCTGTGGCCGATTATGAGGCTTACGTCAAGAGACAGGAGAGGAGGGCTCCTATGCTACCAGCTAGGTTACAGGAGATGAGGGATGACGCTAGGGCTACTAAGGCCCTGACAGAGGCCGGGTTTGATAGACCCCGTCCCTATACCGAGCTTGGTAGGAGGAACACCGACATTTTTCCCCGTTCGTAAAAGAAGACTCGAAGGGGGAAGAAGAGGGGAGAGGCCGCACAAGTGGCTTGGAGTGACTACGAGGTTTCCGAGTATCCCTTTCTTGTCATGGCGTACACATTAATTTGATTATGTATCTTAGTTTTCTTTTAGCGGGTTGCCGCTTGTAGGAATGAATCGGGCTTAGACTCATCAAAGAGCTTTTAACTTGTAATGAATATTTGAATTGCTTTAGAGTTTTTCGAGACGCTTTCATGGTCTGATTAATTGTATTGATGCCAAAGTATGGCTTTTATTCGTGCTTTAGACCGAACCGTTTCCGGCTGCCTACGTTCCCCTCATTTTGAGGAGCTCAGTCTTCGTAGTTCAACCCGGTGAACCCCTTTTTTTGTTTTGTTTTTTGTTTTTTTTTGCAACCCTGTTTTTTACCTAGGCCGCCCTTTTCGGGTTTCTAACCTAGTTGGGTATTACTCTTTTAGCACTCTTTTTTTGTTTTTTTTTGTTGTTTTTTTTTTGTTTTTTTTGTTTTTTTTTTTTGGGTGCAACCCTGTTTTTTACCTAGGCCGCCCTTTTCGGGTTTCTAACGTAGTAGGGTATTACTCTTTTAGCACTCTTTTTTTTTTTTTTTTGTTGTTTTTTTTGTTGTTTTTTTTTTTTGTTTTTTTTTTTTTGTTTTTTTGGTGCAACCCTGTTTTTTACCTAGGCCGCCCTTTTCGGGTTTCTAACCTAGTAGGGTATTACTCTTTTAGCACTCTCTTTTTTTTTACGCGTAGTATCTGCGCAGCTTGTCACCATTCACTGGGTGTACAAAGGGATTCCCGTCGAGGTCTGCAAGTTGCATGGCTCCTCCGGAGAAGATCTTCTGGACGACTTATGGCCCGACCCATACAGACTCCCATTTGCCGAGGGGGTTGATACAGACTGGGGGCTTTTCTTTTAGAACGAGATCACCTTCTCGAATCTCCCGATGCTTTACTTTCTTGTCGAAGGCTCTGGCCATTCTTCCTTGGTAGGCTCGGATGTGTTCCATGGCCTTCAGTCGGCGTTCATCTAGCAGGGCCAATTCATCGTGGCGACTCTGGAGCCATTCGACCTCGTTGATCTGGCTTTCCAGCAGTATACGGAGCGAGGGGATCTCTAGATCGATTGGGAGTACGGCTTCCATTCCGTATGTGAGGGCAAACGGTGTTTCCCGCTTGCCGTTCCGACCGATGTTACTCAGAGCCCCGAGTGCCGTGTGTAACTTCTCGGGCCAATCTCTCGCCTTGGACGGCCATTTTCCGGATGATATTTTCCAGAGTCTTGTTTCGCTTCGACGGCTCCATTGGTTTGGGGCCCGTAGGGAGATGACTTGTGACGGGTTATTCGAATTCCGCCAGTTTTCGCATTCCCCTTCGAAGTGGGATCCATTATACGAGATGATTTCGGTGGCAACCCGTATCTGCACATGATGTTTTCTTTGATGAAGAGGGCTACTTTCCTTGAGTTGAGGATTTTGTAGGACTTGGCTTCAACCCACTTGGTGAAATAATCCACGGCTACCAGGACGAACTCGTGGCCGTTCTTGCTGATGGTGTGATTTTGCCTATGACATCAATTCCCCAGTGACGAAAGGCGAGGGTTGTCATGCGGTATAACTCGTGAGGAGGCAAGTGATTAAGATTTGAGTATCGCCGACATTTGTCGCGGCTTTTGACGAACCGGATGCGGTCGGTTTCCATGGAGATCCAAAAGTACCCCATTCTCGGTATGATTTGCATCGAGCTCGAGCATTCATGTGAGGGCCGCAGTACCACCATGTATTTCTTTCATGAGTTCGGTAGCCTCTTGTTTGCTGATACATCGCAGGAGGGGGCCTTGATAACGCTTTTTGTATAACATGTTTCCCAAAAGAACATAATGGGAGGCGAGCCGTTTGAGTGAGAGACTTTTCGCTTTGATTCCTTCTTTATATTCCCCATCTTCATTTTTGAAAGAGGCCTCGCCATCCTTCAGTGCTTGGTAAATGCGAGTGTACCGGGGATCATTGATCGGTTCGGCTTCCGCTTCAATTTCGAAGCAATAGGCGGGGTTTTCTCTTCTCCCGACTACGAATGGTTTAACAGACTTTCCTTCGGGTATTTCGACAAGAGAGGCTAGTGTAGCCAGAGCATCTGCGAACTGTTTCGGTCTCTTGGCGAGTAATGAAAGCTGATTTCTTTGAATTGAGCCACTAGTTCTTCCATGTAAGCATGATACTTCTGCAAACCCGGATCCACGGTCTTCCATTTGTTAGAGACCTGATTGATGATGAGGGCAGAGTCACCATACACCTCCAATTCCTTGATATTTCTTTCAAGGGCGGCTTCCAACCCGGCTATGCAAGCTTCATATTCAGCAGCGTTGTTGGTGACTTCGAAGTTCAGCCTTACTCGCAGACGATGCTTGGGACGAACCACTGCTCCACCTGCTCTTCAAAGAAGAAATCGAGATGCCGGATCTAATCGATTTTGTTTCTGATAACTCTGTGATAGCAATGATCGGGAACGGTGACATAAAGCCTTTCAAGCCCCATCTCCTATCAAGCTCATTGCCACTCAATAACTGGGCCACATTCTCCGGACCTACGCGCCAAAAAGGACATGATCGAACAACTTGGTCTGACCCCTCGAGTCCTAGAGTCTAGTGTCAAAACTCATCCTGAGTCCATTAGCTTTGAATTTGAGTCTCTCGAGTCATCTGATGGCCTCACGCCAGAAGATTACGAACTCATTGCCAATAATGTATTCCCGTATGCTCTTAATGAATGCTTCGATCTTTCCGAGTATCCTTTCATTGCATCTTTAACAAATGATGACATTAACTAATCAAAACAGTTAAATTCATCTGTACAAAAGGCAAACACATTAATTAAATAAATACATCAAGCAAACATTTAAGCATGTTGTCAAACGAGAGAAAAATCGGGCCCAAGTTCGAGCTAGTAATGCCCAAGACAAAAGCAAGAGACTCCGCAGACGATGCTTGGGACGAACCACTGCTCCACCTGCTCTTCAAAGAAGAAATCGAGATGCCGGATCTAATCGATTTTGTTTCTGATAACTCTGTGATAGCAATGATCGGGAACGGTGACATAAAGCCTTTCAAGCCCCATCTCCTATCAAGCTCATTGCCACTCAATAACTGGGCCACATTCTCCGGACCTACTGCCAGCAAAAAGGACATGATCGAACAACTTGGTCTGACCCCTCGAGTCCTAGAGTCTAGTGTCAAAACTCATCCTGAGTCCATTAGCTTTGAATTTGAGTCTCTCGAGTCATCTGATGGCCTCACGCCAGAAGATTACGAACTCATTGCCAATAATGTATTCCCGTATGCTCTTAATGAATGCTTCGATCTTTCCGAGTATCCTTTCATTGCATCTTTAACAAATGATGACATTAACTAATCAAAACAGTTAAATTCATCTGTACAAAAGGCAAACACATTAATTAAATAAATACATCAAGCAAACATTTAAGCATGTTGTCAAACGAGAGAAAAATCGGGCCCAAGCTGCCGAGAAGGTTTTAATCACAACGATTTGCAAGATTGCTGAAGAGCCAAAGAGACGCAAGTCCGACGCCGTTTCCAGCACACACCAGATTTTCCAATACCTCAAGAGCGGGGAAACCACCTTCATGAACAAGGAAGACCCACACACAGGAGGGGTCAAAACCAAGAGCATCATGGCCCTAAAACGCCTCGCCTCTCACTTCGTCATCCTCGGGGACATGCTATACAAGAAACGCTACCACGGGCCACTCCTACGCTGCGTCAGCCAAGAAGAAGCAAGCAAGTTCATGAACGAAGTCCACAATGGGGCTTGCGGTCCCCACATGAACGCCAGAGCCCTGATGCAAATCATTCTCAGGATGGGCTACTACTGGATCTCCATGGAGGCAGATTGCATCCACTTTGTCCGAAGGCTGCGACAAGTGCCAACGGTTCTCCAACCTCAATCATCCGCCGCCCCACGATCTCTCTTGCATGACTACACCTTGGCCCTTTGCCACTTGGGGAATTGACGTCATCGGGAAAATCTCTCCGCCAGCAAAGAACGGTCACGAGTTCATCTTAGTAGCCATCGACTACTTCACCAAATGGGTCGAAGCCAAGTCCTACAAGGTACTCACCTCCAAGAAGGTCGCGCATTTCCTCAAGGAAAACATCATATGCCGATACAGTATCCCAAATGAGGTCATATCAGACAACGGCTCACACTTCGAAGGGGAATTCGACGGGCATCGGCCGCTGAATTCAAGATCACACGTCACAAATCTTCTCCCTACCGGCCACAAACAAACGGCGCCGTGGAAGCAGCAAACAAAACCCTCGAACGGATCATCCGAAAATGACCACCCGAGGACGAGATTGGCCCGAGAAGCTGCACCTTGCACTTTGGGGCTACCGCACATCGGTCAGGAAACGACCACGGGAGAAACCCCATTTGCCACGACGTACGGGATGGAAGCAGTCCTTCCCATCGAGCTAGAAATTCCCTCACTCCGAGTCTTCTTTGGAAAATGACATCAACGAAGTCGAATGGCTCCGAAGCCGACATGACGAATTGGCTCTGCTAGATGAGCGACGACTAAAGGCCATGGAACACGTCCGAGCCTATCAAAGCAGGATGGCTAGAGCTTTCGACAAGAAAGTCAAATCCCGAGACATCAGGGAAGGTGACCTTGTACTCAAAGAAAAGCCTCCCACTCGAACCAACCCACTGGGAAAATGGGAACCCACATGGATCGGCCCTTTCGTGGTTCAAAAGATCTTCTCCGGAGGCGCCATGAAGCTGACAGACCTAGATGGCAATCCCTTCATGAATCCAGTCAACGGAAGCAAACTCCGCAGATACTTCGCCTAAAGAAGAACAACTGTGCATCCCTTGGCACTCCATGTAGTGTCGAACTACGCAGACCTGAGCCCTCTAGTCCGGGGGAACGTAGGCAACCTTAATTGGTCCGGTCTAAAAATACACAAAAAAGTCAGAAGTTTGAATGTCAATCAAGACCTCCATCAAGCTACGCACTTTTCAAGAAACACGCCCCAGCAGTCACCTTGACCAAGTCAAACGACGGCGGCAACATCCAAGGACATCCGAGGGTCACTCAACATCAAACGACTGACTCGTGTCTGCTTCCAAGCCAGGGGCTTGTCTTCGCCCTCATGCGCTTCAAAAAAAAAAAAAAGAGCTCGAGCAAGGGCTCACAAAAAAAAAGAGAGCTCGAGCAAGGGCTCACAAAAAAATAAAAATACAAAAAAAAAGAAGCTCAAGCAGAAGCTGCAAAAAAGAGGTCAAGAGCCCGACGCCAACAAGAGGCAAGGAAGCTACGAAAAAAGACCGTCAAAACGACTTGTCAAGGGAGCATTCAACCTCTCAGCCAAGCACAAGGCCTCAGCAAAGGGGATTGCCGTCAGGGCCAAGGCGCCGGTCCCGCAAATGCAACAGAAAAGTCCAAAGATGGACGCCGACAAAGTGCACAACAGAAGCAAAGGCGAACAAAAGATCTTGCGTCTCGACAAAGCTTTAAAAGTAAATCACAAATCACTAACGGTTACAACATTTCTTGATGAGTTCAAGCACGGTCTACTCTCAAGTTCACAACATGCTAAAAGACAGCTTAATACATTTAACTAATAATGTGTTTGCAATGCAATGAATGGATACCTAGGAGGTCATTCCGCGCCATCTGCGCTTGTCCCCTCGCCATTCTTTCCTTTCTTCCCTCGTCCCCGGCGAGTCTTCTTTCGCTCCACGTGAACCAACTCTGCGTCTCTCAGTCCAAGATCTGGGGTCCTCCCCGTAGAGTCAAATAATCCAGTAGCTCTCAGGGCTTCATTCGCCCGTGCTTCGGCTCGGATCTCCTCCCTGCGAGTCTGTAAAAGAGGACCTCTCCCTGTCAGTCGGTCAACTCTAGTCTCGTAGTCAAACAAAGTGTCTCCCGTCACATCCAAAGGGTCAGACCAGGCTTCGGAACTCCTAAGGCAATAGCTGCTACGGCAATCGGGTCCCAGAATTGCTGCACGCCTGCTCTCCAAGACCACTTGGGACTGCCCAACATGCTGCTCATACCAGGCCAGATACTGAGTCGTCAATACAACGCTCCCCCGACGTCTAAGGAGTACCACAGGAGGGAAAGCGAATACTTCCAGACCCTCAGACAATACAAGAAGGCACCTGAAGCCGCCATACAAAGAGGAACTACCTCCGCAGTAGCAAGGTCATCCCAGCCCAACAAAGGCTCCTGCTTCATCCCAAACTGCCGGGAAACAAGCGACGGAATATAGAAGGAGGACCAAGACAAACCTGGAACTCTGACAACGTAGGACCCTTCCTGCAAGATCCTCCTGGTCTCAATCCTCCAGTGCGGAACCCACCAGCGAATCTGATGCGTACCAAGCTGTGCCATCCATCTCTCCCAGGCGGACTGATCCATATCCAACACAAGAGGTCGCTGAGCAAATGACCACGGGCTAAACGACGTCGGAGCCTCGGGCATGGCCTGAAGTCTCTCTCGCAGCCACAAGGTGAGCAAAGCGGGGCTTCCCCCTCTCATAAAACGATCCCCAGTCGCCAGACGATCGATACCATGAAGAGTCTCCCCCAGCACCAACGGGACAATATCCTCTCCAGCTCTGCAGTGCCCTACCACATCTAGCAAAGCCCCATCACAAATGCCAAGGGAGCTGACCATGAAGAGCGTCGCTATCGTACACAAGGCAAATGCGTCCCAAGAGACGTCACTCTCATCATCAACCATGAACCGCTCCGGCAGCTCAGAAATGTCGATATGACCCGAATCAAGGATCATGCCCTGCACTTCTTCCAACGAAGTACGAAGAAAGCCTGCAAGCTTCACGCGCACCGCAGGACCACCAATCAAAGGAAGCGAGATGGCCTCCACCTCCGGTCCCCCCATCAAAGCCCGAAAATTCTCAAGAGTGGGCACTAGTTCGTTGTAAGAGAAGCAATACACATGCCTCCTAACATCCCAGAACTTCGCGGCCGCCCGCAACAAATCCCAATCAGGAACCAACTCCTTAAAAGACCAAACCGAGCAAAGACGAAACCTTACCTCGAAAGCCCGTCTCTGATGCCTCATACGGCGCCGCATCCACGTTTTCAACTGCTCAAGGAAGTGTGCTTGCCTCTCCTGCGAAAGCCTCGGCAAAATTCTAGGGACGTACGAAGAATCCATGGCAAAAATGGAGGTTCCTAGAGAAAATGGGGAAGAAAGCTCGAAAATGGCTGCAAATGGGGAAATGAGGAAGAACCAGACACTGGAAAGCATTTATGTCCTTCCCAAAAGCAAGGTTGGTCCGTACGGACCTCTTGGCATGCTAAGTATGTCCGTACGGACCTCCTTGCAAACAGAACCCATTTCCCCAGCAAACAGTACAAAAGCCACTGTCCTCAGCAAAACCTTGCTCCAAACTGCCCAAACACTGGCCAAAGCCATTCCCGGCAAACATACACTACCCACAAACACACTCTCAGCTCACGTGGCATGCACAAAATAAAAAATAATAATAGCAACAATTTCTAGGACAATTCCCGGGAATCACAAAATTGACATTACATCTTAAAATAAAATGCTATTTGTCGTGCAAATACAAGTGTTTTATTACAGGTACCCATAAATGTCTGTTGCTAAACAAAAAAAAAAAAAAAAGAGGGATATGAAAAGAGGGAAAGCAAATGAATACTAATCAGACTCCTCAGCATCATCATCCTCGCCGAGGTCCTCCAAAGAAAAGTCGGGCATCCCAGCGAACTCGCCCGTCACATCCTCGTCGTCGGAATACCGAGCACCACGGAGGCTCCCACGAAAAGTACTCGGAAGGATCAAATCCGGCGAAAGGATCAAAGAAAGAAGGCTCGAGGAACCCTCACCCTGTGCGCCATGCGGAGGCATGAAGCTGATAAAAGGGCTGCTCCCTCGAAGGCCCCGTGTGCCTCCCGAAGATGTCCCGGCATCCATGCTATGTCGCCCCTCAAAGGCCCCTCCTACCGCGGCTCAGGCTCGGCTCTAGGCGGAGGAACGTCTACAGTGCCTCGAAGGCATAGGCTCGTACGCCGGCACGCGTCGCGAAGACCGGCAAGATATCTTCGAGGCCATCTTCTTCGCAAACGACCTCATCGCCACGTAACGGCGAGTCGGCATATCATAGGCTCTTCCGGGACTGCACCGGCAAGCGACCAAGGAAACGCTCAGCAATACAGTTATACTCAACAACAAAAAGAGAAAAATACAGAAAAGATGCCAAGATGGAAAAGAGAAAGCACACTCACCGATCTATCGGGGTCCACTCTGTATGCGGCGGGAGCACTGCTCGGAACGGGTGCAGACACCCTCCTCCTCGATCCGTCCCCGCGGACGTACGTGAAATCCGGTCCGGCATCGGAACCTCTGGGGAGCTGCGGGCCGGCCTCTCTCTCCGCGCCGGCACTGCGGCGTCCTCAGCTTCCTCCTCACGAAGGCCCCGTACTCCTCTCCATACAAGATGAACTCCTCGGCGCCGACACCGCCCAGGTACCTCTCAAAATCAAGCACGTCCATGTCCCGGGAATCAAGCATCCCAAAGGGAGGGTCCCTCGGAGCCACGGGAAGCACACCGGGGCCATGCTGCCAGAAGACCCGCTCCCCCAGGTACATGACGTCACAAGTCAAGCCCCGCAGCATCTTCCGCCGCGCTGTCACCTCGGGAGCCCCCTCAAACTCATCCCCCTCATACCGAGCCCACGGGAACAAGACGAACCCCTCCGGGCTATCCCTCTCCAGACGCTCCTGCACATCCCCGTAGGCGATGGTGAGCTTCCCCCGGCTGGTCCTCCTCTTCCTCGCCGTACGAGCCCAAATTTCAAAGATAGCAGTGGTACGCAAAGAATGTACCCAGGATCCCTATCCCACGGGAAGCACTGGAAAACCTCATAAAACCACACCTGTGACAAAAACAGAGAAGGCTCAGTGCAAAAGAAAACGGAGAAAAGACAAGTTGCTAAATCAAAAACAGCAATAAACTCATACCTCCAGAGCAAAGTCAAAACAGGCCAACGAACTGGCCACCCCCCGGCTAAACCGGTCCAAGGAGAAGTAGAGCTCGGCCAAGCCTGCCTCGCCCCAAGCAATGTCGCAGACCCTATCCAGATCAGTCAAGCTCTCCAACAGAGCAAAGGGAGCTGCGGTCGCGTGGTTCGAGAACAAAGTCTCGGACAGTGCATACCACAAAAAGGAGCGCGCCAGCTGCTCCGCCGTCACCTGGCCGGTACCCCGGATGTAGGCCCCAATACTGGCCGTAATCTTCAGCTCCACGTCACTATACAGCATGCCCAGGCCCCTGCGAGGACGAGGCTCAAAGCCCAGCAGCTCGGCCAGCACCACATCAGAGATCATGTCTCTCCACCGTACCGGCCCTCCTTTGAAGGAAAGCCCGGTAATCGCAGCAAAGTCGGTCGGCGTCACCGTCACCTCTCCCCAGCTCAGATGAAAGGTGTGGGTGGTATCCCACCAGTACTCAGAAAGGCCAAGGAAGACGCTCTTGTTCTTCCTCGTATCAGAAACTCCGGCCAGGTTCTCGACGAACACCCCCAGGCCAGAAGCATAAACCAGCCTCCGGGGACTCGGCCTACCGTCCACGGAAATGTCAGGCATCCGCTGCCATAGCTCAACAACAGCCTCGAGCGATCCCCGAGTCTTCATCCTCTTGGCCTTCCCGGCCATAAGCCCCGCATCCTGCAGGTAAACACAGCAAAGGTACGTCAATCACAGTACTTAATATAAAACAAAGGCACATATAACCCGTCACAAAACACGACACATTGCACATATTTTTCACATATATCCCGTCGCCATTATCACATATTATCTCTGAAGGTATCCCAAACCTGCTGAATATGTTTCTTTTTATGAACGAGATAACTTCCTTGTCACGGACCTGTACGTATGCTTCAGCTTCTACCCATTTGGAAAAATAGTCTGTCATGGCTAGTAGAAATACTTTTCCTCCTGGAGCTCTGGGTAATTTCCCTGCGATATCCATTCCCCAAATCATGAATGGCCATGGCGACAGGATAGGCTGTAGCAATTCGGCTGGTTGATGTAGGATGTCGTCGTGCCGTTGACAGGAATCACATTTCTTTGCATACTCTGCAGCGTCTCTTCGCATTATGGGCCAAAAATAGCCCATATTTAGGGCCTTGGTATACAGGCTTCTGCCCCCAGTATAATTTCCACACTGTCCTTCATGCAGCTCCTTCAAAACCTGTTGGGCTCGGTCTGCTTCCAGACACCTCAAGTAGTGACCTGCATCAGATTTCCTAAACAAGAAGTTGTCAATAAGAAAATACTTAGATGATCTTACCCTGAATGCTCGAGCGTTTTTCTCTTCAGCTGGGATTGTATCATCTTGGAGGTATTTGATTATAGGAGCTGTCCAAGAGGTCACTGCTGGACTGGGAAGGATGTCGACATCTAGGACGAACAGCTCGAGACGATCCAATGCTGGGATGTCAACATGAACAATTGAGATACTTGTCTGTGAAATGCTTTTGAAGGCTGAGCCTAAATTTGCCAGAGCATCTGCTTGTGAGTTTTCTTCTCGCGGCACCTGCTCTAAAGTGAAGGTTTGGAATTTGGCCGCTAGGATTTTCACAATTTCCAAATATATCGTCATCTTTGCATTTTTCGCTATGTAGGATCCGTTGTAGTGGTTGACAATTAGAAAAGAATCCATAAACACCCGGATGTGCTTAATGTCTAGGTTCTGGGCCACTGTTAAACCTGCAATTAATGCCTCATACTCTGCTTCATTATTAGTGGCCTTAAAACTGCAACTGATGGATTGTGGTATTATGTCCCCTTGTGGCGATTTTAGTACAACTCCAAGTCCTGTGCCTCTCATGTTGGAAGCACCATCTGTATAAAGTGTCCACACCTTCGAGATGTCATCATCTTGCAGTTGCTGGACCTCCAACTCTACTTCTTGTTGCATGGTTGGACTAAAGTCAGCCACAAAATCAGCTAGAGCTTGAGATTTTATTGTTGTTCTGGGCTCATATTTGATGTCGTAAGTGCTTAATTGTACGGACCACTTAGCCATCCTACCTGACATTTCTGGTTTCCTCATGACATTCTTAATAAGATAGTTAGTACGCACAATTATAGTATGTATTTCAAAATAGTGTCTCAATTTAATAGATGTAGTTATCAAAGCCAAAATTAATTTTTGTAAATGAGAATACCTGGTCTCCGCGTCTAAAAGTGTCTTACTTATATAATAGATGGGTTGCTGAATGCCATCTCGTTCTGTTACTAGGACCGCACTTACAGCGCTTTCTGATACTGCTAGGTAGATGAATAGGTGTTCGCCCTCCTGAGGTTTGGCCAATAATGGAGGTGTCGACAGGTAACTTTTGAGGTCTTGAAAAGCTTGTTCATGCTGATATTTCCACTGGAACTTCTTATTCTTTCTTAGGATGTCATAAAAAGGCTTGCATCGATCAGATGATTTGGAAATGAACCTGGTGAGTGTAGCAACTGACGACAGGTTAATAATGGCACAGATTTGTTCTGGGGCGGCTTCAATCCCTCTTTTAGTCACCATGTAGCCCAAAAACTTTCCTGCCTTCATTCCAAAATTGCATTTTGCTGGATTGAGTTTCATATTGAAACAATCCAAGATGTCGAAGGCTTGGGATAGCTGGCTTATGTGATCTTCAGCTTTCTTGGATTTCACCACCATATTGTCAATATATACCTCCATAGTGTCCCCAATCTGGTCTTTGAACATTTTATTCACTAGCCTCTGATATGTTGCACCTGCATTTTTTAGTCCAAAAGGCATAGCAATATAACAATAGATACCTGTGGGTGTTATGAAGGCGGTGTCCTCTTGATCAGATGGCTCCATCTGGATTTGTTGAAATCCTGAAGATGCGTCCATAAAAGTGAGAAGTTCGTGACCTGAAGTGGCATCAACCAATGAGTCGATGTGAGGCAATTGGAAGGGATCCTTGGGACAGGCTTTGTTCAAGTCGGTGAAGTCGACACAGACTCGCCATTTTTCGTTTTTCTTCTCGACCACAACCACGTTTGCTAACCATCTTGGATATTCTACCTCTCGTATCATTTTGGATTTAAGTAAACGTTCTACTTCTTCCTTGATTATCTGGTTTCTTGTTTCAGCAAACTTCCTACGCTTCTGATGCACTGGCTTGAAACTGGGATCAACATTAAGCTTGTGCGTGATGACATCTTTGCTAATTCCGGTCATGTCTTCATGCTTCCATGCAAAGCTCTTCATTCTGCTTCTCAATAGGTCCACAAGTTTTTCTTCTATATCTGGTGGAATATCACTGCTAATAAGTACCTTGATGTCTGGATTCGAAGGGACTAGCAATACTTCTTTCACATTGTTCTCCCTAGCTTCCAGAACCTCACGTACTTTTTTCTGTAATTGTTATGCTTGTTTAGGAGATGTCGACGCCTTCATCGAAGTCTTATAGCACTCCTTGGCCACTTGCTGATCACTGTATATTTTAGCGACACCCCAAGGTGTTGGGAACTTCACGCATTGATGGTAAGTTGAAGGTACAACTTTCATTCCGTGAATCCACGGCCTTCCAATAATTACATTGTAAGATGTTGCACAATCAATTACGCAGAACCGCTCCATGGTGTTGAGTCCTTTTGAGTAGATTGGAAGCTTTATTTCTCCCACTGTTTCTTTGACTTCCCCACTGAAGCCTACTAATACTGAGGATTTCTTGACGATCTTCGATTCTGGGATATTCATCTCCTTAAGGGTGCTCAACATAATGAGATTGACAGAGCTACCCCCATCAACCAGTGTGCGCCTAATGGTGCAGTTGGCAATCTGCAAGGAAATGACTAGGCCATCATGGTGGGGTTCCAGCAAATTATCTCGATCACTCTCATCAAAGGTGATTGACTCCTGACAGGATGTCGACATCCTGGACGGTCTCTCTGGCTTCTCCTCTTTTGACTCTTTAGCATGTCGCTTCGCAGCAGAATAAGAAGTGCCACAAATTTCTGACCCGCCACTGATAAAATTGATCACTTTTGTTGAGGCTGAAGGAGAAACTGGTCGCTCGACTTCATGTGGAACCTCTGCGCTCTCTGCCTTCTTCTTTCTGGATCCAAGCAGCTCCTTGAGATGTCCTTTCGAGAGCAGGTAGCTAATCTCCTTTCTTAGTGCGATGCAATCCTCCGTGATATGCCCGAAGTCCTCATGGTAGGCACACCACTTTGACTTGTCACGCCATCCTGTGGATTTATCTGTCTTCTTTGGCCATCTTGCTTTGTCCCCCAGGTTGCCCATTGCACAGAGTACACCTGAAATGTCAACAGAAAAGCAATAATCAGAAATATTAGGCACATTATCATTATCATCATCCTCACCCTCAATTGAATTAATTTTGCTGTTGTCGACTCACGGATAAGGATTGGATCGGTTGTTTCTGCGGTGGGATGATTCGGTCTTTCTGTCCGGATTGTCATATGTCGACATCTTGCCTGAGGACTTTGACCTTCGCAGCTCATCTTTCTCTAACCTTATGAATCTCAGGGCCCTACTTCTGACTTCTTCCAACCGCTTACAAGGAGTCATCACCAAGTCTTGATAATATTGGGAATCCTTCTCCAGCCCCATTTTGAATGCTTCTGTGGCTGTCGACATGTCAAGATTGGGAATTTCTAGCACTTCTCTATTGAACCGGTGGACATATTCTTTCAGAGTCTCGTTAGGCTGCTGGGTCACATTGTAGAGATCACTTGTCAGCTTCTCGAATTGTCGACTGCATGAGAACTGATTATAGAACATGTTGATAGGCTGGGCGAATGAGCCAATTGAGCCTAGGGGTTGCCTAATCAGCCCCTTGAGAGCTGATCCAACCAAGGTCGACCCGAATCCTCTACACAGGCAAGCCTCCCTGAATTGAAGTGGGATATGCACAATGTCCATCTTTTCTTGATAGTGGGCGACATGCTCCTCTGGATCTGTGTTGTCGTCATATAACTTCATGGATGGAACACTGAAATGCTTTGGGATGTCGACATTTGCAATTGTTGGGACAAACCGAGACTGATTGTAGCAATTCCGAGATACCGGCTGGATTGGAGGGGTTATGCCTGGCACGTTCATTATCAGCTCCCGGAGGTCCTGCATCTGCTTAGCTAATGGGTTTCCTGCAAAAGGGTCAGCCATAGGAATACGATTGAAAGTATTATTATTTAAAAGATTATTCAGCAAACCAGTGTTGTTCGTGGAGGTAGTGACATTAGTGTTATCAATGAAAGGGATGAACGGGGAGAATCCTGCTGAGTGCGGCGTCAACAAGGTGTCACCGGGCAAGGATGGAGACATCATCAAGGAGGTCGTCTGATGGGTTTGAGATGAACCACCCATTGGAATGAACTCATTTTGAAACGTAGATCCTTCGGTGGTGTCGAAGTTGAGGTTCCTTGCCCGCAATGGTGAGATGTCGTCAAGCCGGGAAACGATGAGCTGTTGATCCTTCTGCATCTTGATCATGGAGTTGGCCAGCAGCTTCGAATTGCTATCCTGATGATCCAGCCTCTGATTCAGCTTGTTCAGGATACTCCGGATGTCAGCATCCACATTGGAAGACCCTGCTTTCTGCGACACTTGTGAAGGTTGCGTCATTCGCGGTCATGACTGAGGAGGTGGGGGCAATGAAGTTGTCTTCTCTCCAGATGATGGAGTGACGGCGACACCCTTGCCGGCGGCGAAAACATTGGGGTTGGTTGACATGATGAACCCTTTTAGGAAATGATCCAAATAATCAATAGACTAAGTGGCCCCTCGGTGGGCGCCAAATTGTTTGGTAGAAAAAACAATAATGTCGAATCTTAACTTAGAAAATGTATGGATTTAAACAACAAGGAGGGGACTTTGGAATTCAATTAAATGGAACAAGAACACGAAAATAAAGAATGACACAAGGATTTTGTTAACGAGAAAAATCTTAGAGATGACAACCTCTTCGAAAAAAACCCCGGGAGTTAGGTCTCTAACCTTAAATGTTTCACTAAAGAATCGTGGTTACAAGTTTGAAAGATAATGGAGAGGTTTACAAGCCGTGCGTGTGTAGAGTGATTGTGAATGTGTGTGTTTTCCATCTCCATATCCCCTTTAAATAACTAAAGCTATAAACGGATAATAACTAGTTTCTATAATCTCGGCATGCATAGTTATCTTCCCAACGTCCAAAGACCAAGTCCTCTTTAACGTTGAAGAAAAGTTGATTGTGTCTGGTCATATCCCGGTTTTATCTTTTCTGCTTTACTGTAAAATAATAATAAATAATATTAAATAAAATGGACAAGTAAATATTATGCAATACTTACAGCGGAATATCATCTTGACATGCAGGAACAACTGAGGATGTCACTATGCTGAAAATACCCATAATAGCGACCATTGGAGAAGATGGTTGGAAAAAAAATTGATTGAGCGGAAGAGGTATGGAGAGTTTGGATCGAACAGCTCTGATACCATGTAAGCTTTGATAAATACTCCCTCCGTCCCACTATAGTTGACACCCAAGGGGTGGGTTCAAAAACCAAGGAAAAAGAATAAAATAAAAAAAATGTGTGGTGGAAAATGAAGAGAGAGAATGAGTGGGGTAAATAGTAGTGTTGGTTGAATAAATATGTGGTAGAAAATGAAGAGAGAGAATGAGTGGTGGGTAGAGTGAATATAAAAATATAAAAATTTGGTTATTTTTGGAAGGTGTCAAGTATAGTGGGACGGCCCAAAATGGAAAGAAGTGTCAAGTATAGTGGGACGGAGGGAGTATTGAAGAAGATATCTTGAGTTTTATTGATATTGTAAATGTCCTATTTATACATAATAACAAGAGGAAGTAAATAAGGTAATAACAAAACCTAATATGACTAGAATTCTAATATAATAAATATAATTCTAATTGGAGAATACTTCTAACTAAGGTAACTTTCCTAAGTTAATTAGCTCAATACCAACTTAGGTAACTGAATATTTGATGAATCTCCTTCTTTATCTCTAACAAGGTACTAGTTAAAAGCACTTGCGGAGTCTGGATCTTTTGTCAATGGGACAAAGATTGTATAACAATTTTTAAATGTATTTTCGTCGGTGAGGGCAGAAAAAAATTCTGGTATATTATTCCTTCTACCTTAAAACGGCCAAATTTCAACAAATTGCTCTAAACCCTTAAATTTTTGTAAATTTTGCATTAATAAATTTAAAAGAAAAAAAAAACAATCGGAACAGTTGCCTCCTTTACCCCTTGATGCTCTGCCTCTGCTTAAAAGCTAAAAGCTAGAGAGTTGTTGACAAGATTACAAAGAAGGTCAAGTAACCCACATCCAAAATGTTACTCTTTTTCAGGCCGGTTCTCATAATTTAGAGGTCATGTGCAAAGTTTAAATTGAGGCCCCAAAAATACTTATAAAAAATAAAATGCAAGAAAATATGTTATAATAGCTCCATTCCACTATGGTTGATTGAAAACTTCAATTCTTTTTTGCTTTTTACGTTTTTCATATCCGGAATCTTGTTTCCTAATTCTAGAACTCATATCTTAAAATTATAAAGTATGAAAAGAACGAAAGAACCCGGCAAAGAGATGAATCATGAATCTGCGACGGAGTAGTTTGAAGTCGGATTTTCTCTATTGCTAATGAAAGTGAATTTTGCTATTGTAGTTGCGAAAGAAAGTTTTGATATTCTATTGAGAACTTGGAAAAGAGAATTTGTAGTTGTAAAAAAAAAGACGTTGGAGAGGAGAAGAATACACCACCGACTGTTGATGGAGCCGAATGGAGGAGGAAGACGAGGAGCCGCGTTAAATGCCGTGGAATTAATAATTAATTCTATCAAAAAATTTGTTAAGATGTAAATAAAGAAGTAGATTTCTATTAGAATACTATATAATATGATTTTTAATATACTACCTAATTTGACTCAAATTACCTAATTGAATGATTTTTATTTTTTTTAAATATAATACATATATATAATGATTTTTTTTTAAATGATGCCCCTCAAAATTATGAGGCCCGGAGCGAGCACTCACCCCGCTCCTCTTAAAGGCCAGGCCTGCTCTTTTCCTCATAAAAATGAATGTCCATTTCATTTTTAAAATGTTGCCCTCCATTAATAATCAATAAGTTGTTCAAGCATAAAAAGAAAATAAAAAAATTAAAGGAGAAATGAGAAAGAAAGGTAGAGGAGTAGGGTCGAGTAGAGTAGAATAGAGGTAAATGCAGAAGAGAAAGGAGTAGATATGACAAAAGTGAGAGAGACAAAGAGGTGGAAACAGAAAAAAGTATGAGGAAAAAACTATAAATGCAGAAGAATGGAACCTCCCCTGTCCCTTATTATGTACTCTATCTATGTACTGTATGACAAAATGTTGTACTGTATGACACAGAAGACCCCCCCCCCCCCACTCCTAGATCAAGCACAGAGGTTAGAACTGAAATCTAGTAGAAGTAGGATTAATGATGATCAATGATGGGTCTCCTCAATTTGGAATGACTTATGATAAGGATCTTATTATGTTTGCTTCAAGATATGGATTTACAACCAAGATACTATGGGTTAATGTACGTTGTAGCTTGCCGGAGAGTCTGACCGTATAGTAATTAAGGTGGCGTTTAATTTTTTCAAGTGTCATGAAATCTGATTTCATGTATAAATTTAGTTGAACTCATAATAAGTAGCGTCATTGATTTTTGAATTATTCAATTTGTTTGAATATTTATCTGAGTTCAAATCTAAAATTAGGGTTACGATATTTAATGCACTGGCATTCTCCACATTGACACTCTTTTACACTAACACTGACACTTTGTTACATATGCACTGACATTTTTTTTTACACTGGGAGCGATCGCGCCCATCCTTGGGGCGATCGCGCGGTGCCGTTCTGTGGAGATGGGGCGATCGCACCCTAGGAAGGGCGATCGCACCCTAGGGCGTGCACTGACACTCTTTTACACTAACATTGGCACTTTGTTACACATGCATTGGCACTTTGTTACACATGCACTGACACTTTTTTACACTGGCACCATCATGAGAAACAAAACATGTTTTTTCTAAAGCTTAAGAAAAAACGCGTTTTTGTAAGATTTTGGCAATAAATATATGAAAAAAATCAATTCATAGGCAAATAAGTGATAGTTTTATATCTGAAATTAAGTGAAAATAAAAGGCATTTAGATCTTAATGGACAAAAGAAACAAACAGTATAATTGTGTTATTTATGATACACTCACCCAATTAGATTTGAATAAAAGGCGAAAATGAAAAACAAATGAGCCTAAATTATATTAGTAGATAGTTATATTTTATAGTAATATGATTTATACTCTCTCCGTCCCGCTAATATCCGCACTAACACTGTTTGCACGGAAATTAAGGAATATGATATTTTAATAAAATGTCGTGAGTGTAAAAATAAAGTAGGAGAGAGAATGAGTGGAGGGTGTAATAAATTATAATGGTGTTGTGAGTATTAAAATAATGTAGGAGAGAGAATGAGTGGGGTTGGGTGAGTATTTTATTAATATAAAGTTTTCTTTTTGGGAGTGTGCGGATATTAGCGAAATGCCCAAAAAGGAAAGTGTGTGGATATTAGCGGAACGGAGGGAGTATTTTCTAATATGTGTGTTTTATTCTATCAAAAAAGTTGTGAAAAATGAACATATGTAACTATTAAAATTACATTTTATAGTTTATTTTACTAGTAGATCTCTAACTAAAGGTGAGTGGTTAAAATTAGCGGTGTAAATGGTTCGGTTTGGTTTGGTTTGGAAGAATTTACGAACCGAATCACTAGTTATCGGTTCGAAAAAATTTCAAACTGAATCGAACCATGAAAAAATTCAAACCGAATCAAACCAAACCGCTATGATTTTTTTCGGTTTGGTTCAAACCGCGGTTCAATAATGTGGTTTAAACCGCGGTCCAAACCGTGGATCAAACTATGATTTGGACTACGGTTCAAACCACGATTAAGACCGAAACTTATTTTTATATTGTTTAAATGTTCTTTGTTGGATGATAGCAGCCACGTTGTCGTAGTTCTCATTTAGTCCGACAATGAGTTGTAGAACCATCCGTTGGTTCGTAACAGGAGATCCAACATTGCTAAGTTGGTCTACGAGCATTTTAAGCTCCTGGCAATAAGAAGAAACATTGGAAAAGTTGTCCAGGTGGACGGCGGTGAATTGATTCTCCAAGTAAACTGTGCGGGAATTCTTATTGTCCTGAAATATATTCTGCAAACGTTCCCAAGCCTTTTGAGCGGTGGTGTTAGGCTCAAGAATGCTATGCAGAAGGTCGGTGGAGATGGTGTCGTAGATCCATTGAAGGAAAATGGTATCTAGGCGCTTCCACAAAGCATCTGTTGTCGTGCTCTTGCTAGCGGCAGTAGTGGCGTCGCTAGAGGGAGTGGGCGAGACGGTAGAGGGAATGATGTGGTCGAGCACATCGAAGGAGCAACAATGAATTTTAAACAATTATGACCAAGAAGAATAGTGATCGCTTTCCATTTCAAGGGTGAGAGATGAAATTGTCTATGGCTTAGCAAAGTGAGGCGAAACTCACAAAGTGAGACGAAACTCACAAGTGTTGTCCTTAGTGTTGGCAACACTAACAACAACACACACCAATTCGAAAAAACACAAATAAATAGAAATAAATCTAATTTGCAGCGGAAGAATAAAAACAATACACAAGAATATAATTTTTATCAAGTTATATAAATATATAACTTGATGAGTGCCAGGAGGGCAAGACCTTTCTATTAATAATATGAATTCAATACAAGGTCAAAGAAGTTCCCTTAATGATAAATAATCATTAACTCAAGGAACAATAAACAATGAACTCTCTCTGAATATAATCACTCAAAAACTCACGAAAATATTAAAATATATGTGAAACTCTCGAGTGTCGGACAGAGTGTTGCCAACAATGAATGGCAACACTTGAAGAGCAGAATTCTTTTGTTGTGCAGATTTGCGTTTTCTGAATTGGATGATCACTTAGGCTGATCTACTGTACTATATATAGGCCTCCAAAACTTGGAGCCTACTCAAAATGATAAGATAAACAACTTGAGTTTGTTTTCTCCTTTTTAGCCTTCTCGCCTCAATTATAGAAGACTTGGTGTTCATAACTTCTCTTGCTTGTACCTCTGTGTTGAAGATGCTTTGTACTCTGACTTGATCTCCCCCTGAATAGCTAACCAATAGATATTTTACTTGGTCATCAATTTAACATATAAACAACATGTTTATATGTTATTTTCTTCTCTCCTCCGTGAATCACGCCTGGGCACTTTCTGTTGACTCATTCAAGCTCATAAATAGCAGACTAACTACTGACATTTAAACATTAATTTACACATTATTATTTGTGAAAAATACAGTAACTATTCTGGTGTTGCCAAATCCAAATGGCAACACTCGTGGCAACACCAGTGTCAACAGTGGTTTGCAACACTTGGGACAACATTCATGGCAACACATGATCTAACATTAACAATCTCCCCCTTGGTTACTGATTTCTTCACAAAATATCAATGTGATGATCTTTACAAACCAGTTAGTCATACTCAACAAAAAATAAAAAAAAATGCCACGTGATCATTAGTGACAACATCAACCTACAGGCAATGTTTAAAATATTTTTCAATCAAAGTATCACACTCCAAAGTGTGGCAACATCAACCTACAAAAAAATAAAGTCACATAATTTTGAATTTATCTCCCCCTTAATCACGAAAATTAATAACTAACCAAAAATTAATTATTAAAATCTTCAAACCACCATCCAAACATTTAACAAAATCACCCAACAAAGTTTGAAGTAAATTTCAGTCAAAACAAAGAAAAAAAAAGAAATTAAAATTGTTTAAACATCACAAACCAAATAAAAATAAATAAAATTGTTTTTGTTACCAACCACCAAGTCAAACAACCTTTTTCAACCTTCTGCATTTCCAGCTCCATCTTCACATCCCTCAGCTGTGCCACTTGGTCCAGCTCCATTCGCTCCATCATCACGCCTTGGCCTTGATTGATCTCCCCTATTTTGGAAGAAATCAATTCCACCATTTTCATCATATCTGTACGCATGTCCAGCCACCCCTGTATCACTGAGTCGATGTGCTTCACCTGACTATTGAAAAAATTAAGAACCATAGCATCATCTATCATCACAGGTGCAGTGTTGCCTGGAGTGTTGCCAATTTAAGGGGCAACACTTGGGACAACACTGGTAGCAGGGGCAGCCGTTGGAGGAGCAGTTGAAACCAAAACCCATGGCAAATCTCTGTGCCTTTCACCTTCAGTAAAATGTTTGCTAATTCTATAGTAAACAGGCTTCTCAGAGATGTTGCCCGCATTCCATGATTTGAATTTTTGAAATACAAGGACATTATAAATGAGGGAAGGAAATATGTAAGAGGAGGTTTTCTTCTTTTTGGCCCAAGCAGTAAGGTGTGAAAAAAACTAATCTCCCAAAGTTGACTCTCTGTTTCTTACCTAATTTGTACAACAAAATGGCTTGCTCAAATGTCACCGTGTTTTCATTGGCCATAGGGAGCCAATTTGTAATACAAATTTTATGAAGTATACTAAACAGAGATGAGAGGTGGGTAGATTTAAAGTGATCACTCCACACAGAGATTCTCCCTCCAGTCAAAAAGTTGGCTAGGGTATTAGGTTCAACATCCAAACACTCATCTTCAACGATAGGAAGGCCAAAAGATTTGATGATAGAAGGATTAAAGTCATAAATTTTGCCCCTAACAAAAATCTTTTCATAATGAGGGGTGTTTCTATCATCAATGTCCTCCCTAAGATGAGCAAAAAAGTTCCTAACCACACTTTCGACATAAACAGAAACCTTAGTAACCGTAGGTAAAAAATTCCTGTCCTCCAGAAATTGGTACACCCCTAATTCCTTGAACTGAGCCACATACATGTTCCTTTCATTCAAAATCTTTTTATCCGAGTCTTGAATCCACTTATCTAAGTTAGATTCACAATAGAACTCTTCGGAAAGGAATGGACGTTCATAGTACCCAAATGACTCATAATCTGATTTGGAATCTTGAGAGGGAGTAGGGGTAGTTACCTCAGGCCAGGAGATGGGAGAATAAGATGGAGAGCTTGACTGGGCTTTGGACTTGGCTGCTGGTGTTGTCTCAGGTGTTGCCATTGGATTGGCAACACTTGGGGCAACACTGGTCTGAACTTTTTGTCTCTTGACAATTCTGAACTGTGCTTGAGCTAGCGTTTCTTCATCCTCCATCCATGCTTCCTCATCCTCATCAGACGTCGATGAGGGCTCCTTTGTTTCTTTGAAGATTGGGTCCGAGCCTTCTTCGGACGAAACGTTGAGCGAGGAGCTTGAGCTATCTTCCACTTATACAGGATCATCAGCAGTGTTTGATGAGATTTTTGACCTGAACAATGTCTTAATCCTTTTGGATTGTCGACGAACTCCACCTCGAAATGACGAAGAAGCATCAAGGGCTTTTCGTTTCTTGGTTTTATTTTGGGGTGCAAAGGTGAGTTCAATGGGATGGATAGCTTCAGGAAAACTTATAGGAATGGGAATTTGAGGAGAGTTGTAGACAATGATGTCCAAAATTGGAGAGGTTGAGGGTGTTGCAGAGAATGTCACCGGAGATGTCTCTATTGGAACAACGACATTCGAGGCGACACTAGAAGGGGCGAGAGGAGAAATTTCCATGGGGGATGAAGATTTGGTGAATTTCTTGGGCTCACCATGGAAGATCGTTGGAGGAAGACGAAGAAATACAGGGGTGAGGGTTTACGCCTAGAGAGAGAGAGTGACGAGGTGAGAGAGAGAGGGTTTAGGAAGGATGGGTTTCAAATCAAATTAAATCCCATTAACCCAACAAACTCAACACACTTATCCGGCCATTTTTTTAAAAAACTGATTTTTTTAATATATAATAACTAAAACTAATTTTAAAAATATTCTTAAAATTTTGTTTTTCAAAATTCAAAAGGAAATGAATTTTAAAAAATAGACATTTCGAAATTACATTTAGTTAGACAAAAAATTAAATATTTTTGCTAAAAAAATTTTAAATTTCACAAACTCTAAATATAAGAAAATAGACTTTTGGAAATTCAAAATTTAATTAACAAAAACAAAAATAAGAAATAAAAAATTAATGTAGCATCTACTAATGTGTTACTAGCAATGTTGCGTGACACACAAGGCAACATTTTAAATAAAATTCCCTTGATATTTTTTTTTCAACATATATAACTTATCATTTCTTAGGCAATTTTTAAGCAAACTTTACACTTTCTTTATTTACAAGGAAGCATCGTAGTAGCGAGCTCCCTGCCCCGAGTTTTTTATTAAAGTGTAAAGCTATATGTAGTAAGTTTTATACCTTTCAAGTAGGGTACACTGTAGTAGCGAGCTCCATGTCCCTAATATTTAGTATAAAACAACTACATTATACTCCCGTTTTGGCAAGAAAACATCGTCGTAGCGAACGTCGTGCCCCGAGTTACTTTGGAAGTATTTTAAAAAGCTTTGCCTATTAAATATCAACAACAACATAAGTGACTTTGTCACTTTAAGTATATACACATACTAGAACAAAAAGGTCAGTAAATGCCCCCCACTTGGGATTAAACTAAATATATATTTTTTAAATAAAATATACAACAAATACACAGTGTTGCTGTCAGTGTTGGCAACACTTGAAACAACAGATTTATAGAAAACACAAACCAAGGGATTTTCTCAAACTTGAAAATCTCTTATGGTCTAGGGCTTTGGTCAAAATATCAGCAAGTTGATGTTTAGTATCAATATGCTCTATTTGGATTAAGTCCTTTTCTACTAAATCTCTCAAAAAGTGATGGCGGATATCTATATGTTTAGTGCGTGAGTGTTGTACAGGATTTTTGAAAATGTTTATGGCACTCAAATTGTCACAATACATGGTCAAGATATTACTATCAAGACCATAGTCGTCAAGCATATGTTTCAACCATATCAACTGTGAACAACAACTCCCGGCTCTACATACTCAGATTCAGCAGTCGAGAGAGAGACATAGTTTTGCTTGCGACTGTACCATGACACAAGATTATTACCCAAGAAAAAACAACCCCACTAGTGCTCTTTCTATCATCTATATCCCCTGCCCAATCAGAGTCACTAAAACCAACCAAGTTGGTATTAGTGTCTTTGGTAAACCAGATTCCTAATTCACTAGTCCCAGACACATACTTAATGATTTTCTTGACAACATTTAGGTGAGAAATTTTTGAAGCAGACTGATATCTAGCACACATACCTACACTGAACATAATATTGGGACGACTGGCAGTAAGATAAAGAAGACTACCTATCATGGATCTATACAGAGTTGGTTCAACATCCTCCCCTGCCTGATCTTTGGTTACCTTAAGAGAAGATCCCATAGGTATTTTTTTAGCTCTTTGCACTCTCTAATCCAAACCTTTTCACCAGACTCTTAGCATATGCTCTGAGAGATAAAGATTCCATCATCTGACTGTTTCACCTGCAATCCTAGAAAATAATTAAGTTCACCTATCATGCTCATCTCGAAAGTTGATGTCATAGCTTCCACAAAATTTTGTAAACATGTTTTAGATGTGGAGCCATAAACTATGTCATCAATATAGATCTGAGCAATGACTAGCTCTTTATTTTTCCTAAGAATAAATAATGTCCTATCGGCTTCTCCTCTAACAAATCCATATTCAAGAAGAAAACTTGTTAGATGCCCATACCATGCATGAGGAGCTTATTTCAAGCCATATAAAGCTTTATCAAGTCTGTATACATGATCTGGGTGGAATGGGTCTTCAACCCCTTTAGGTTGCTCAACATAGATCTCTTTATCTAAGTACCCATTCAAGAAAGCCGCTTTAACATCCATTTGGTGCAATGTGATTTTAAGGTAGCACGCTATAGCAAGAAGAAGTCTTATTGACTCAATTCTAGCCACAGGTGCAAAGGTCTCGTCAAAGTCGATTCCTTCCAATTGTGTATAGCCTTGAGCCACAAGACGAGCTTTATTACGAACAATATTACCCAATTCATCAGATTTGTTTTTGTAAATCCATTTAGTTCCAATAATATTTGTATGAAAAGGACGTGGAACTAAACACCAAACCTCATTACGGGTAAATTGTTCAAGCTCTTCTTGCATAACTTGTATCCAGAAATTATCATTTAAAGCCTCAATTACATTGTTTGGTTCAAGAGAAGAAACGAAACAGGAGTGTCTTACCTTGGAGTATGTGGAGGACATACACACATACCTTACCATATCTCTGTAGTCAACTGGCTCCTTATTTCTTGTTCGAACCCCTTCATTAACATCACCAATTACCTAAGTAATGGGATGATAATTTCTAATTCGAGCTGGGGGATCTCTCCTACCTTGATGGTACACCAATCCATCTTATTCTTCTGAGTCACTACTCTCAGAATTTCCAGCCACTGTTCTGTTGTCCAGTGTTGCCTCATGTGTTGCCATTTCAGGGGCAACACTCGGGACAACACTTGAATATGTGGTTGTACTGGTCAAACCAGTTTCTGTTTCAGCCCTTTGTTCAACTTCTTCCAGCAAAGTCAGTGGTATATTTTCAGCTGGTTCTCCTGTGACACTCAAGTAATCGTTAAATTCAATATTCACCGATTCTTGAATCACTTTCAACCTCAAATTATAGACACGATAAGCATGACTGTTTTGAGAGTAGCCAAGAAATATAGCTTTATCACTCTTAGAATCTAGTTTTTCTAAGTATTTCCGATCATTTAAAATGTAGCACAAACACCCAAATACGTGAAAATAGTGAACCGTAGGTTTCTTTCCATTTAAGATCTCATAGGGTGTCATAGTAGTACCAGGTCTTAAGAAAACTTTATTCGTAGTGTGACATGTTGTGTTTAATGCTTCGGCCCAAAAATCTTTAGAAATATTTCTAGCAATTAGCATAACACGAGCCATCTCTAACAAAGTCCTATTTTTTCTTTCAGCAATACCATTTTGTTGTGGTGTTTTGGGTGCTGAAAATTCATGGTGTATCCCCTTTTTACTACAAAATGTAGAGAAGGGTATGTTTTCAAACTCTCTACTATGATCTGACCTTATTCGAAAATTAGGAGAACAAAACATGTTTTTGATTTTAGAGACTAAGTGAGTAAATTTATCAAAAGTTTCAGATTTTTCTCTTAAGAAATAGACCCATGTAAATCTAGAAAATCATCAACTATAACATAAACATACTTCTTACCTCCCAAGCTTTCTACTTCAATAGAACCCATCAAGTCCATATGTAAAAGCTGAAAACAATGTGTTGCTCCTGAGTGTTGCACATTTTGTTGTCCAACACTGTGAGCAACACGAGTTTGCTTACCCTTTTGGTAGTCAGCACACATCATGGTGTCTTTGAGGTTTAATTTAGGAACACCTTTGACGGCATTGAGTTTGATAATCTTCTCAAGATTCCTATAATGAGAATGACCTAACTTTTGATGCCATAACCTTATGTCATCAAGTTTTGTCAAATTGCATACTGGTTTATTACCAACGAGATAGCAATTATCACTTGATCTTATTCCAGTCATGACACAAAAGTTAGTATTGTCAAACACTTCACAGGTATTTTTATTGAATTTTACCTTCAAATTGTCATCACATAATTGGCTAATGCTAATTAAATTAGCAAGTAGACCATCTACATGCAAGATATTTTTTAACGGAGGAAAACCAACAATATCCAGTGTTTCTTTTCCAATTATTTCACTCTTGCCTCCACCACCATAAGTCACTGAGCCTCCTTGAATAGGTTGGTACTCCGTTAGGAATGATCTTGTTCCCGTCATATGACGTGAACAACCACTATCAAAGTACCAATCACCTGAAACGTTAGTCCTTAAAGCTGTGTACACAACATAGCATTTCAGTTTTTCTTTGGGTAACCAAGCCCTTTTTGAAAATCTGGATTTCTTTTCACCAGTGTTGTCTTGAGTGTTGCCCTGAGAATTTGGCGACACTTGAGGCAACACTTGTAGACTGGACATTTTCTTTTGAAGATTAAAGCAATCTAATTTTTTATGTCCAGATCTGTGACAGTATTCACATTTAATGGATTGATAAGAAGTATCACTAGAAGTATTACCCTTTTCCTTGACACGCTCTTTTACAAAATAATTTTTAGTTTCAACATCAAACAAGGAAGAGGTAATATTTTCTAGTGATTCTTGGAACCCAAGACCAGCTTTAAGAGGCTTACTCAAGTTGAGTATTTCATCCAATTTGGATGAACTCGTATTGAGTTTTTTGAAGGTGGATTCGGCTAGGTTGAGTTTGGCCTTGAGTTTATCAAGATCCAAATCTCTCCTACTGAGTTGAACCTCCAACCGAGCCAAGGAGTTTTTAAGATCATGATTTTCCTTTTTCAAGAAAACCACCATCTTTTCTCCTTTTTCCATTCTACGATGAGAGACTTATAGAGGTTTTTTAATTCATAAATGAGCTCATCTTTACAAAGATCATCCTCTATAGACTCCTCTGAATTTAAACCAGCAAAACCATGCAAGCAAATATCATTTAAAGAATCATACCTGCTGAGTGTTGTGTCAAGTGTTGCCATTTCATGGACGACACTTGAGGCAACACTTTTTGAAGAAGTCACACGTGTTGGTTCAGGTGTTGTCATTTCTATGACAACACTTGAGGTAACACTTTCTGTCGAAGGCAGCTCCTCTATCGTGGCCATCATAACCACTTGCTCGACCTTTTCATCTTTCTTCGTTCCTTCCTCCTCTCTGTCACTAAGAGACACCCACATGTTTTTGTCCGCCTTTCTTAATGTGTTAGCACATTCATTGGCATAGTGACCCCAACCGGAACAAGCATGACATTTAATAGATTCAATGTACTTAGGATCAGATCGGGACTTTTCCGAAATGCTCATTAAGGAGTTAATGTCCATAGTTGAAAGATTATGGGCCTCTTCAATAGCTGAAACTTTAATATTAAAACATTCGGGAAGAGTACGAATGGCTTTTGAAACAAGTTGTTTATAAGTAAAAGGTTCTCCTAATACTTGACAAGCATTTGAAATATCAATCAACTTTTCAAAATAAGAAGAAATGTCTTCGTTTTCACCCATTCTTAATCTTTCAAATTTACTAGTGAGACCCCTAAGTTTTGTTTCTCGGACACTACCATCTCCTTCATAAAATCTTTGTAAAATATCCCACGCATCTTTTGCAGAGGGACTATTTTGAATGAGTTTGAATATATGCATGTCAACCCATTCATAGATAGCATTTAGTGCCTTTTCATTGAAACTAGCAAGATTATTTTCTTCAATTGTCCATTCAGATTCAGGTTTGAATTGAACGTCACTATCTTCATCGGGAAGGAGTAATGGAAGAGAATAACCATTTAAAATAGATTGCCAAGCTCGAAGATCAATTGATTTGATATGCGAGCGAATGCTTATCTTCCAATAAGCATAATTTGATCCATCTAAAACCGGTAATCTCTTTTGATTAGGGTTGGCAGGATCATAAGTCATGACAAAAGGATCAAGACACTTAGTATATCAAGTGCTAGGCTCTGATACCAATTGAAATTGTCTATGGCTTAGCAAAGTGAGGCAAAACTCACAAAGTGAGACGAAACTCACAAGTGTTGTCCTTAGTGTTGGCAACACTAACAACAACACACACCAATTCAAAAAAATACAAATAAATAGAAATAAATCTAATTTGCAGTGGAAGAATAAAAACAATACACAAGAATATAATTTTTATCAAGTTATATAAATATATAACTTGATGGGTGTCAGGAGGGCAAGACATTTCTATTAATAATATGAATTCAATACAAGGTCAAAGAAGTTCCCTTAATGATAAATAATCATTAACTCAAGGAACAATAAACAAAGAACTCTCTCTGAATACAATCACTCAAAACCTCACGAAAATATGAAAATATATGTGAAACTCTCGAGTGTCGGACAGAGTGTTGCCAACACTGAATGGCAACACTTGAAGAGCAGAATTCTTTTCTTGTGCAGATTTGCGTTTTCTGAATTGGATGATCACTTAGGCTGATCTACTGCACTATATATAGGCCTCCAAAACTTGGAGCCTACTCAAAATGATCAGATAAACAACTTGAGTTTGTTTTCTCCTTTTTAGCCTTCTCGCCTCAATTATAGAAGACTTGGTCTTCATAGCTTCTCTTGCTTGTACCTCTCTACTGAAGATGCTTTGTACTCTGACTTGATCTCCCCCTGAATAGCTAACCAATAGATATTTTACTTGGTCATCAATTTAACATATAAATAACATGTTTATATGTTATTTTCTTCTCTCCTTCGTGAATCGCGCCTGGGCACTTTCTGTTGACTCATTCAAGCTCATAAATTACAGACTAACTACTGACATTTAAACATTAATTTACACATTATTATTTGTGAAAAATACAGTAACTATTCTGGTGTTGTCAAATCCAAATGGCAACACTCATGGCAACACCAGTGGCAACACTGGTTTGGAACACTTGGAATAACATTCATGGCAACACATGATCTAACATTAACAAGAGAGATGAAGTTCTTGAAGTTAGTTACCATCAAGGCGGGGTGGAAAGCCTTCTCGGCCATGAAAGAATAGGAAGAAGCGGCTGAAAAAAGGTAAGGATCTGTAATTTAGGCCGATACCATATAAGAATCTAAACGATGCCTTTGTATATTGATACAATGTGTATATATAGAGTTACTTCGAGTTTACAATCTTATAATTTAGGTAACAAGAATAATCTAGACAAGCATAAATATTTACATGATAAATACAAAAAATAAATACAAAGATATGATGTTATCTTTTGTCGTGGTGATATACACGGCTATTATTTACTATATCACTGACTAGATAATTTTATTTTATTTTAAATATGTGAAAGATCTTTCGCCATTAAATTTCCACAACCTAATATTTCACTGCGACATTGTGTCTAACATTTTCACCATTAAATTTTACAACCTAATATTTCATCAAATGACGGATATAGAGCTTTTCTTCAGCGGGTGTACAAATTTAGAGTAAATTTTTTGAAATTATAATTGTCTCCTACTATGTGTTGTACAAATTTCAAATCATGTTACGCAATTAATATATAAAACTTTTAGTAAGTAGTTGTATAAAATTATAATTGTCTGATGTTTCAATAAATAGATATATGGAGGAATAGTAAAAAGAACAAATAAATTACATATTTTAAACAGTCTTGATATCAACTCATAGTGAAAGGAAATTTAATAACTAAGCCAAATTGAAAAGGCAAGAAATGGACTTAACAATAGACTCAAATTGAAGGATATAGGTTTTATAATAGGACTGAATTAAAGGGGCTAAAATCCGTACTTGTAGTATATTAAAGTAGGCGAAAATAAACTAGGTTGTGACACCTCATCAAACCTAGGCAAAATCTGCACTCTTAGCCTCCCACGTCAGCCTCTTTATGTCAACCTTTGGCCTTTCGAATTTCGGCTATTAGGTTAATTAAATCAAATGATAAACTTGGGAATGATAATAGACATATAAGAATGTAGAAAGACACTATGTAGAAAGAGATATAGTGTCTTTTCTTATTACAAATGTTATTGTCTCTATTCAATTTGGAATAAGAATAGTTACACACAATAATATGTACTAAACTATTCGTCTTAATAAATAATGAATAATGAGTAACAAAGTAATTGCTACTTGAAGTAACCAAATCTAGATGTCTATAAGAATCACTTCTACATTACTATAATATACATACTACTAGGTATTATTCATGATGACCCTGGTAAGAAAGATCACATTAGATAATCATCAGTATATAAAACAACTTTAACATTTTACCTTATAGCGTAGAATCCCAAACAACTGTAACCCCCCAATCGCCTGATTTTCCATTTACCCGCCTCTGTCTTTTCCAATTTCTTCCCTGTAAATGTATGTATTTCCGTTAGTTATAGAAATGGAGAATGCACATCTTGCTCTTACATATGTAGGAAATATTTTAACCTTATTACTGTACTCTCAAGTCTAATAGTCTCTTGCAGGAACAATACCTTCTAATGGCTCCTCAGACTATGCTCATTGACCAGCTTCAAAGAGGCCGTTGTGACAAGAGATTAATAGCATGTGTCTCCCGCATATAGAAGTCATATAATACCAGAAAGGATCTTGAAGTCATGAGTATGGACTTTGTTGCCATTGATGAGAAGGTTTGTCATCTGTGCTATTATGAATTTTCAATATGTTCATTTAAAAAATTTTACTATGCTGAGATTTATTATATGTTTCAGGCTAATGCAATTCACTACTGCATTAGAAGCAAGTTTATTCCTGATTTCTTGGGCTTATTTCAAGAGGGATCTATCTATACAATTAAGAATTTCACTGTTGACAATACAAAGCCTGAGTATCGTGTTATTCATAGAGATAGTTACATTCTGCTAGATGCATCGACATATGTGGAAGAGATTGTTAAGAATCTGCCCAATATTCCTAGACATTATTTTAGTGTTATGACATTCGATAGGCTCCTTACTACGAGTGACAATAAGAAGAATCTTTGTGGTAAGTTTCTTAAATTTTTTGTAATTAACAAAATAAAATTTACTAACTTGCATTACTGTTGTTTCCATGTTTAGATATTATTGGTTATGTAGTAGCCCTATCTGATATAGGCCAAAGAGTCAGTTATTTCAAATAAGTTTCTATGCAATACGTTGACATTGAGGACCAGAGGTATTTGTTATTTAAATTCTTAATAACTATAGTTAAGATGAAGAAACTTTATTTGATAATTTTTTTGCTATTGGCAGTGGGATTAAAATGAGGATAACTTTATGGGGAGATGAGATTATTGGCAAAGCAGCTGCCTTGAGATCCAGTGAATGACATGTTTGGCTGATTACTTCTACCATTGTGAAGAGTGAACCTAATGGTATGCTTTACATGTTCATAGATTTTTTTTTAATTACAAAATGCATATTATAAATAGGGATCAGTAACATTTACCTATGGCCTATGTAGGTGCTATTGCGATATCTTCTAGCAGAGCTACGCAATTCTATAGTGATAGCTCCATCCCTGAAATAAATCAGTTTATTGAGATGTAAGAACTTTCTTTGTTTGTATGTATATGTATGTGTCTGTATGTGTGTCTCTACATATGTAGGAAATGACATTCCTAAGAACTAATTTACTTATCGTTATTGAACCTTCCTGAAGGCTTAGTTCCATTGAAGATGGTAAGCAAGTTGGTAATATTCCAATGACTTCTGCTACCATCACCAAAGATGAGTATAAGAAGAATGAGGAGTAGGCTAATATCAATCTAATCTCAATGTTCTTTTTGATTAATGGTAGGTATCGTGTGGAGGCAGTCCTGCATGATGGTAGCGATTCGCTTAATTGTGTTTTTTTTATCGTAAGATCGAAAAGCTTACAAACATTAAGGCGAATGATTTGATGCATATAGTTGATGAGGTTATATTTTATATTCTACCATCAGTAGTGTGTAAGTATACTAATTGCTCTATTTTCCCCAAAAATAATTATTTTCTAAAAAAATTTCCAGGAAGGTCATGCGGAGCAAGTGCCAAGGCAGTTGCGCCAGCTTATAGGCAAGTGTTTCACATTCCAGCTACAGTTCAATGAGTTGACTAGGGGAAAGATAAGTGAAAATTTCACAGTGAAAAGGGTGTTTCTCGAGGGGGAAATTCGTGAGCCAACAAATGAGAAGGTGATAAATTTAATAAGTATCAAGTAAACATGACTATGTTATTTTGTTTGCTTTGTTTGAACCTAATTTTTATTACTTTCCCAAATATGTAATGATGGCTATTTTAGCTTAAGGATAGTGCAGAAAGTTCTGTTGTTGCTGTCAAAACTCCGTTCATCAGGGAAAAGCGAAATGCTCTTAAGATCAGGTTAGTTGAATTTTACTCAGTGTGAAATTGTAACACATTACGTTTTATTAATACAAAATTTCCCTTGAATTCCCTCAAACACAGCTCAGTCAATGAGAAAGATGTAGAGAATGTTCTTGGCGATGGAAAGGCTAATGAAGATGAGCATGATACCGACAAAATGAAGAAATCAAGAAAAGGATTGAAGTTTTAAATTATTTTTTTCTTTAAATTTGGATTTAAAGACACTTTTGCAGAGCTTTATTCAGAAAAAATATTTAGAGTAGTAATTGGGTTTGCAGTTTTATTTGAGACAATATTTACATACACGTTTGGGTTTTAAATCTATTGTTTTTCATGCTTGAATAAGATAAACTTATGCTTCTATTTTTCACAATTTATTTGTTGATTTGAAAGTATGCAAAAAGATTATGCATTCTTACAATATGTATAACGGTTGATATTAGATTTGGTCGATTATTTTTTTCATTTACATTTTCTCTTAGCAACCATAGCGATCTATTTATTTCAAAGTTTAATACACTATGAACAAAAGTGCAAATGGAAACTTACTCCTTGAATTTATGATAAATAGCTGGTATAATGCATTGATTTAGTGAAATGGGTAAAAAAAAATTCCCCATACATTACTTTGGCTAAGTCATGGTAAGGAATTATGATTTTGTTTAAATGTGTAAAACTTATTCCCACACATTGTTTTTGATACGTACTCTAAGAAAATAAATAAAGGCTATTTGAAAATAGCGATGTAATACATCATTTCATCTATGCTTTGTTTTAAATAAAAGTATAGAAAAATTAGCCTCATCTACTTAATGTCCTTATCTTTCAGAAACACAATTCATGACATTGTCGGACAGAAAATAAATAAAGTGTATTTGATAATATTGACGTCATATGTCATTTCATTTATGCTCTGCTTTGAAAAAAAGTATAGAAAATTTAGCCTCAGCTAGTCAACGTCATTATCATTCATAAACCACTTCATGACATTGTCATAATGGGTTACTAGAATGACCATTTACGCGATAATACTTAGAACAATTCCTTTAGAAATAAGTTTAGAGTAACAGAAATAATAATATGTTATCTTAAATGTTTGGATTAATTAGTTTTTAATGAAATAACTAATTTCCATGAAATATGCGATTGTAAAGAGTTTATTTCGTTGATTTAGGATAGGTTTATTGATTATTGAAGTCTATCTATTTAGGCTTATTTTTTGCCTGCTGTTTAGAGGGTATTAAGTGTGATTATATTTGCTATGGATTTTAACAGTTTATAATCTATATAAAAATAACTTATTAACTTAAAAATAGACTGGCAGCTTTAAAGTTCATCTATATTTAATATTCACTGAATCAGAATATGAAATGAGTTTTCCCAGTTTAATTTGGTGCATGGTATGCGTCATAGGTCATTAGACAATGTATATAATTCATTAACAACTAGAATTAACTATCTATAATAATGTAATCCATCTAAGGCCTATTTATATTGTATGACTGCTAACAAGAGGGTTTCTCAACATTTTTCTTAGATATACATAATACGAAGATTTTCTTAATTGACAAGATTGGGAAGAAACGAAGACGCCATGAAATTCAAAATTCCCCAATGTACACAGGTCAGGTTTAATTATAATATGGCCTTCACTATTCACTAATATGTGATAAAATTTTTAACTTACTTCCTGTACTAATTTCTTAAAAATAGCTACTGTCACGAAACAAGAAGCAAAACACAATAGGGCAATCAGGAGAATGAAGATTCTTGCCCGGAGGAGTAAAAATGAAATTGCGTGTCATAGATCCCTTACACAAAAAAAAAAAGTAAGAAGAGTTCCTATTGGTACTTACATGATTTTTACATTATGTCACCTGTGACTTTCTCATGGAAAATATTCACCATCACAATGTTCTAACCTGATCTATGTCTGCACAAAATACACAAGAAAACTATTAACATATTGAAGTAATACTGTATGAAAAGTTTGTTAAATTATCAGATCAATTAAACCAAGGGGTCAACAATTCAAGGGCGTCGAGGTTAACACTTATCTCTCAAGTTGGCTTCTCAAGTGAGGCTTCGACTTCATATAGAATTAAACTATCAGATTCAGGTTATTTATATTGGGTTCTTAAAGAATCTGGTCTTATTTCTTATACTAGAATTATATTAAGTCTAACACAATTCTATTTTTAGCCGAAGTGGAGCGTGTTTATGCTAAACAGAGAAGGCAAGAGAGAATTAATTTACAGTAAATATACTAGATATAAATTGCCATATGAATATGTAAACAAGAAATTCCTTATTTTTTAAATAAGTTAAGCATAAAACTAAGAAGAGTGGGTGAATGTACGCTCGCTGAAAATTTATTTAATGAGAGTCGCCACGCCGTTTTAAAGGAAACATTGAAAACCCTTTTGAAAAGAGAAAATGGGTTCGGGGGTCAGATTACGTGTTGGGAAGAACCGAGAGTTCACCCAACACGCCTCGTAAACGAGTCTTTCAATGTTCAACATTCAATATCATTCATAAGTGTGTGCAAATTGTGTGAGACAAAATATGTGATAAAATGCATATTAATGATTTGTTTTATTGATCGAAAATGAGAGAATTACATCTTGTGAGTCATTTATACAGGAGACCACAACCTGATTACAACCCTGAGAACAGATTACAATTGAAAATGAAGCTGCTGTAGATTGGCCAGTTATGTCGCACGACTCAGGACATGGCTTGGCCAAGTCTGTCGCGTGACACAACATGCCATCTGCAGAAGCTCTTACAACAGATCGATTACAGATGAAACAAAGGAAATAGAAGATCAAATGGCACCGAAACAAGTCACATAGATCACAGAATATGAGATTAACACTCAATCATTCAAGTGGGTGTGGATATGGGGGAATCCACACTCCCTTGATGAACGAGTCACAATTACATCTAAATTAACTCATAAGCATGAAATGATACGGAACAACGAGATTTAAACAGAGAGATGGTGATTAAAACTTAATAATTAGAGCAGATGGAGCCTAATTATCAAATCATGAATAGAAATTGCATGTGAATTGTGTAAAAGAGCAAATAGAAGAGAGATAAGGAGGGAGGTAGTTTGTTACCCTTGTAGATCCTCAATCTCTACACCAAGTTAGGTGTAGGGACCTTCAGCTCAGCTGCAGAAAAGTGGATTAGAACCCTCATATTTAAGAGTAGCTTTGGATCTTCAATGTGTATGAAGTGTATGAGAGTAGGTGGGTGAATTAGGTATGAGAGAGAGAATGATTTGAGGGAATTGGTTTGTGTTTGGGGAGAAAGACGAGCTTCTGGAGAGATTTTGGCAGAGTGGCCTTAGGGAGGCTGGAAGGGATCCAGAAATGAGAGGGGGAGGGTCTTATTTATAACCTGCTAGAGAGTGGCTAGTTGCGTCACACGACTTAACGCTTGTGCTTTCCGTGGCTCGTTATGTCGCACGACGGGACGAACCAATAACCGTTTTTGGCGCCAACAACCTGTTCTGGAACATTTCGGTATAATTCCTCCTAGGTCCAAAATGAATAATTCTCTATAGGTCCTTTTGCATGGAGAAAAGACTTAAAAGTACTTCCTCCGCAAGAAACTTATAAAAAGTTCTCGGAAGTCTCGGAATGGACCGAAAATTTACGAAAATGCCCCTAGTGCATTTATTATATTAAAAGGCACTCATAAAGGGTCGCGAATTGGATTGGGGTACTAACAGTGGGTAAATATGAAAATCGACTATTTCTGTGAGCACTCCAACCCGGGACCTAACGCGTGTCCCGAGCTTGAGAAGCCAAAACTAAGAAAACCCATCTTAATTTTTAAAAACTTTTATTTCCCTTTAAAAGAAAATCAATTCTCAAACTTCCCATAAACAGAATCTACGGATAATGTCTCCACTTGGAGGAATTTCAACAACAACTTCAATAAACTATAATCTGATTAATTACATCGAAAACCCACAAATAATTTTGGTTTACAAAAGAGTTTATATACAACTTCTAAAAAGAGTAATACTTAATAAACACTCCCAGACAACCAACTCATGTACTTAACCTGACAAGTCCCAAAAGCAAAAGCCCAAACTCTTATCCCCGGCCTCACTGGTTCAGGTCACCTGTCTCAGCACAATCTAAAACAGTAAAAGGGAAGGGGTGAGAATAAATCTCAATAAGCTATTATGAATGCAGCAAGATGCCTAACTGTGAATGTGTGCCCCAAATTTTTGTTTGTTGGAATTCACGCGAGTTTGAAGACATCCGAGTTATTTGAAAAACGGAGTCGCCACGCCATTTTGATTACCTCAAAACTTTGAAAAAAAGGTTTTATGGGTTCGGAGGTTAAGTTACCCCTTGGGAAGAACGTTTGGCGTTCACCCAAAGTGCCTTGCCGGAGCAAGTCTCCCAAGATTTCATTAATCGTGATTGCTTGCGTGCTTTCTTTGTGTGCATGTGTTTGAGAGTAAGGGGGGAATGTCCCAAGTCGTCTTCCGGACGTACAAACCATTTGTTGGTTGTCGCTCGGGATTCCTTGGAATTTATGTATTTGGGATTATGATTCCGTCCTCATCTTATGACTTGTGATCATCGCATTTTAACCTCGGGACCCTCGGGACTTGCGTGATCGAGAGAATGACTCTCTTTTGGTCAAGGATGAGGTTCTTTAGGAAGAAATGTCCTTAGCCCATCAATCCTACGCTTTAAGACGGTCGAGCTCGTATAGAGGCTTCATACTCATTCTTAAGCGATAATCGGAGATATAGGGTTCAAGGTTATCCTTTTCCTAAAGAAATCATGAACCTTTAATGGAAGTAACGATGCAAAGATGAGAACTTTTACACCGGTCCGTTCCAAGGTTGGGGGAAAGGGGAAATGCATGATGAAAAATGACTCTTTAATGAAAAGATGACATTTTGGTTTTAGCAAATGATGCTTTTTTGATTGAAAGAAATGATCTTTATGCAAGTGATGCGTAAAGATAGGATTTTTATGCAAATGATGCATTGAAAAGGGGTTTTGATTGCAAAGGATGCATTTTTATTGGAAAAGACTTGATCTTTATATGCAAATGATGCATAAAGATAACATTTTTATTGGAAAATAGGGGTTTTAGGTGCAAAGGATGCACCTTTATGAAAAGACTACATTTTTATGACAAATGAGGTCTTAATGCATGCAAAGGGGGAAGGGGGTGATAAAGAAATGATCTTTATGAATAAATGCCAAGTCCCAAGCAAGATATATGAATGCAATGAGCAAGTATATCAATTAAAATGCAAGGTTAGGGCGTGCGAGGTTACCAATCGTTTCCTTCGCTTCTTCGGACGGAGCTAGGAGGAGAGGTTCGTCTTGGGTCTTCAAGGAGGAGGGAGATGGCTTCTTGAGCTTCTTCTTCGCCTTCTTGAGCCTTCAAGGGTGTTCTTCACGTCTTGATTATATTGCTATGGAGTGAGTGTGTTTTTGTTGTTGTTAATTGTTGTGTTGAAATGGGTAGAGGAGGGCTCTATTTATAGGCAGTCTGGATAAGGCTAATGAAGCCGTGCGGCCAGAGACAGCGAGCTAATGCAGCCGTGCGGGCTTATCCATTGTGACTCAGCATTCTAGAACCATGCAAGGTGGCATTATTCTAGAACCTTCCCTCCTAATTAAGAAAAACGTGTTTCTTAATTAGGAAGGATTCCCTTCAGCCTTTATTTAATTAAAAACAGTTCCGGAATGTTTTCGGAACGCTGGGAAGGTCTGGGGAGTTACCGGAAAACTTACCGAAATTGTCGGGAAAATTAACCGGAAGGCATGAGCCAGATTTGGGTACTTACAGAAGCCCCTCGGCAACGTCACTTGCAGGGCGAGTGGGGTTGTCGATAGAAAAGGATCCAATCTGGCGAATGCCGAGACGGATTGGGTGACCAAGTTGGTCGAGTGGCTGGACCTTTCATGAAAGGATACCTACGTATCCCGGAGGAATCAAGCCAGGTCGTAGTTCGGAATAAGATCCGCTGAGGAAGGGAGAAGAGAAAACTGGTCTCTTGCGGGGGAAAATAGAAAATGACCTAAAGGGTCAAGCAATGGATCCTACTGGGGATGTGCTAGAAATGACCTAGGTGGTCGAATAACGAAGTCTCTTATGATGGACTACTTCATCACTGAGGAGTGACGAAGGAACAGGGTGACCAAAGTGGTCGGATGGCTGGACCTTCTAGGAAAGGCTACCTACGTATCCCGGAGGAATCAAGCCTTGATCGTAGTTCAAGCATCACTAGATAGTTAGGAACGATGTCTAGGATCCTTGAGATTTTGACAATTACTGGAGGCTGTCACCTGATTGACAATTACTGGAGGCTGTCACCTGAAGAAGCTAGAGCTTATGGCGCTATCTCTTTTATGACGGAGATAGAGGTAGCACAAGTTGAAATGACTTGGGCATACGTCACTATTCGCGGATAGAGGTAGCACAAGTTGAAATGACTTGGGCATACGTCACTATTCGCGGATAGAGGTAGCACAAGTTGAAATGACTTGGGCATACGTCACTACTCGCGGATAGAGGTAGCACAAGTTGGAATGACTTGGGCATACGTCACTATTCGCGGATAGAGGTAGCACAAGTTGGAATGACTTGGGCATACGTCACTATTCGCGGATAGAGGTAGCACAAGTTGAAATGACTTGGGCATACGTCACTATTCGCGGATAGAGGTAGCACAAGTTGAAATGACTTGGGCATACGTCACTATTCTCGGATAGAGGTAGCACAAGTTGAAATGACTTGGGCATACGTCACTATTCGCGGATAGAGGTAGCACAAGTTGAAATGACTTGGGCATACGTCACTATTCGCGGATAGAGGTAGCACAAGTTGGAATGACTTGAGCATACGTCACTATTCGCGGATAGAGGTAGCACAAGTTGAAATGACTTGGGCATACGTCACTATTCGCGGATAGAGGTAGCACAAGTTGAAATGACTTGGGCATACGTCACTATTCGCGGATAGAGGTAGCACAAGTTGGAATGACTTGAGCATACGTCACTATTCGCGGATAGAGGTAGCACAAGTTGAAATGACTTGGGCATACGTCACTATTCGCGGATAGAGGTAGCACAAGTTGGAATGACTTGAGCATACGTCACTATTCGCGGATAGAGGTAGCACAAGTTTAGAGTTTTGACAATTCGGAGGTTGTCACCTAATGTTATCCCGTTATAACGGAATAACGGAGATCGAAAGAGAAAGAGCGAAATGTCATTCTTCCACCTTGGAATGACGGAGATCGAAAGAAAGAGCGAAATGTCATTCTTCCACCTTGGAATGACGGAGATCGAAATAAAGCGAAAAAAGGTCGAAATGTTATTCCGTCATTCGGAAATAACGGAGATCAAAATAAAGCGAAAAAAGGTTGAAATATTATTCCGTCATTCGGAAATAACGGAGATCAAAATAAAGCGAAAACAGGTTGAAATATTATTCCGTCATTCGGAAATAACGGAGATCAAAATAAAGCGAAATGTTATTGCCTTCTGGCAATAACTGATATTTTTAACAAGAAACATTATCCCATTTGGCAATAACGGGGGATTTCCCGGAGGAAACGTTATCCCATTTGGCGATAACGGAGAATTTCCCGGAGGAATCGTTATCCCATTTGGCGATGACGGAGAATTTCCCGGAGGAAACGTTATCCCATTTGGCAATAACGAAGGATTTCCCGGAGGAAACGTTATCCCATTTGGCGATAACGGAGGATTTCCCGGAGGAAACGTTATCCCATTTGGTAATAACGGAGGATTTCCCGGAGGAAACGTTATCCCATTTGGCGATAACGTAGAATTTCCCGGAGGAAACGTTATCCCATTTGGCGATAACGGAGGATTTCCCGGAGGAAACGTTATCCCATTTGGCAATAACGAAGGATTTCCCGGAGGAAACGTTATCCCATTTGGCGATAACGGAGGATTTCCCGGAGGAAACGTTATCCCATTTGGCGATAACGTAGAATTTCCCGGAGGAAACGTTATCCCATTTGGCGATAACGGAGGATTTCCCGGAGGAATCGTTATCCCATTTGGCAATAACGGAGGATTTCCCGGAGGAATCGTTATCCCATTTGGCGATAACAGAGGATTTTTCGGAGGAATCGTTATCCCATTTGGCAATAACGGAGGATTTCCCGGAGGAATCGTTATCCCATTTGGCGATAACGGAGAATTTCCCGGAGGAATCGTTATCCCATTTGGCGATAACGGAGAATTTCCCGGAGGAAACGTTATCCCATCTGGCAATAACGGAGATTGCGAAAAAGGTTGGATTTTGTAGAGAAGTTGGAAGGAATCAATAGTTTTTGTAAAGAAAAGCGGGACGCACCCGAATAATTTTTTGTAAAGAAAACTGGGATGTACCCTGATTATTTGAAAAATAAAATTGAAAATGCCAAGGGCAAATAAACTGAGTCACAGAGGTAAATTTGTAAAATAGGCCTCGGGGGCACTAGAGGGAAAACTGGATTGAAAGTGATTGAAAATATCAGGGGCACAAGGGGTAAAACAGACCTATGAGGGATAAAATCGTAAAATTGAGCCTTCAGGGGCAAAATTGTAAAAACAGGCCACAGAGGCTTAGTATGTCGCGCGACTTAGTAAGCCTGAACTGTGCTTTTTAATGCCTTTGGAACTGGAATGGAATTGCAGACACAGGTTGGAATTGGGTGACCAACAGAGATCACTTACCTGGCCTTCTTGGGACAATGGCAAAGAGATATTTGGTCCCTTCCTATAAGGATGGAAACGGGGTGACCTAGGAGGTCAAACAACCGATCCTACAAGGAATGTGCCAAATCAAAAGGGGTGACCAATGTGGTCAAAAAATTGGACTTTTATGAAAAGCTTACGCACCATTGGAGAGTGGAGGAAGAAAAAGGTGACCAAAGTGGTCGGATGGCTGAACCTTTTATGAAAGGCTACCTACGTATCCCGGAGGAATCAAGCCTTGATCGTAGTTCAAGCTTTACCTAGACAGTTTAGGAACGATGTCTAGGATTCTTGAGGTTTTGACGATTAGTGGAGGTCGTCACCTGAGGAAGCTAAAGCTTACGTCACTATCGAGTAGATAGAGGCAGCTATAACTGGAAAACTTGAGCATACTTCTCAATCTGTGATAGAGGTAGCCAAAGTTGGATTTTTGACAATTAGGAAACTGTCGCCTAGCGTTATCTCGTTATAACGGAAGTAACGGAGGCGCTTTTGGGAGAAAATGTTATTTTTAGCAATTGGCACGTTACTTGAGCCTAGGGGTGATTTTTTTCTTGGAAACAATGGTAGAGACTGGGTCTGGATGTACATATGGAATGTGTTTAAGACGGGTTTCAAGCAGGTGGGGTTGTATCCCTTGGGTCTTGCCGAAGCTAGCATTGTTCTTTGAGATGTTGTCTACGTGGACTAGCATTCCCTCTTGAGCTGAGACTGGGTTTGAACCTCGGGTCTCGGTGAATGTTCCTTTCTCACACTCTGGCATTTGAAGCTGATGCTGACAGGCTTTTACAATCAAAGCAGATATTGAAGTGACCAAACTTCTCTTCTAGGGATGGATGCAACTTATCGAAGCCCCGGTCTAAGGAAATACTTTCTGCAAAAGCCCCATATCTTGTTGAAGTAAGGAAAGATCCTTTCATTGGCAAAACCCTGGTGGCAAAGCCCCGGCTGGACAAACTGAGTAGGCGAGGTCTTGGTGAAGCCCCGATCTAAGGAGAAGATCCCAATATGATTGGTACTGTAAAATTGATCCTGAGGTTGATCTGACCAAGACTGGATCCATCTTATGGGCGAGGAACCTGAGGCGGACCCCAAAAATGGCTAAAGAAGCCCCAGTCTAAGGAAATGGCTTGGCCAAGCCCCAAACTCGAAGAGTGTCAAGGCAGCCCTAATGCGAATTGTAGCAGAAGAGGGAAACCTATCCCCTTTTTTTTTTTTTTTTTTTTTAGTCAATCAGTCAACCTTAAGAAGATGTGAAAGAAAAGATTTTAGAAATGTATACATGCAGGGGCATATTTTTTCGAAAAGTGGGAATAGATCCCGATTTTTGTGTTATTTTGACGGCCTTATTCAATGTAGGCGCAAAAACTCGCTTTGGGTTTGACTCTTTTGAGAGAGTATAAGCGTAGAAGGGTTTGTAAAAGTGTATGGAAGCCCCTGGCGACGTAAAATCAGTGTTTAGCACTATTTTTCCTAAGATGTAGAAAGAGAAGACTTGTCAAGACATCTGAAAACTTTGTTTTATTTACAATGATCACAAGATTGCTTAAAACCCTTTATTGATGTTCGGGTTATTCAACCATTAATCTCGATATGAACAAACATTCTGATTAATCATGAGGAGAAAGTCAACCACTGCCGCGGATCAAGATTGGCTGGTGTAAAAGAAAGGTTTGTGTACAGGGAGGTCATTGATGAGATCGGGTTTTCAGGAATTTGGCTGTGTCTATGGGAGAGGTCATTTGATGAGACCGGGTTTTCAGGAATTTGAATATGTTTATGGGAGAGGTCATTGATGAGACCGGATTTTCTGAAACTTGGATTTTCTTATGAGGGAGGTCATTGATGAGACCGGATTTTCTGAAACTTGGATATGCTTATGACCGGACCATTGCTGGTTGCCTACGTTCCCCTCATTGTGAGGAGCTCAGGTCGCCGTAGTTCGGCCTTGGCCGGACTGTGTTTGGCTTTGGGAAATGGGATTTGTGGTTCCTTTAGTGAAAAGGCTTAGGATGAGATGATGAGGCGTGGGCCTCGGGATGATTCCTTGACCAAGTCATTTCGGACGGTTGCTTCTGATTTTCATCTTTCATTGGGGGAGAAGGGATTTGCACGTGCCTAAAGGCTTACGAAATGCTTCTGGCTTTGCTTCGACCGCCCCATTGTTATCGACAACTTTCATTCTTTGAGCTTTGATTTTGCCTGTCCGTCAAGCTTTTGATGGGCGGTGTTGGGTCCTTGGCCTCATTTTCTTTTATTTTCTATGTGCAACCCTGTTTTTTGCCTAGACTGCCCTTTTTAGGGATTTTCAGTCTAGCTGGGCATTACTCTTTTTGCACTGAGATTTTTTTTTTCTTCTTTCCCTTTTTTTTTATATATGTGCAACCCTGTTTTTTGCCTAGACTGCCCTTTTTAGGGATTTTCGGTCTAGCTGGGCATTACTCTTTTTGCACTACATTTTTTTATTTTATGAAGCACCTGAGGGCCAAGGCAAGCCTCTGCTTGAACTTTCTTGATATCCTTGAGGTCTAAGGCAGGCTCCTAGGTCGTTGTCGACACGGGGTCAATCTTTCGAAGCTGAGTGGCCTTTTGTTGTCCCTTGATGTTGCCGTCGTCGTTGACTTGGTCAAGATGAAGGTGGGGGCATGATTGGGAAAGTGTATGGTTTAATGAAGGCCTTTTTGTGAATTAAGGAAAGTATATGGCTTGATGGAGGCCTTTTGTGGGATAAGGAAGGTGTATAGGGAGAGCATTGGTTGACTTTCTCACACCGATTAATCGGAACGTGAATTATTTCAAGAGATTATTTGTTGAGCAATGCAAATGATCATATAAAATAAAACCATTTCATTAAATGTAATGTAGGTGTGCAAATAATGTCTTAAGTCTAGCAAGAAAAGAAGAAGACTCTTTTATAGAAAATTGAAGATTAATTACAATGTCCATGGAGGACTTGATTTGAAAGAGAAAAGTACTAGAACCTACGAAGGTTGACTGAGAGACTATTTTCTCTTTTTTTTTAATCTTGCTTAAGGATAAGTAGACCCTAGTCTAGCTACTCTTCGCTGGTTGGACTGCCAGGTAACTTGAGCTTTCCTTCGTAGATCAGCCACTGAATTTCTTTCTTCAGATCCACACACTTGTCTGTCACATGCCCAAAATGCTTGTGGTACTCGCGTAACTTGGTCCCGTCAACTCTACTGGGGTTTCTTGGCTTATAATTCTCGAGAGGTGTGAGAAGGCCTCGTTTCACCAAATCATCGAAAACTTTGCTCATGGGCATCCCGAAATCATCAGACTGACGTTTCTGACCTTGTACATCCTGAATCGACCACTTACCATAGCTTTCTGTTTTTGGCCCATGGAGGTTCTCGAGCTTCCCATTTTCTATCAACTTCTGGATCTCATGCCTCAAATAGGTGCAATCATCAGTGTTGTGCCCATGGTATTGATGGAAAAGACAATGCTTGGATTCATCCAACCGAACATGGGGATTCCTGGGTTTCCAATTCTCCAGTGGCTTTATCAGCTTTTCTTTCATCAGCTTTTCCAACATCTTGCTTAAAGACATCTCCATGTTGTCAAAATGAAGGGAGCGGGGTTTTCGGGAGACATTGTTGTTCTCAAAACTCATATTCCCATTGTCCAATTGGTTCCATTGTTGGATTTGGCTGAAGGAAGCTACGACACTCTTTCCTTTGTGAGGAAGCTGGTGGCCGACGTGGGTACGGTTCTTTGTTTGGTCTTTGGTGGCATTGGGTCATGCTTGGTGGAGTCATTTCCTTGCTTGGTTCGACGTCTGGGGTCAAGGGAGTATTGATACTCATCATGAAGTCAAACTTCTCTTGCATTTGTTGTACTTGTTCCATCAATATTACCACATGGGGGTCAACGGGGACTCTCGGGTTACCGGAACTGGCAACAGGACTTGTAGTAGCAAACTGACGGCTGAATTCATTAAGTCCGTAGGTGACAAATGAAAACTCGGATCATCCTTTGGCAACTCATGATCGCATTCAGCGAGTATAGGGGCTTGAGAACATAGCCACATATCTCAAACTGATTATGTGAGGTTGGAGCATAAACCGGTGTATTCAGAAAGTGAGAGACAGGTGGGGTGAAGCCCAATCCGTTCTGAGGAGCTGAGGGCAATGGGGCCCTGATGAGCTGGGATGCTGGAAAGGACTGAGGAGAAGTGGTCCTTGGCAAGGGATCATATGTGGATGGAGGAAGGTATTGGTTATAGGCTGGGGGGTCTTGGTCATAGGATGAAGGGACTGAAATCACTGTTTCTGAAGTCTCATCTTGGACTACCACCGGAGAACCGTTCGACTCAACTGTGACCTGAACTCCATGACGACGGAGTGCGTCAATGAGCATGGCTTGCTGTTCTTGATGAACCTTATGGGCGCTTTCTAAAGCCAGGACTAACTCTTCCTTCCTAACCATCTGATTCCCTGCACCCTCACTGTTTTCTGTCAAATCGGCCATTCTGACTCTCTGAACTGTCTGAACCTAAGGTTTTCTGAAAAGCCGCTGACCCGGTATTCTAGCCCACTTCTTTCTCGCTGCGAGAAAGGGACAGGCAAGGTTTAGACTCGGGGATAGGTAAGGTTTAGACTCGAAGGTAAGTGTTTAGGCTAAAGGCTCAAGTAACATGCACTTATCGCTTAAACTTTGCTCAAAACACATTTTTTCCTAATCCTAATTGATCAGAAAAGATGAGACCTTGAAAGGTCAAGATTGGAAATTGAAGATCGGACCGATGAGGTCTCGACTAGGAATTTGACCGCGAAAGAGGGAGAGATGAAAAATCGAAGATCGGACCGAGGAGGTCTCGATTAGGGATTTGACCATGAAAGGTCGGGAGATGGAAGATCGGGAATCGGACCGAGGAGGTCTCGATTAGGGATATGACCATGAAAGGTCGGGACAGGGAAATCGGAAATCGGACCGAGGAGGTCTCGATTAGGGATATGACCATGAAATAGGGATGGCCAAACCGGACCGGAACCGGACCGGAACCGGAAAACCGGACCGGAACCGGACCGGAAAAGCCCGGAACCGCCATGAACCGTCACGAAAACCGGAACCGGGGTAACCGGAACCGGTTTGGATAAGGGCCGGTTAAGGTTCACAAAAATGGTGAACCGGACCGGAACCGGAACCGTGAACCGGACGAAATTCATTGTTTTTCAATAGAACCGGACCGGAACCGGACCGGAAAAAGCCCGGAACCGGACGAACCGGGGAGAAAACCGGAACCGGATTAACCGGAACCGTGAACAATCCGGGCCGGTTAAGGTTCATACATTTTCCGAACCGGAACCGGCGGTTCCGAACCGGAACCGGGCCCGGAACCGGTTTTGGTCATCCATACCATGAAAGGTCGGGACAGGGAAATCGGAAATTGGACCGAGGAGGTCTCGATTAGGGATATGACCATGAAAGGTCGGGACAGGGAAATCGGAAATCGAACCGAGGAGGTCTTGATTAGGGATATCAGAGATAGGAAAAAATCGGAGATCGGACCGAGGAGGTCTCGATTAGGGATTTGACCATGAAAGGTCGAGACAAAAAAATCGGAAATCGGACCGAGGAGGTCTCGATTAGGGATATCAGAGATAGGAAAAAATCGGAGATCGGACCGAGGAGGTCTCGATTAGGGATTTGACCATGAAAGGTCGAGACAGAAAAATCGGAAATCGGACCGAGGAGGTCTCGATTAGGGATATCAGAGATAGGAAAATGCAATTATAATTACATTAAATGTTCAAGTTTACTTAAAATCATGTCTTTTATTTATTCCTATTTGGTTGGAAAAGGGGGGGTTTGCCCTTCTTTTTTCGCAACTACTCTAGATCCTGGATCAGTGGGTTCCGTCACTACGTCTATAAGCCCCTCGTATTCCACCTGTATTTCGACCTCCCAGGGTGGACAGCCCCGGGCGAGGGTCCTATAGGGCACGCAGATCCCACCGACCGAGAGTAAAGAACGCTCCTATCGGGTCTAGCGGGTCATAGGACCTTTCAACGCACGAGCGATGCGGATTATAGTCAAGGCAATACCGGGAAAGTCTCGTCTCTCTGCCTTGACGGATCTTTGGCAGAGTTTCGCTTGAGCGAATGACGGTTTTTGACTTTCGGTAATGTCCGAGAGAATAATAGGCATGGGTCGGGCGGTAAAAAGCCGGATGACACAGTGTCACATTGAACTTCGTTGCATACGCAGTGCGTGAGTTAGAATCGAAGTCAATGCCGGGTCAAGATCTTGCCAATTTTTCCTTGTCGGAATTTTAGCAGAGCTTCGCTTGAGCGAAAGATCTTTTGTTTTGTTGGCAAAGACTCGGTCTTGACTCTTAAGCATTTCGTGCAGGTCAAGGTCAATAGTCAATGTCGGAGTTGAGATCTCGCCAATTTTTCCTTGTCGGAATTTTGGCAGAGTTCTTCTTCCGTTATGAACTAAGGCTTGACCTTTACGAGGGTATGCAACTGGGCTATATGACACGGACTAGACCAAAAACCAACCAAAAGTCACGGTTTTTTGAAACGTGTGACACGGACTGTGCATTGGTCGACACTGGCTGCCATGGGGAGGTTGGGATGATTCCGTGCGCGCCCGGGAGCATCGTAAGGCTGTCCGTGACTGCAGCTGGAACCACCCTCGGGTTTGAAGGACGTGCGTGCAAAAGTGTACAGGATATATCAGGTGCGCGTAGTGTGCGGTCTCCTAAAAATGTTCCTTTTTGAGTTAAAACAGAGATTTTCATAAATGTGTTTTAAAGGAATGATTTTCGGGACGGGGAAAATGCAACACATAAGCACGTAAATTTTAAGGAGCCCCACAATATGGAGCCGAGTAGCACCGAGCCGCTAGGACTCGCGGATTAACCATGATTTTTCCTGGTGGAATTGCCACTGAGGTCGCCCGGTCAGAATCCAAGGAGGATTGAGCCGTACGACTGCATGGATCAATTTTCCAGGTTCCACTCCTTTTGCTATTTTTCGGGTTGTTTCCCGTTCAAAGTATGCACAGATTCCAAGATGCAAATGATGCAATGCAAGGTAAAGAAAGCAAGCACGATTAATGAAATCAGCGACGGGAGTCTAACCCGCTCAAAGGGAAAAGCTTTCTTTTATTTTTTTTCAAAATTGTTTTTTCGAAAAAAAAAAGGGATACTGGTACGTGGATTGTTAAACCACCGGTTATCCCAACTCCCACGTCAGGGAGTGTACAGGAAGGGTAAGTGGTTTCCACCTATATACCGAGTATTGATTTTTTGTTTTTTTTTGAAAAATAAAAGCTTTTCTCCTTTGGGATTTCCCCAGCAGAGTCGCCAAACTGTGAATGTGTGCCCCAAATTTTTGTTTGTTGGAATTCACGCGAGTTTGAAGACATCCGAGTTATTTGAAAAACGGAGTCGCCACGCCATTTTGATTACCTCAAAACTTTGAAAAAAAGGTTTTATGGGTTCGGAGGTTAAGTTACCCCTTGGGAAGAACGTTTGGCGTTCACCCAAAGTGCCTTGCCGGAGCAAGTCTCCCAAGATTTCATTAATCGTGATTGCTTGCGTGCTTTGTTTGTGTGCATGTGTTTGAGAGTAAGGGGGGAATTTCCCAAGTCGTCTTCCGGACGTACAAACCATTTCTTGGTTGTCGCTCGGGATTCCTTGGAATTTATGTATTTGGGATTATGATTCCGTCCTCATCTTATGACTTGTGATCATCGCATTTTAACCTCGGGACCCTCGGGACTTGCGTGATCGAGAGAATGACTCTCTTTTGGTCAAGGATGAGGTTCTTTAGGAAGGAATGTCCTTAGCCCATCAATCCTACGCTTTAAGACGGTCGAGCTCGTATAGAGGCTTCATACTCATTCTTAAGCGATAATCGGAGATATAGGGTTCAAGGTTATCCTTTTCCTAAAGAAATCATGAACCTTTAATGGAAGGAAGGATGCAAAGATGAGAACTTTTACACCGGTCCGTTCCAAGGTTGGGGGAAAGGGGAAATGCATGATGAAAAATGACTCTTTAATGAAAAGATGACATTTTGGTTTTAGCAAATGATGCTTTTTTGATTGAAAGAAATGATCTTTATGCAAGTGATGCGTAAAGATAGGATTTTTATGCAAATGATGCATTGAAAAGGGGTTTTGATTGCAAAGGATGCATTTTTATTGGAAAAGACTTGATCTTTATATGCAAATGATGCATAAAGATAACATTTTTATTGGAAAATAGGGGTTTTAGGTGCAAAGGATGCACCTTTATGAAAAGACTACATTTTTATGACAAATGAGGTCTTAATGCATGCAAAGGGGGAAGGGGGTGATAAAGAAATGATCTTTATGAATAAATGCCAAGTCCCAAGCAAGATATATGAATGCAATGAGCAAGTATATCAATTAAAATGCAAGGTTAGGGCGTGCGAGGTTACCAATCGTTTCCTTCGCTTCTTCGGACGGAGCTAGGAGGAGAGGTTCGTCTTGGGTCTTCAAGGAGGAGGGAGATGGCTTCTTGAGCTTCTTCTTCGCCTTCTTGAGCCTTCAAGGGTGTTCTTCACGTCTTGATTATATTGCTATGGAGTGAGTGTGTTTTTGTTGTTGTTAATTGTTGTGTTGAAATGGGTAGAGGAGGGCTCTATTTATAGGCAGTCTGGATAAGGCTAATGAAGCCGTGCGGCCAGAGACAGCGAGCTAATGCAGCCGTGCGGGCTTATCCATTGTGACTCAGCATTCTAGAACCATGCAAGGTGGCATTATTCTAGAACCTTCCCTCCTAATTAAGAAAAACGTGTTTCTTAATTAGGAAGGATTCCCTTCAGCCTTTATTTAATTAAAAACAGTTCCGGAATGTTTCCGGAACGCTGGGAAGGTCTGGGGAGTTACCGGAAAACTTACCGAAATTGTCGGGAAAATTAACCGGAAGGCATGAGCCAGATTTGGGTACTTACACTAACAACATGCAACACATAGCATGGTAACACATAACACATTATGAAAGCTGTAAACACCTTACGTTACCTCATTTTACCTTTCCCGCCTGAACAATATGTCGTACAACGTGGGAGTAAAACTCCGCTCTTTGGTGAACTGCCCCCATGCACATTCACCACTTATAGGACTCATACCCCAGAGATCCCTATAAGAAAAGAAGATACTTATATGACCCTTATTCAGAGTATCATATAATATCGCCGCTACCTGTAAAGCTTTTGGCTTAATACAGAAGCATTCCACCTAACTCCATAAAATCGTAGCGGACTAAAAGACTTTTGGCTCAATACAACTGCTAGCACTCCCACTCTGTGGCCACAGAGGGGACGGTCACAGGTATGATGAACCTTCAATCACTTATAGAACAAATCCATAATTGATTGAATTTCATTATACCCCCGAATCACATATAATATAACCACGTTCAAGCACATAATAGATACTTGAAATAAATCCACTAAATGGATAAGAATATAACAACATGGTAATGTATACTCATGTTAAATCAATACTGTAGTTCAACATTCATTTAATACACTATGCATAATACCATCAATGAATATGAATTCAAGTAAGGTAACAATATAACCAAATAATCCCCACTTGGGATACAATGTAACAATATGCCAGATAATCCACACTTGGAATACAAGGTATCCACATAATCAATAATTCCACAATTGGGATAACAATGCCACAATGTGATACATATACATTTCTGGCTAACGTAATAGTGTAACCCATAGCTTTAACACTATTCAGACTAACCACCAAGGATATGGAAGCAAGTAAGGTCACTATGTACCATGAACCATTCCTACGAAGTCATTACACAACTTTGAATAACCTTTATAAAAGTTCAAGATCAATTTTCCAAGTTTGAACCACTTTGTGAAGTTACGAATCAAGCTTATCAACCATCTTCCGAACAATATTTAAACTACTTTCATAATTCCATTTTAACCAATTAAGGTGTCATTGTGTAGCCCAAATATTCTACTTTCATCTAGGTGAAAGAGGATTCATTTATGTCCTAGTTAAATTGGGTTTAAACAGCTTGGAAAATGGTCAAGAGTTACAGGCCAGGGCACGACTCGTGCCCCAGGGCACGACTCGTGCCATTTGACCTTCCCCAGAATCTGGCGTCCCCAGCAAGGCACGACTTAGGCTTAACAAAGATCACGACTCATCCCACACTCAGGCACGACTCGTGCCCTGAGCCCAGAATTCAGAACAAGGCTGGAAATTCCTCAGTAGCTATACCAAATTGTCCCAAACCAAATCTCCCTTGTTTTAGTGAACCTAGAAGGGCTTACTAATTTCACACTTCTCATACTAAATCATTTAAACCCAAAATAATATACACCTAGGTCAATTACAACTTGATTTGTTACCCATTTCACTATCACATTTCATGTCAAACATCCTTACTTCCCCTTTTACCATATTCTTTTCCTTTTTAACAATTTCCATTAGCATTAATAACATTCCAAAACCATTATACCACTTAAATCAACCATTCTACTTCTATCCAATGCATCCAAACACTAACCAAACCCTTTTTGTACCCAAAACTTTATTCCATTTTAATCATACAACCATTTCTTGTAAACCATTAACACCATAATCCATTATTAATCATTTTCTTCACTTTCAACTTCTAGTAAATTGGCCAAAACCCACATTCAATACTTACCCTTAAACCATTAACATCCACAATTACTTTATACCACTCTTCTTTCAACTTAGACCCCCCATTTTATAACTAAAATCAATTCAACCTTAAATAACCCATTTTACTCAAATAACATTATTCAAAAATACCAAAACCCTTTTTCTTTCCACAAAATATTCATTAACACATAAAATGAGCAATTATTAGAAAGAAGTCATAATAACTTACTTTAACAATATGAGATGAAACAACGATCTTCCTAGCTTGATGTGTTCCCCTTGCCGCCACGATCATGAAAGTACAACCGGATCGTAAAATGGAGAAGGATTGGATTTACTAGAATTTTTGGAAGGAAATGGTTAGGAAAGAACTTCCATGGAGATTTCCATGGAGAAATGGAAGAAGTAAGAAGAAGAGAAGGAGGGAATGGGGAGGTTAAGGGAGGAGGTGATGGGAAAAAGGTGGGAAGTATGCCCCCCCCCCATGCTTCCCCTTATTGACTAACACACATACTTCCCTTTTTTGACTAACACAATCAAATAATTCAACCTTCTACTTAAGCCCCTCAAAGTCTAAGGAAATACATCTAACACCTCAACTTCTTATTCTTTACACAAAGGCACCTCACCCACTCATAATATTTTATTTATTTATTTTATTATAACTTCACCATACTACTTTATTTTATTTCCAATTAAATCCTAAGGCTTTAAAGTTATTTCACAACCATCCTAACTCTTCATAAAAATCAAAGACATAATATGAGCACTTAAAGTAAACAATTAATATAAAATGCATATAATAGAATGCTAAAATAGTGCCTAGGGTTAGGGTCGTTACAATTTCATTTCATAAAAAAGGGACAGTACTAACAAAAAGGGGAATTAAACATTTCCCTTGACAAAAGAACAGCCAACTAACACATCCAAACTAAACAAACCATACTAAACTAAAAACACAAAAAAAAAAAAAAAAAAAAAAAAAAAAAGCTGCCCCCAATCCTAACATCTTTCATCTAAATCCATTCCTCCAAGGCACAACTGGAAATAGACGAGTCGAAGACACACGCTTCACATCAACAAAACTGACATTCACATTTGTCATAACTTCAACTGAGACTTTGTTTCTTTTATAATAGAACCACATAACATTTTGACTTCCGCCCCTAAGCTCCAACATCTTAAAGTCATCATAATGAGTCGTCAACAAAGCATGAAAGTTGCTCTTCCTTAATCCTTCGCTAACTATAGTAACATCAGGCGCCATAAACTCAATGTAAGTATTGAACTTTATCTCCATGTCTTCCCTAGAAAATTCATCTTCAAACAAGAACATGAAAGTCATAGGACTATTATTCATGTATGGACGATGAGCCCAAGCATTAGCCGCACACCACCAGTTCTGGCCTACAGGCAAATTGTGGTTGTTAAACAGATTGTCAGGAGCACAAAATACCTCTACTGTATCTAGGGCTCCCCTAATACCACGATGCAAGACAAACTTGACCTCATCACACCTTCTATCAGCAAGAGATACCTAGCAATGCCAGTGTGAAGCTCTTCCGTATCAAACAAAACGTAATCTCCCCTTAGTAGATAGATATTAGGGTTAGGGGCTAGATGAAATTGGGGTGGAGGAAAGAAAGGATCAGAGAAAGCCATTGTAATCTTAGCTTAAGGGTAATTCATGCAAAATAAAAAACTTCATATTTATACCGAATTTGAGGGCTTCAAATTAAAAGCCTTACTCCTAACTGACGCCTATAATAAAGAAGCTGTGACTATTCGTTCTTATGGGTAGTGTCTCTACATATACTTGCAATTAACAGACAAATAATAACATAGTATTTATTCATACTCCAAATCGTCTAATCAAAGCAAAATTAAAGACAAAAGCCATTATACATACTTGCGATTTCAGACTTCAAGCTGCCAAAAAGAAGCAGTCGAAATCATACCAGCAGCAAATTCTCTAATAAATAGCCCAAACCTAGAGAGAAGAATATACGTAAATAAATTTTGAGGATTTGAGAGGATTGAAGAGATCTGAGTTTTTTTGGACATGGCCGACAGCCTCTTCCCTTGGAATAATGACGGAGCGGTGAAGATGATGTCAACACATTAAAGGAAAAAGCGCATAAAATGAAATGTGCGCTTCCTAAAAAAAATACATTAAAAGGTATAAACATAATTGAAATACTAATTTAGTCCTCTGGAACTTCTCACCCCGTGCGAAGCACGGGTGATTTACTAGTCATTTGAAAGTAAAAGTGAGAAAAAAAACAATGCTTGAATTCGAACCCACCACGTATAAGGGAAAGATTCAATGACTCAAACACCTAGACAATGTAAGATATCTAATATGGGATATTTGATTAACACGTCCCCTCACGTGTGACCCAAAGAGAAGATCGAGGGTTGAGAACGTGAATTATGTACGCCCTCTTACGTATAACCCAGAGCTAAGGTCGAGCGCTAAGAACGTGGATCATGTAGAAGCAGGAAGAGTGGCCTGGAAAAGTATATAGATCGACCCCATCTGATATCATCTTAAAATTAGTTAGAAATAGAATTGGGTAAGAAGTTGAGAGACCCAAAGATGGGCATGGGCTTGAACTGGACCGAACTGGTAGTTGAGGTTCCACCCTAAAATCAAATGTTGACAAGAGAAGTAGATTTTCAAGTCTATATACCAGTTTATATTTAGTTCTCTAGCAGATGTGGGATATTTGTCGGTAGTAGACTATATTGTAGATTTCACCTTAAAACCTTTGACGTTGAGGGAAGTAGCATCACAAATCTATATACTAGTCCATGCTCACAATTGGGTGTTTCTCTACTTCTGACTCATCTCTAATTTTATGATGGTGTCAGAGTCATTTATCTATGGTTGCATGATCGCGTTTGTTGCTTCTTCATGTGAACCCTCTACACTTACGAGTTTCACTATGTCCGATCTTGCATAAGGTTTACGACTTCACGTGCTCGATCCTTGACTTTCTCTCCGAGTCATACGTGAATAGGCATATTAGACAAATATCTCATATCTTTTATGCAACTAAACATAGACCGTTATATGGAATTGAGGGTCTGAACGGTATAAACCGAGGTACGAACATGGGCTAGTCCGGGCAAGGCCCAAACGGATTGGGGCCTAAACATAATCCACGTAAGTCTCATATACGACGAAGGGAGTGGGCTTTCCCTACCTTCCTCGTACTTGCCTCCTCGTCATTTCCCCTATGTCGGCATGGACATAGCAAGCGTGTAATGACCAAGGCCCAATAGTGCCGAGGAAGGCCTCCCTCCGAGGCCGAGCAAGGCTCCCTTGACGACGAGGAGACCTCCTTGGCTATCAAGCAAACTAAGGAAATGGGCTTCCCATCCTCATATCTTCTCCTCGACATCATCATAAGCTGAGCTGAGCACGATGACGAGGAGCTGCCTCCCCGGCGCACATGCAGAATTACAGAATTGCAGTTTATTCAATCCTACTCAAGCATGGACTGTGAACAGTTATAATCACCCAAGGATTATAACCTTATCTCACACGGTTTCTCATCTAATAAGGACTCATCAGTTATAATCCCTCTAGGATTATAACCTTATTTCCAAGAACTCCTATCCAACATGGATTATAAATTGTTATACCTATAAATACAAGCCATAATTCACATATTTTGGTACGTTATCTTTTGACTCTAAACTCTTGTCAATTGATTTCTATCTCTCAAAAAGAAAATACTTACTCTCACGCCGGAGGGCCTTCGCTGGTGGAGCCCTGGCTAATTTTACGTGTTTGTTCATCGTTTTTAGGCTATTCAATCGCCGTGATATAACCTACCGCTGAATTTTGGGCTGATTCGAACGTTTTTGGCATCATCAGTTTGGTTCCATTACCGGGAAGCGATTCGAATGCCCATTGAATAGCTTGAAGAAGCCATTTATTTGGCCGAAAAAATTCTGTTTAGCCCGAAAAATTTTGTTCCGCTTGGAAATCTTTGTACCATCCGCCTGAGATTTTTCGTTCGCCTGAATAATTGGAAAGCTCCGTTTTGCTTGAAAATTCCTATTCCGGCGAAAAATTTTGTTCAAAATCGTGAAGAATTCTGTTCAGTTTGAAATTCTGCCCCACAATCCTAATTCCAATGTAAGACGGACGTACTGTTACTGTTACTAATAAAGAGCGTGTGCATGTTGAAGACATTCCTATCAACATAAGGACTAGTCAGCCTCTCACCAATGGAGAGACACTTCCTCCTCCACCACTGATTGACGGGTTGCCACCCCTAGGGATGACTCTACGTCCCATGGGACAGCCAACACCCACCGAGGTGACCATGACAAATCCTCCTCGTCGTAAGCGAAGGATAAGACCTGGGCCAGACGAGGAATGTCGAGAAGGGAGCAACTTGGACCTCTACCCAGCAAATTGATCGTAGAACTCTCATGCATCAACAAATGGAGACTTTGCAACGTATTTATGAAACTTAAAATGCTCTGTTGCAATTGGATCCTGAGCATTCGTTAGCTGAATTTATGAGACGTACGAGGACTGGAAACTCCCTAAGTGGGGAAAGTCAAGACGACAGGTGTGGTAGTCTGGGGAATGAAAAAATCTTCCTCGTGGCCAAAATCCCCCTCGTCTTGAACTTGCTGTCCGTTCTAAGTAAAACCCTCCTGAGGTCCCACCTTATCCTAGGTCGAAGGGACATGAGAATGAGAGGAGCGTGATAGATCTGAGGAGTCACCTGAACCAGCAAAGGGATCAGGAGGTAAACTATACCGACTTTCGATCAAGGCTCAGTCAGGGAAAGCAAAGAACTCCACCTCGTCACAACATCCCTCCTCATCCCAACTACCCTCCTCGGCCTAGAAGCCCTCCTCTTCACAGGAGCCCTCTTCATCACAGAATTCCTCTCTCCGAAAGGGAACAAAAGGAGAGATAGAACACCATCCAGACATGGAGATAACCACCAGGAGCCCGATGAGCATATGGGTGAATGGTGACAGAAGGAGAGAAAGGTGCCACCGGAGCTCTCACTTCAGTTCTGGTATTGACGCAAAAGAACTATTGATGCTGAAGAAGAGGCTTGATGAGATGGAAATGGGTAAGAAAGAAACAGAAGACGATGACACAAGTGTCACCCGTCCATTCTCACAGGAGATCAATGATCTACCTCCCAACCCTGCCTTTAAAGTCCCAAGTTTTGGCAAATATGCGGGAACCACCGATGCAAGGGACCATGTGCAAAGTTTTGAATCCACTATGGCCCTCCTCACTAAAGCAGATGACATTCTCTGCAAAGCCTTTGCGAGTACCTTCTCCGGAATAGCCTTGACATGGTTCCGTGATCTAAAAAGGGAAGCATTGGTAGCTGGAGGAATATGAGGAGGAAGTTCCTAGATCACTTCGCCACGATAGGGAAAAGGAAGAAGAGGTTGACTGACCTTGCTAACATCGAGAAAGGAAAGAATGAGACCACTTTGAGCTATTACAATAGGTTCAGAGCCATGGCGGACCAAGTGGAGGAAAGTTTGACTGACAGGGAAGTGATAGTGTGCTTCAACTCCGGACTAAGATTCGGCCAACTGATCTACGAGCTCTTTGCCAAAGAGCCTAAGTTGAAATCTGACATGTATAACGTGGCATACGCAATAGCCATGGCAGAGGAAAAAATCAAGAAAAGGTCTGATAAGCCAGAGACAGAAGAGGCTAAAGCCTATCAGTCCTCCAATGGAAATGGAAATAGGGGAAAAAATAGAACTCGGGATACAGAAAAGGCAGAAGTTTTCACCCCTCACCAAACCCATCACTGAAATCATGCAATTGGTGAATCTACCCAATCCTCGTCCTCTCAATGAAAACTCTAAGTATACTCGTGACACCTCCAAATATTGTGCCTTCCACAAAGACCATGGCCACGATACTGAAAGCTGCATCTCCCTCAAAAGAATGATTCAAAAATGGGTAAATGAGGGCAAGCTCGATCGATATGTCATGAGGAAGGATAACAAGCGAAAGAGAAAAAATAAGGACGAGGACGATGAGGACAAAGAAGATGAAGAGGAGCAAAGGCCTCCTAGAGCCAAGCTCCATGTAATCAGGGAAGAGACGATTTCCACCAAAAAGCTGAAGGACCAAATCCATGAATTGAGCAAGGTCTACCATATACCCGCTTGGATTCATAAGGAAGAGGAGGTCATAAGCTTCTCCCCGAACGAACCTGCCAGAAGTCGGGCAGCCCATGTGCAGCCCTTGGTGATAAGAGGGAGAATTGATAATTGTGAGTTCGAGAGATTACTTATCGACTCGAGGGCCTCCCGCAATATTCTTTACCATTCCACCTTTCAGATGATGGGCCTGAAAGACAGTATACTGGAGCTTTACTCTGGAAGACTAGAAGCTTTACAAATCACAAAGTCAGTGTCATGGGCACTATTGATCTATTACTTGAAGTGGGTGATCATCCCTTCCGAGCCCAGGACACTGTCACATTTGAGGTCATGGACTTGGCTAGCGATTATCACGCAATCCTGGGTATTCCGAGTAAAGGAAAACTTGGGTTGGTCGCCTCTCTCCCCCACCAACGTGTTAAATTTCCTACTCGTGCTGGGGTCGAATGCGTGAGGGCAGCCCCCAAGGAATTCTTGGAACATGTCGTAAGGTGCAGAAAAACATCTCGAAAGGTGGAGGTGGACACACCTGAAGACAATATACAAATCTCTAAGTCTGTGAAAACTACCCACACCAGCTCTAGGATGAGTCCGATCTTTGAAGTGGAAGATGAGGAACACATGATACTGGAAATTGATGAAAATAATAACAAATTTCCGCCCGTCCCAGAGATAGATCCTGTTCTCGTCAGTGGTCAGAACTCGGGGACCAACCCTGATTTGAGAATAGTAGAGCTGGCCAATGTGGACGAACTAATGGAAGAGGAAAACCTAGATGTACATGGTAAGGAAGGTAGAAGACTTAGAGAGATAATAATTGAATCTTTGGAGTTTTGAGACGGTCCAAAAATGGAACCCGTAGATGAACAGGAAGAAATAATCCTCAATCCTGACTATCCCGAGGAGAAAATAAAAATCGGAGGCTAGCTCTCCCCGGAAGAAAGGGAGGAAATCATCACCCTCTTGAAAAATAATCTAGATGTCTTTGCTTGGAGAGTCGAGGATATGAGAGGAATCAAGGAAGAAGTAGCTCTCCACAGACTAAAAGTTGATCATTCTGCTAAAACTATCAAGCAGACTAGGAGAATTTTCGCTAATGACAAAGAGGCAGCTATCAAGGAAGAGGTGCAAAAATTGCTTAGCGCTGGGATCATCAGGGAAGTAAAATACCCCGTTTGGTTAGCCAACGTGGTAATGGTCAAAAAGCAGAATGGGAAATGGTGAATGTGTGTAGATTTCACAGATCTCAATAAAGCCTGTCGAAGGACAGTTAACCTCTCCCCAGGATTGACAAACTGGTAGACTCCATAGCCGGTCACAGAACTCTCAGCTTCCTAGATGCCTATTCAGGATATCATCAGATAAAAATGGCCAAGAAAGATGTTGAAAAAATGGCCAAGGAAGATGTTGAAAAAATGGCCTTCCAAGCGGCTGGAGGAACTTATTGTTACACTATGATGCCCTTTGGGCTTAAGAACGCAAGCGCCACCTACCAGTGCATGGTCAATAAAGTGTTTGGGGAGCAGATAGGCCATAACATAGAGGCCTACATAGACGACATGGTCATCAAGACAAGGGACAACAGTCATGCCCCCGATTTGGAGGAAACTATCAACAGCCTAAAAGCTAACAACATGAAGCTTAATCCAAGTAAATGCGTGTTCGGAGTGACTGCCGGAAAATTCCTTGGCTTCATGGTATCACAAAGAGGCATCGAGGCAAATCTGGAGAAGATCAAGGCCTTGATTGACATGAAGGAACCTACTAGCATCAAGGAGGTGCAAAGGTTAAATGGAAGAATAGCTGCCCTAGGAAGATTCATCGCTAAGTCCGCTGAAAAATTGCTGCCTTTCTTCAAAGTCTTGAAGGGGGCCAAAAGCTTCTCCTAGACACCTGAATGTACCAAATCATTCAACTAGTTGAAGGAGTACTTGGGGTCCCCTCCTTTGTTGAGCAGCCCAGTCGCTGGAGAGATGATATATGTCTTCCTAGCAGCAACGGACAACGCCATAGCAGCGGTAATAGTCCGGAATGAAGGAACAACACAGAGACCTATCTACTATATCTCCAAAGCACTATCTGATGTGGAGAGTATATATTTCAACGCGGAGAAGATAGCTTACAGCTTATTTATAGCGGCAAGAAAGCTACGTGCATACTTCTCTGCACATCCCATCACCGTGTATACCAATGCACCACTGAAGAAAATCCTACATAAGATGGATAGCGTCGGACGTCTCCTTAATTGGTCTATCAAACTCACTGAGTTTGACATCACATACCAACCTAGGAAGACACTCCTAGAACAGCCTCTGGTTGACTTCATGGTCGAAACTGTCTTCATAGGTGAGCACGATCCCACCTCCCGGAAGCGCAAAAATCCTGAGGGAGAAGAGTCAACCATCGAGTTCCCATCCAACAGCTGGATCTTATATACTGATGGCTCTTCAACCAAGGAAAGAAGCGGAGCTGGAATTGTATTGGCGAGTTCCGATGGGGAGCACACCATCCAAGACACACTACTAGAAACAGGGCATTTACCGACGGAATTTTACCGACGGACGTCGTCCGTCGGTAATACCGACGGAAAAAGTTAGTTTACCGACGGAAATTAAATTTCATTTACTGGGAATTTTTTTTTAAAATTTTCGTTTTGTCCGTCGGTAATGGATTAAATTCCGTCGGTATTACCGACGGATTATGTCCGCCGGTGATACACACGGACCTGTCCGTCAGTAACGAAGCCCTATAAATTGCCTATTTACGCTTCAGCTCAATTTACAATTCGTAAACAATTTTTTATAAACGCCGAACCCTAGCTACCTCTGAACAACGCCGTCGCCGATCCTCCGCCGTTCGCCGTTCTCGCTGTCGCCGGTAAGTAATCTCTCTCTCTCTCGCTTTCTTCTCTCAATCGCTTTCTCTCTCTCTCACTCAATTTCTCTCTCTTACTCACTTTCTCTCTCTCTCTATCTCTCTCTCTCTCTCTCTCTCTCATTAGTGTCACAGCGTATAGTCCCCGTTCGTAATTGAAATCGCCATTTACCCTGGTCCGAACCAACGCCCTGTTACGAGCCTTGCGCCCGTTCACCGTCGCCGATTCGATCGAGGTAAGGTTTCGAGCCTTTACATCCCTAAACTGGCAATTTGTAATGTTTTTCTCTCTTTCCAAGTTTTGATTTCAGTTCTGGACATGATTTTAAGTGCAACAAAGGTAGATCATAGGTTTATTTTTGTTTTGAATTTGGAGATTTTTGAGGGTTTGTCTTGAGATATGACTCTGAAGTTTGGATTTTGTGTGTGGATTTTGATTGGTTTTTACAGTTCCATGAGAAAAGAGTGTTACCCATTATGAAATTTTCTTTAGATTTGATTAATCAATTGTTATGAGCCCATTGTTTGATGATTCACTGAATCCCAGTATAAGTATATGAATGAAAATATAGAGAATAATGTGGGCTCTCAGTAATTTTCTTGGTTGTTTGGCTGATTGGCTATAATCAGAGCATGTTTAAGTTGTAGGAATCATTGATATTGAATTATTTTTGCCTGTACTTGCAACGAAAACATGCAATATTACATTATCTTGTTGTGCATGAGTTTGTTGTAATTTTCTATGTTCACCCCTTTTTGAAAAATGGAAAGAAAAAAAAAGTCATTGCTTGAAAATATATTATTGTGCCGTCTACTTATTTTTATTTTTATTTTGAATTTGGCACTGTTCCTGCGGAGATTTGCTCCAAGCGCTCAACAGATGGTGTTTATCACTCCACAACACTCTCTTTTTGAGCTCGACTATAGAATTTTTTCAGGTTGAGTGGTATCCACATGTTAATAAATCGATTGATAGAATTTTTACATTGGTTATCATATTTACAGTCTGTCACAAAGAGAAAGAGCAAGTTAGTTCTAGTTGTATTAGATGGCTTGTGTAAAGTCAAAGGGGAGGGGGGTGTATGTCTCAATAATGTATCATATTCAGCCGCACACTACCTCACTGGTTCTAGATCCCATTTTGGGGCGATTGACGGCATCGCGGACGGTGATGTATGTCGCCTACGTTTGAGCGCCTGATATCAATCCTGGCACCCTAGATGCACCTTAGGTCGGATCACACTTTTTGATCAAGCAGTCAACTATTTACTCTTAATTTGTATTAGATGGCTTGTGTAAAGTCAAAGGGGGAGGGAGGGGGTGAATGTCTAAAATTAGGAAGACTTGGATGGAAGTATTGTTAAGGAATTAGACTCCTAATCATTGTCTAAAATTAGGAAGAAAACTCTTAGTGGCACTGCTTGTAGGGTATTGTGGTTGGTGGTTAACATCTTAAAATATAAATAAGATGAGAGCCTTTCTCACCCACATCTATCAAAATCCGTACATCTTTTATCAAGAAAGATAGAGAAAATAAGTTCTCCACTATTTGAGCAAAGAATTTTCTGTTTAATAAGAGTTTTTCCAGTTTCACTGTCCTCTTCTCTCTAAGGATCTCAAACATCACAGCCATGTTTGTGACAGTGTCTGTTTTCTCTTCACTGGTGTTATACTGTTACCTTGTTTTTACTTGTGACCGTATAACACCAGTGAAGAGTAAAACAGGCACTGTCACAAATATGGATGTTATGTTTGAGATCCTTAGAGAGGAGGACAGTGAAACTGAAAAAAAATCTTATTAAACAGAAAATCCTTTGCTCAAACAGTCGAGAACCTGTTTGCTCTGTCTTTCTTGGTCTAAGATGAGATAGGGTTTTGATAGTTGTAGATGAGAACGACTCTCATTTTGTTTATAAATGTTAATTTAATTCATCATTGTAAAATTATATATTTTACAACAAAGAATTAATATTTAAAATTATTCACAATATTAGTAATTTAAAAAATATGATAGATGTGTGTGTTAATTCATTATTGTAAAATTATGCATTTTACGGTAATGAATAAAAATTAATGTTACGACGTGACGTTGTGACGGTTGAAACACAAAAGCTTAGAAACCCGTTTAAGAATCTTTAACTTATCATGTAGTCATCGATTCTTAAATTGTGCGTGTGGACAGTCTTGAAATGCACGATTATATGATTTTGTAAATATCATCATTGTCTATTAAAATTGCTTGAATAGTCGATAGTTGATATATTTCGGTTGCATTAATCTTATTGTTCTCTGAGTGTATACTAGACATGGTTGATTACACACTGTCGATTCTAATCGATAGTGTTTGATTGACCTAGTCTACGTCATGCACTTGGAGACCATGGGGTTATGCTGCCGAAATTTCTTGATTTTCGATTATAAAGCAAGTAGACAAAGTGATATTTGCAATTCATACGTGTATTTCGGGATGGGATAGAAGCCAACCCCAATTCTAAACCTAATGGACATGAATTGTCCTTTCATCCTAGGGAATGATATACTTTACAACAAAGAATTAAATATTAATATTTAAAATTATTCAAAATATTAATAATTAAAAAATGTGATAGATGTGTGCGATAGAAGCCAACCCCAATTCTAAACCTAAATGAAGTGTCTTGTTGCTTTTAAGTTTGTAATCCAAATTTAGGGAATTGTAATGCGTTAATTACATCTAAACTGTTAATATATTATGAAATGCAGGAGTTAATTATGTCTGGAGAAGATCGTAGTTGGATGGATAATCGTAGTAATCCCGGTAGAAGGGGAGTCAGACCTCAATTCTTAAAAGGTTTAGAACATTTTGTGGAGTTTGCTAGAGCACATCCCCAGTGCATGCGTGATGATAAGATTAGGTTACCTTGTAAAAAGTGTAAGAATAGAAAATATCTGAGTGTTGGATGGGTAAAGAAACATGTTTTGGAGGCAGGGTTTGTTGATGGTTACAAGGTATGGGTAGCGCATGGGGAGCGTTATGTGGTTGAAACAAGTGTTCTCAATCATCCTACTGTATCACGTGGTCCGCCAAGGGAACTTGAACATTTGTTTGATGAAGAGGAGTCGTCTGTCGGTTTGGATGATATGGTTCGAAATGCGGCTGGCCCAGAGTTTGATTGGAACCCTAATCCAACAGAGGCACCAAATCCTGTTACAAAGAAGTTTATGGATTTAATGGACTCTGCAAATGAGAAAATTCATCCTGGTGCAAAAGGCTACAGTGTTAGAGCAAGTGACTAAGCTTCTAACTATCAAGGCTGATACAAATATGAGCCAGCATACTTACGATCGTATCATGTCATGGGGACAACGGATGCTACCCGAAGAAAATAATATGGTTCACAATTTTTATGAGACAAAAAAGTTGGTGGGGCAGATCGGTCTTGGGTATGTTAAAATTGATGCTTGCAAGTATCAGTGCATGCTTTTTTATAAGGAAAATGAGGGCCTCGATTCATGTTCAATATGTGGACTTAGTAGGTATAAGCCACCACGCCGTGGTAGTGCCAAGCACAAGAAAAACGTGCCTCGGGCGCAGTTGCGTTATATGCCGCTAATTCCCAGGTTGCAACGAATTTACGCGAGACTTGGTCCCGAATGTGCACACTGGAGGATCGATTAACTTCAGCGAGACTTGGTCCCAAATGGTAAACTTACTTAATTTACTATCTGTTTGTAAATTAAGCAATACTCTATTTGATTCATATATTGTTATTATTTGATGAAATTTTGAAGTTTCAATTTTTTTATATGTTAAGCGAAAGAAACACGGAGATGAACAGGCTGATGCAGCTGCTGTGTTTATGGCTACACATACTGCGGAGGCTCCTGATGGCTCAGGGCTACAATGGGTTAACCCTTATTACCAGGGCCTTTATGTAAGTGTTAATAGTATTTTCTATTATTATATTATAAATTATTTAGTTAAAGAAATATTATTTTCTACCATAGTGTATAATGTTTTTTTTTCAGGAAGAGTATGATAGGCGTGCTCGTGACGAGGCTATTGAAGAAGGAAGTATGGAGCCTGAGAGCACCGAGCAGCCCGCCTTTCGTGAAAAGCTTTGGGCGGCCATTGTCCTCCGAGACAAGCAACCAAAGGGAGACCGCTTGCCTGGATTCGGAGGACATGGTGCTGGGTATTTTAACATGCCATTCCGCAGCCCTACTACGCAGTACTTTTCTTCTTCTTCCTCCGGCAGTCAGCATGTGGATCAAGAGGCGTTCGATGATCGGGTTCAGAGAGAGGTTCAAAGGCAAGTGGAGCAGATGCAGAGCCAGGTGCAGGCCGAGGTGCAGACCCAGGTGCAGAGCATATTGGAGGAACGTCTTCGGGTAGAGCGAGAACTTCAGCAAAGCCAGTTTGAGCAGCGCATGCAACAATACTTGGCCACCATGATTTTGTAACCACAGCAACCTAATAGCGGTAATGCTTCTGACTCATCAGTCGGTCAATACCTTAGGCGAAGTGGCGGTAGCGGCAGCGGCAGCGCTCGTGGTCGTGGTCGTTAAACATTCATTTTATTTGACATGTAATCAAACAAACATATTTTGTTTCCCGTTCCCTTTCCCTTCCCTTTTCCCCAATTGAAACAGTTTCCCTTTCCCCTTTTCCCCTTTCCCTTTCCCCTTTCCCGTTTTGCTTCTGGTTGTTGGATACAGTTTCCCTTTATTTGATGTTCAAGCAAAACAGTTTCCCTTTCTCCTTTTCCCCTTTCCCTTTCCCCTTTTCCCCTTTCCCCTTTCCCCTTTCCCTTTCCCCTTACCCCTTTCCTGTTTCGCTTGATTTGGATGGTTGTTTCAAGCGAAACAAGTTGTTTGTGTTTCGTTGTATGTTGGGATTTGTTTAAAACATGTTTGACAGGTTTACAGGTGGTTTACAAATAAAATATAATTTTTTTTTAAATCCGGACAGATTACCAACAAAAATTTCCGTCGGTAAATAAAAAAAAAACTCATTACCGACGGAAATCTCCGTCGGTAAATAATATAAAAAAAAACACATTACCGACGGACATTTCCGTCGGTAATGGGTTTAAATTTCCGACGGACATTTCCGCCGGTAAAGTATAAGATTTCCGACGGATATAGCCGTCGGAAATGAGTTTTTTTTTATTATTATTTACCGATGGAGATTTCCGTCGGTAACTCTCCGGCGATGGCTCCGGCACCGGCCGGCGTACTTCATTGCCGACGGACGGTTTCCGACGGAATTTTGGGTTTACCGACGGACAATCCGTCAAAAATACCAACGGAATTGGTCCGTCGGTATTACCAACCAATTTTTACCGACGAAATCCGTCGGTAATGACCAATTACCGACGGAAATGGGCAATTACCGACGGAAATTTCCGTCGGTAAAAGGTCAATTTCCAGTAGTGACATCATCAGATTCAAGTTCCCCGCCTCCAACAATCAAGCCGAGTATGAGGCTCTGATATTTGGCATTGAATTGGCATCCTTCTATGGAGCGGCCAAACTCGCCGCCTTCTGTGATTCCCAGCTAGTAGTCAAACAAGTAAAGGGGAATACAATACGCGATACCCCGTACTTACTAAGTACAAAGACCTGGTCCTAGACATGACGAAAAAGCTGGATTTTATTTTAGATAAGTCAGATAGGCAGGGAGGAAAATCAAGTAACAGACGTTCTATCTAAATTAGCAACTATCGACGTGGCAGAAACCAACTCTAACCCACACGTAGTCTTTGCTGAAGAACCTGCCTACGAGAGATTACAAGTGATGCTCCTGGATGGTGAGGAGAGGTGTTGGATTGATGATTAAATGGACTACATCGACAAAAACCAACTCCCGGAAGATGAAACACAAGCTATGCTCATCAAGAAAAAATCAATAAGGTACACAGTGATGAAAGAAATTCTCTACAGAAGATCAATCACCAAGCCCTTGTTGAGATGTGTCTATCCTAAGGAAATAGAAAATCTCTTGGCTGTAGTCCATGAAGGCGTTCGCAACGGACACACGGGGGCCAGAACCTTGACTGATAAAATCATCACGCTAGGATACTATTAGCCGAACCTGAGGTTGGACGCGCAAGCCTATGTAAGAAAATGTGACAAATGCCAGAGATACTCTTACATTCCTAGACTCCCAGGTGTTCAGCAAACTCTTATATTACTTCCTTGGCCATTCGATATGTGGGGAATCGACATCATCGAACCCTTCCCTCCCACCCGAGGTAACTACAAGTATGTGAGCGTAGCAGTTGACCACTTCTCCAAGTGGGTCGAAGCAAAGGCATTGGCGAAAATTACAGAAGAGAATGCAATCAACTTTGTCCATGACTTCATCTGGTGTCGCTTTGGGGTGCCACACACTATCATTTCAGATCATGGTCTCCAGTTTGCTAGGGCATTCACAAACGAGTTGAACCGACGTGGAGTCCGCCACATCAGATCATCCGTAAGCAGACCACAATGCAATGGACAGGCAGAAGCAGGCAATAAGCTGGTACTAACAGCCCTAACTAAGAATCTTGAGGGAAGCGATGGTAGATGGTTGGACGAACTTCCCTTAGCCTTATGGGCAGTTTGTACAACCACCCGGGGGCCAACCAGGGAAACCCCTTTCGCACTGACCTTCGATTTTGGGGCTATGGCACCAGCTGAAATGGACATCCCTACTAGGCTCCTAGACCTGGATCTGCTATATGAAAGAAGACTAGCTGCTCAGATGAGGGTGGTAAACTACAAGCAAAGGACGAAAGCCTACCATGACAAAAGAGTCAACAAGAGAGTATTCCAAGTTGGTGATTGGGTACTTAGAAAGATTGAAGCTACTGGCAGGAAGGCTGTACAAAACAAGCTCTCCCCAAATTGGGAAGGTCCCCACATCATCACCCAAGTCATTAGAGAAGGGACCTACAGAATGAAGACTAAAGATGGGAAAGAGCTCAAGAATCCGTGTCATTCAGACAACCTACGAAAGTATTATCATTAGTGTTAGTTTAAATTTTATGTAATAGATTAGTCTTGTTGGTCTTTTCCTTTTTTAAGATAGGATTGCAGTTTGATGTAATCAGTTCAATTAATAAATATTCAATCTTCATCAAACAAACGACCAGCAAGGCATCAGACGAGGAGCTCCCTCCTCGGTAATTAAGGGATAAATTCCCAACAAAAAACAATCTAAGACATGTGTACGAGTCACCTTTCCTCGACATGGGTAGATAAAAGAAGGATAAGCCAAATGTCAGGCCCAGGAAACCCCTCGACTTAGTGACTCCATCGGCAAAAAACATCAGAGACCTATGTACGAGTCATCTTCCTCGCCATAGGTAGATGAAAAGAAGGAAAATCCTAAGTGTCATACCGAGGAAACCCTCCTCGGCCTAATGACCTAACTTGCAAAAATAGCCTGAGCGTCAGGTCGAGGAAACCCCTCGGTTAAATGACCTCACCGGAAAAGAACGTCAGAAACCTATATACGAGTCATCTTCCTCGACATAGGTAGATAAAAAGAAGGAAAATCAAAGTGTCATGCCGAGGAAACCCTCCTCGGCCTAATGACCTGACTTGCAAAAAAGTCAGGCCGAGGAAACCCCTCGATCAAGCCTACACAAGTCATGAAGTACGAGATGACATTCCTCGGCTTCTTAAGTTGATGTACTTAGCAAATATTCAAACAAGCAAAGCAGTGCATATATCAAAGCAATAAAGAAATACGACTTGAATTTGAAGAAAGGAATTTTCATTAATGTTCGAAATTGAAGTACAAAAGAGGCCTATACTATTACATCAAAAATGGGAAAAATCCAAAGTCAGCTCATCTACAAAAGAGTCTTCAAGGAAGGCCTCCGTTTCAGCATCTTGAGCGACATTCTGCTCTTCCACGGCCGGAGTCCCCTCGGCCCTAGGCTCCTCGGCGTTAATTGCATCATCTTCCGGGGTGCCAAGGACCTCGTCCTTGATCCTCTCGATGATAACATTGAGATTCTGAGGATCAACAGCAGGAGGAACCCAAGCAGGTCGGCCAGCCTGAGCATCTATGCTGGGATTCACTTGAAGGGTTTTCTCAGAATAAGGGACGAGGTAATGCAGCTTGCAGGATTCCTCATCGTACGAGTCTTGGCATATCCACCTAGAAATCCCCTCCAGGTTGAAGTAGACATATGTGTCATCCATAGCCCTCCTGGCCAGGTGCATGTAACCATCCATATACATGGTGGCTGTCTTCTCGTCCACTGCCTCGTTAAAAGCTGAGCTGGCATTGTAACGGGCAATGACATTCACCTCCTTGGAAGGGATGCTTGCCTCCAACTGTAGATGGGCAGCCGCCGCCTCCTCAGCCCCCTTAATTGCCTCTTCCTTCTCCTTCTTCAACTTGGCCACCTCGGCCTCCTTCAGCATGGCGACCTTTTCAGCACGAGTTAGTGCCTCCTTGGCAACTCGTTTTTCTTCCTAGGCCTCATCCCTGGCCGCCTTGAAGGCAACACCATCAGCTCGGAGCTGCTTGAGGAGCTCGAAAGCCTTCTTTAGAGAATCTTTGTCTTTGAGCTCTTGCTCCTCAAGTTTTTATCATGGGCCTCAACTGCCTTGTATTTGATTACCTCGTAGGCCGAAATCGAAGCAAGATATACAACAAAGGAAAGTAAAAAATGTCAGTAAAATCACAAGTTACAAATACGAGAAGATATGGAAATGATGATGAAGAAGCTACCTCGGCTAACAGAAGGCCCTTCCTGTTAGTGAGATGGTCGATAGAAGGCTTGGCCGCCTTCAACTTGTCCACATAGTCCTCATCGAAGGATCTACAGATGACAGCCCGGCCAACCCTTTGATTCCACCCTTCGCCGGCTAGGAGATCCATACCCTTGAGGATTGGCGCCTCCTTGGCCTCCTGGACAAGCTGCTCGGCCTCAGCATATCATTTAATATGCCGATCAGAAAGTTGGGACGAGGAAGTAGAGGCCTTCTTCTTCGAGCGGACGACCACCTCTGCCTCCCTTGGGCGTTTGGGCGCAGAACCCCTCTCTCCGGCATTAACCTCCTCGGCTTGATCTTAGCCATCAACTATAGCCACCTCGCCTTGAGTAGTTGCTCTTGGGGAGTCCCCATCTCCATTTGGTTGCCTCCCTCATTATGGGACCCCTCAGCTTCGTCCTCGGTGCCCCCCATCAGCTTCAACGGGACAGCCGCTGCCTTCTTAGTTGTCAAGACAGCCTAGCATTGGATGGCATCAGATTGCCTCTTGGTTATAGCCAAGGTCCTAGAAGCCCTCCTCCTCAACCTGGCCAGGACTTGGGGATTAAAAGTTTGACCAGACATATCTAGCTCTTGCTCGTCAATTAGAACTACAAACAAGAAAGAAAAAAAAGTCAGCATTCATGACGAGGAAAGAAAAAACAAATAAAATTTACAAAGTATGAAGGATGGGAAGCATTATGTTGGGTATGCATATTTTAACCCTCCTATTTTGTATTAGATTTGATTGATACCATAACCTCCTGCCTATTTTAAGGACTTTAGGACCCTATGTAATGAAGCTTAGACTTCAATTTTTTAGCTAAGTCCATTTTATAGTATAGGTTAATTTTAGGCTTGAAGACTGGCACAAGAATCATTGGACCCAAGGATTGCAGTTCAGAGGTTTCAAAACCGCTTCCCAAAGAACCGCTTGGCAGAACCGCTTATAGCTTAACTGCCTTGTGATCCCTTCTTTTGGAACCGCTTGAACACCTATGTGCAAACCGGACCTATGGAAATCCTTCTTCTGGTGGAACCGCTTTCATATCAAACCGCTTGACCCCAGAACCGCCCCAATGATTGGCTACTTAAAGTGACCTCATTGACCGTTGGAATCCACGTCAGCAATATCAAATGTCAACCACCATATCTTGTCACATGACTACTTTTCAGACAAGATCTGCAAGGATCTTAAAAAGGTGACAGATGTCCTAACCACCTTGATTGCAGCTGAAGCCTGATCAGCTTTTCCTGCATCAACTGTTCCAAAGGACAAAAGTGGTTGCTGTGGACCAATGGGATTGCATCAAGGACTGTTCTTACAACAGCTGTGTCTAACGGCTATATTCCTGATGCTTGGGTATAAATACCCCCAACCTTCATCATTTGAAGATTGCTTGAAACTTGAGAAATTGCTGTGTTCATAAGAAGTTGAAGCTCTGCCCAGAAATTCTAAGTCCTTTGAATCTTCATCTTCATACTTCAAGAAATATTCCCCATCCCAGAAATCAAGCCTTAACACATCCAAGAATCATTGAGCTCTACATCTCTCAGATTTAAAGAGCCTTGATCTTGAACACACACTCACCTCACTTGTTTAAACACATAGTTTATTCATTTGAGATACACTGGTTATAGTCTAGGATTTGTTCTTCATAGAAAAGATTTTATTGTACTTTGTAATCTCTCAATACTCAATATAAAATCTCTCTTAGAAATCCAAGACTAACCATCTTGGTAGTGGACGTAGATCGTTTATCGATTGAACCACTCCAAATAGCTTGTCCATACTTTACTGCATTTATATTTTCTGTGCTTGCTAATTATTTATCTCTGTCTCTGTTTGATCCTTTTATAGTTATCCTTTATTGTGAAATTGTGTTTGGAGTTAACATTGTCAAAGCCTCACTTTTTGCAAACTGCACCTTCTGTAAACCGCACTATCAAACCGCTTTGCAAAACCGCCTCTCCCAAAACCGCTTTATAACTCATATATTCCGCTGTGCATTTTACAACTCTACTTGAAGTTTCTTACACACTGCAAGAGGTTTTGTAAGCTTAGAGGTTTAGTTTTTAAAGAGGGCGAAAAATTTGAAACAGCTATTCACCCCCCCCTCTAGCTGTATTTTCACCCTTGTTGCCACCTTTGGGACCAACAAGTGGTATCAGAGCAAACACTTTTTAAAACCAATGTTTTTCAAGCTTAACAGCTTGTATGCCGATTCGATATGGCAACCTCAAAGACAATGACTACTGTTAACTATTCACACATTCCAATGTTGGACGAAGACCATTTTAACATCTGGAAGTGCCGAATGCTTATTCATTTGGAAACTATAGATGAAATGCTGGTGGAGTGCGTAATCAATGGCCCTCTAATTCCAATGAAGGCTAACACTGATGCAACCACCAATGCTGAAACTCCAGAGGTCAAAAAGCCAAAAGATGAGTGGTCGGATGAAGAGAAGAGATTAGTTTCCTTGGACAGTAAGGCAAGGTTCATTATTTCTGGAACCCTCCCCGTTTCAACTCTTCAGAAAGTGATGTACCTCAAAACCGCAAAGCAGATGTGGGATGCCATAGAGAGCTACCTCGAAGGTGACGAAGAATGCAAGGAGAACAAATTATACACTGTTGAAAGATCCTACAACAACTTCAACAGAAAATCCAACGAAACCTTGCGTCAAACCTACGATCGCTATGTTGAGGTAGTTAATGCTTGTAGATCTCTTGGTAAAACTTTAACCGATAAGGAAAGCAATATGACTTTCCTATCTGCTTTAGGTTCTAGATGGGTAAATAAGGCTACCTCTCTAGAAGACTCCAAGGTATTGGGTACTTGGTCGTTAAGTAACTTGTATGCCAATCTTAGAGTCTATGAAATTAAATTAAATCATATTGAAGAGATAGAAGGGAAAACCAAATCGCTTTCTATGTCCGTAGTGGAACAAGAGGAGAAACCATCTACATCCAATCAAACCGCTGATCCTTCCATATCAACCTCATCACTCATCGAGATGGATGATGATGATTTTGCCATGTTTGTGAAAAGATTCCAAAAATTTAGAAAATCGTCAAAACCTTTCACAAAATCATTTTCAAAAGGCAAACCTCCTGCAACATTCTATAGGGCTGCAGATACCAAGAAAAAGAGTGACCTAGTTTGCTACAACTGTAGGAAACCTGGCCACTTTGCATCTGAGTGTCCACAGCCTAAGTATGAATATATGAAAAAGAAAACCTCTCCTGCGAAATTTTCTCGTCGCAAGGGAATGGTTGCTGAGGAGGAAAAGAATTCCAAGGAATTAGCAACTTGGATTGAAACAGATTCTGATGATGGAAGTGATGATGAAACCGAAGAGGTTAATCTCTACTTAGTTGCAGACGCTTTCGATGAATCAGATTCTGAATCATTTGAGTTGCAAGATATGGAGGAAAAAGAGGTTTTTACAAAACTTCCAAATTATAAATTGGATGATGATATCAAACTTACTCCTAGCGTTAAGATAGGAAATTGTTCGTATTCACGTCCCATTTTCTCATCTAAAAATGCTCCACCTTCAAAAGCAATTCCAAAGAAAATTTTGAAAAAGGTGGTGGAAGAGGTTTCTCCCATGGAACATGAAAAGATGTTCAAGAAAGCTGAAATGGTGATCCATCAATTCTCTATTCTTAAGAAAGCCTTAAGCTTAGCTCATGATGAACTTAATCTGTACAAGACGGAGAAAACTGTGATGAAGTCTGAAATTTCAAATCTTAAGGACCAAATCAGAAGTATGACGCCTCTTGCTGATCAGAACCGCATCCTTGAAACTAAGGTTGCTGCACTTCAACTCCGGAATGATGACTTGGTAACCCAAATCAACGATCTTCAAAAGATTATTGATTCGTGGCTCAAGTCTCAATCCACCAAGGATAAAATCATGGACTCCCAAGTTCCTCCTGGAATTAAGGAAGGCCTAGGTTTTGGATCTGAGGAAGAGGAGAAGTGTGCATCCTCGAGTGAAAAGGATGAGGAAATTTTGAAACTAACTAAAGAAATTCCTAAGGGGAAGCATGCTAAAGGCAAGGGAAAAGGACAACAAATAAATTATGTCTACCCTAAAGGGAAGCAATATGGGAAGAACTCTCAGATGAAGCCAAAGGATTCTGAGAGTGTAGCTTCAGAAGAAATGGCTTATGGAGTTGGCCGCATCCCTAAAACTGCCTCTGGTGGAACTAGAGATGCTGGCAACCGCAGGTCTGACCGCGCCTCTTCTTCGACCGCTCCTCCTGCCTTCAAAAGCAGGAATAGCGTTCCTAGAAAATACGTGGTCAAACTAAAGCCAGTTCCTTTTGTCTCAGCTACAACCGCTTCTCCTAAACCGCATGCAACTCCTAAGAAGAGTAAGGAGTTAGTAAAACCTCATGAAGCTTGTAGCTATTATAAATGTTCTGTGTGTGATGGTTTAGGTCACAAGGCTGCAGAATGCCTTTTACGGTTCACATCCAATGCCAGGAAGAGTAAACCTCCTTCTGTCAAGCAGGTGTGGGTCGTAAAGGGTTGCTAACTTCAGGACCCAAGGAATAAAGGGGGACCTCGTTCTTAATGTTTACATTTCAGGTCCTCTGCTTAATGGCTGGTCACTCCAAGGATAATGAATGGTATCTTGACAAAGGGTCGCTCAAGACATATGACTGGAGATAGATCATTACTTGAAGATGTCATTGAAGCAAGTGGTCCGTCTGTAACCTTTGGTGACAACAACAAAGGGAAGACCATTGGATATGGTATTATAAGGAGAGGAAACCTAACCATTGAGAAGGTTTCTCTTGTTGAAGGACTCAAGCACAACCTCCTTTCAATTTCTCAATTTTGCGACAAAGGAATGCTTTGCAACACTACCAGAAAAAGGTCATTTAGCGACTGAAATTTCCGCCGCTAAAATTAAATTTCCGTCGCTAAAAATAATCACCGGCGGAAAAATTCCGTCGGTGGTCCGCCGCTACCAGCCCGTCGCAGTGCTCCGACGGGTCAATTTCCGCCGGTATTTTTTTATTTTACCGACGGAATTTAATTCCGCCGGTGAATTAATGGTTTCAGCGACGGAAAATTCCGCTGTTAAATTAATTTAATTTAATTAAATTTTCATTTCAGCAGCGGAAATTTCCGTCACTGTAATAAAAATTAATTTAATTAAATTAATTTCAGCGACGAAAATTTCCGTCGCTGTAATAAAAATTAAATTAAAATAAATTAATTTCAGCGGCGGAAATTACCGTCGCTGAAATTATCTAATTTTAATTTAAATTTTATTACAGCGACGAAAATTTCCGCCGCTGAAATCAAAAATTAAATAAAAATTAAATGATTATAGCGGCGGAAATTTCGTCGCTGAAATAAAAATTAATTAAAATAAATTAATTTCAGAGACGGAATATTCCGCCCCTGAATTTAATTTATTTTAATTAATTTTTATTTCAGCGACGGAATTTCCGCCGCTATAATCAAAAATTAAATTCGCTGAAATTAATTTCAGCGACGGAATTTCCGTCGCTGATTCTGAAATAAATTAAAAAAAAATAATTTAAAATATCAATAAATCGAAATTTTTTGTACCTGATATAACATTTCAATTTATAAAACTAAAACTATAAAAACTAAAAATCAAATATCAGCGTACCAAATAAAAACTAAATATCACTGTACCACCGTACCAATTCGGGAGGGGGAGAGGGGGGGGAGTGGGGGAGAGGGGGGGAGGGGGGAGGGGGAGGCTGGAAATTACCCTGGAAGTCCTGGCCGAGATGAGCCATCAACAGCGCCAATTGTCTTTGAGTCTCTGCATGTTGTCTTTGAATCTCTGCATGACGCCGATCATTCTCCTCCTGCATCTGCGTCTGAACCGCCAAAGCCTCCGCAAGCTTTGCCCGCTCGCGTCTCTCCTCCTCCAACGCAACCTCCAGAGTGTCAACCCTCGGATCATACGTGGGTGGGGCATCATTTCGCCGACGGCCGGTCGACGTCGACGGGCATTGCCGCCCGTAATCCCCCATCCCTAACACTCGGACTCCTCTCTTTGGATGTCCCTCAGAGGTGACCGAGTGCCAAACATCAGGCACGAAGGGGACGGGCTCGCCGGGAGGCGTTCCTTCGGGAACAACGGCGGCTTGATATGCAGCCTGTCAAAATAAAACAAACAATTATAATCATATACACAATATAAGGTACATAAATAAATTTACATATTCAAAATCAAGTCATTTAATGATAGTTTACTTACAAAGGCATTAGCAGAGCGATCGTCAACCCATTGCGGAGGTTGATCGGGCGCTGTAGAATTCCGAAGATGGGTGCTAGCGTAAACATCCACAAAACTGATATTCGGACCATGCTCCCTTTCCTATAAATAAAATAAGCGAGATTATTACTTTGAAATTGTATAAATGCAACATTTAAACTGATTTAAAAGCATGCATACACTACATTTACACTAAAACCATGGATTTCATAGCATCAACATGGCTCCCAGCTAACATACGTACATAAACCTATTTAAAAGCATCCATACACTACTACATTTAAACTAACATACATACCATGCGGTCGTGATGCTCGGCGACCGTGAGCGTCCCCATGGTATGCATCGCCGCCGACCCCGAGGAGCCTGCTCTATTGGCCTTGGCCTGTTCGGATATAGCCTTCGCCGCATCCGACCCCCAATATTCGCAAAATTGACGAAACACCTCCTCGGTCATCCAAGTAGGGCAAGAGGGTTGTTGTCCCGCCGCGAGCCGATTAGTATAATGATTTCTCTTTGTGGTACCCATAAAAAATATGAATATCTCGTAAACATATAATGATGACATTATAAAATTAAAAGAGTATAATCATTGTTAATTAAACTAATTAAGGATAGATAAATATGTTACAAATATGATCCTTAAATAGCTTGTGAGCCTGTTCATTGAAAACATATCTAGCCGTCGCCTCGCTTATTTCCGGCGCCCAATAATATTTCCCCTACAACATATAATGATAACATTACAAAACTAAAAGAGTATAATCATTATTAATTATAACATTTTAATAACAAACTAACATTTAAGTTTTAAATAAAAACCATTAACACATTACCTTAAACTCCTCCCACGCATCCTCCTTCTGCCTCGGTGGCAATTTTTTCCAGTTGGGCCAAAACTCGGTCATTTTCCGAGACCGCCAGTATTGCCCGATCTTAGTCCCTGTGGTGGGGTATCCACCTACAAACCTGCCAAGTATATTTATACAATAACATTTTAACTTAAATAATGAATTATATATAAAACAAAAAGGAACCAACTTATATCAAATTAATGAAGAGTTACTTACTGGTCATAATGTGATGATATCCGGAAAAATATCCTCCCCTCAGAATCAATAGTAGTCTGAGTACCGGCCCCAGAGGTAGAGCTAGTACTACTGCGAGAAGGGTCTACATCATCGGTATCGGATCGGGACGGTTGCGTCCAGTAATCAATGTATAGATGGGCTTAGTCTTCTTACCCTTATCCTTACTACTAGAACTCATATCTGTATTACAGTAAAAATATTAAAATTTACAACTTTAACAATAGGAAACAATATATTCACAATACATCTAAAACTTTAAAGTTCTAATAATCTAAAGCATTCACAATACATATAAAACTTTAAACTATTAATAATATAAAGCATTCACAATACATATAAAACTTTAAAGTTCTAATAATCTAAAGCATTCACAATATATATAAAACGACGGATATTAAAAATAATCTAAAGCATTCACAATACATATAAAACTTTAAAGTTCTAATAATCTAAAGCATTCACAATACATATAAAACTTTAAAGTTCTAATAATCTAAAGCATTCACAATACAATTTTAAACTTTAAACTATTATTAATCTTCGTCCCCATCATCATCACTGGACTCTGAATTACTACAAAACTCGAGTTCTTCATCTTCGTCTTCGGATTCTGATGAATCAAACTCTGGTTCCTCTTCCTCTTCCTCTTCCTCTTCCTCTTCCTCTGATTCATCAATATCAATGTGCGCGAGATGACCTGAACGAGGCAGAGGAGTTGGCAAATTCACTGGTAATATATCCTCCTCGAGTTCATCAACATTTTGAGGAATATGAGTGACATCATCTAATGGATGATTAGCTGATGAAACGTTAGGTGGCACTGGCATTTCATCCTCTTTATAGAGGTTTCTAATGACGACTCTGTAGTTGTCGACGAGGGTAGGTTGTCAATCATGCTCCTAGCCTTGGTCATCCAGACAGCCCACCATCCGTCAGGTCGCGGACGAGGGTAGGGAGTCATGTATACCTGTTGTGCTTGAGATGCTAAGATGAAGACGTCATCGCCATTATGTCTGGACGAGTCCTTTACATCGACGAGGTCAAATATGGCGTGCTTCTTAACACCTCGCACAGCATCCCGCCAATCACAATTGAACAAGACAACACTGTTTCTACCCAAATACTCCACCTCGACAACTTCTTTCAGGACGCCATAATAATCAAGGTTTCCTTTAAGCTTCACACCGCTATTCCACGTCAATTTAGATCCCCCGTAAGCTTTGGTATGAAACACATAGCCATTCACGAAATAACCGTTGTATAAATGAACGTTCAAGTACGGAGATGATGCTAAATGCCTTAACCTCGCAGCTTTGGCATCACCTGGATGTTCAGCTATCTATAAGACAATATTGTAACCAATTTAATACAATTTTAAGATTGAATGTTTAAAGAAGTGTATAGAATAAATTTGAATGAAACGAAATATTTACATATTTCCTTAGCCAGTTTGGAAATTCTCTTTCTGTCCTAGTTGCGATGAGTTCTGGAGATAAATCCTGAGCTAAATCTTCAAACATTCTGCAATAGGGTTAAACAAGGCATTTCATATGCAGGTAATTAAACATGCATAATTTAATCGACGAGGCATAAACATAACATCAATGACTTACTTGATATATTCCCCAACCTCGTCGCAGTTAAGAAGAACATACGTTTCGACCGCGGCAAACTCTTTAGTGGTTAACGTACGCGTACCAACCCGTTTGCCGAGGAACCGACCAGGGGATGAAAATACAGAGATGTTTCCCTTAGACGGAAAACCACCATCGTAATTGCGGCCAACCCTAGTCAATCTCGTATCAACATCAGGAGGAAAATATGTTCCGACAAAGGCAACAATCTCATCTATGATAACAGCCTCTGAAATTGAGGCCTCGACCATGGCCCTATTGCTCATCTTCCTTTTCAATTAGCCTAGATACCTAAAAGTCATTCGTAGATTAAAACATAAATAATGTTAAAGAAGGTATATTGTTAACGCTCAAATTATTTAGAAATAGAATAAATTCAGTTACCTCTCAAATGGATACATCCATCTGTATTGAACTGGACCACCGACTCTAGCTTCGTATGCCAAGTGGACCGGTAAATTCTCCATAGAATCAAAGAATGAAGGAGGAAATATCTTCTCAAGTTTGCACAAAGTCACTACGATGCTCTCCTCAAGCTTTTTCATGTGATCAACACGCAGTGTGGTCGATGTTAACGCTTGGAAAAACTCACTTAACTCTGTTAACGCCACCCGCATATTGTCGTGCAAGAGACCCCGAGAGCAATCGGAAGTAGCCTATCCAAAGCAAAATGTGGCAATCGTGACTCTTCAAACCCCGCACTTTCCCCTCCTCTACATTGACACGATTACCAATGTTAGACGCGTAACCATCCGGGAAGCCTTAAATCCTTGAGCCATTTCAGAGGAGGAGCTTCTTTTCCTTTGTAAGCACGTATTGAGCCATCGGTCTAACTGGTTTACCATTGACGTATACCAAGTCTAAGGCCGGCCGCTTACAGATTTCCTTAAGGTCCTTTCGAGCTTTTTCGTTGTCTTTAGTTGTTCTCTTGAAATCCATCAACGTGTTAAAAACATTATCGAATACATTCTTCTCAATGTGCATCGCGTCAAGGTTATGTCGAATGAGATTTGTTTTCCAGTATGGCAGCTCCCAAAATATACTCCTCTTGATCCAGTTATGGGTAGTCCCAAACCCTTGTATTTTGGTCTTCGAAAACTTTTTCCCCCACCGAGGATCGGGCAATGTAGATACCTTCTCATAGACCGTGTCACCACTTAAATGAATCGGGGCCTCATCATGGTCAATCTTGTTCTTTTTAAACGCATTCTTCTGGGTCCTGAATGGGTGGTCCTCCGAAATAAATTGTCTATGGCAATCGAACCAACATGGTTTTCCAGAGTGCGTGAGCGTGAAAGACTTTGTGTCACTCATACAATACGGACAGGCCAACTTCCCGTGGGTGCTCCAACCCGATAACATCCCATATGCGGGAAGTCATTAACTGTCCACATCAACGCAGCCTTCATGCTTTGAAATTCTCTCGCTTGAAAGCATCCCACGTTTCGACCCCATCCTCCCAAAGCCGCTTCAATTCGTCCATCAAAGGTCGGAGATAAACGTCAATGTTCCTCCTGTGGCTGTTTGGGCCGGGGATGAATAACGACAAGAACATGTAGGGATCACTCATACACAACCCGGGGGAAGGTTGTAGACAGTGGCGATAACCGGCCAACAAGATTAAGATTTTGCCCCAGACCAAACGGATTGAAACCATCGGAAGCAGATGCATAACCGTATATTTCTTGCTTCAGACGCAAAGTCAGGATAAGTCTCATAAAAGTGTTTCCATGCCTCCCCATCACTGGGATGAATCAACACACCCTCTTCACGTAAACTTTCCTTATGCCAACGCATTGCCTCTGCAGTAGATTTAGACGCGTAGAGGCGTTGCAGTCTTGGAATCAACGGCATGTAACGCAACTGCTTATGTGGTCTGTTTTTCTTGTGTTTTGAACTCCCCCTCCGATTTGGCTTATATCTACTTTGTCCGCAGATTGAACACTCTGTCTTCTGTGAATCTTCCTTGTAGAATAGCATGCAGTCATTCTTACATGCATCAATCTTTTCATAACATAGCCCAATATGCCCAACCAACTTCTTTGTCTCATAAAAGTTTGTAACCATCTTATTCTCTTTCGGCAACATCCGCTTAATTGCTTTCATGATACGATTATAAGGAGACTGGCTAATATTGCAATCAGCCTTTATGTTAAGGAGCTCAGCCACAGCCTCCAACACACTGATCTCGTAACCTGGATAGACCTTCTCTTTTGAAGAGTCCATAGCATCAATAAATTTCTTGGCTGCAGGGGTTGGTTCTTGCTGTTGGTTCTCTGACCAATCGAAGGAAGGACCGGCTGCATCCCTAACCATATCTTCCATATTCAAAGGTGGTTCTTCATTGTCCTGAATAATAGGTTCAGGTTCGGGAGGTACATGAATATTCCCGGGGGGATTATTCGCAACATTTGTGCGCAACTTCAGCTCACCATGACGGGTCCACCGTTTGTACCTAACTTCAAACCCGTTACGCAAAAGATGTTTTTGAGTCTCGATCAAGCTTAGATACTTGACATTACAACAGATGGCGCATGGACACCTAATCTTACCATCTTTATCCATGTGACTGGTTTTATTTGATTGAGCAAATTCAATAAACCCCTTCAACTCTCTATAAAACTCAGGATTGATACCGCTATGATTCGGCAACTTCCGCTTGTACATCCAACTACGATCATCGTTAACAGACATCACTCCTGCATTGTAATCCATATATTATACGTACACTCAATTTAATCGACGGATGAAACAAAATTGGGATGTTAATAATTATTGGATTTCATAATATATTAACAGTTTAGAAGTAATTAACGTATTATCATTCCCTAAATTTGAATTACAAACTTAAAAGCAACACAGATCTTCTTAAAATAAATATAAAGCTTCTAACTCATATTTAACAATATATTAACAGGTCTTCTTAAAGTGTCTAGGAACTCGTTCCCGCTCCCGAACTCGAATCTCTACTCTTCCTCCGCCTCGGTCCCCGGGAGGTCTTTGGTCTAGGTATGTTGAAAAAGTCGGTCGACCTCGTCCCGGCTCGTGTATCGTGTGAGACGGTGGATCAATCGCCCGGTAGCTCTCGCATCGCTCTTTCCTGCCTCAAGGCCTCCCTGCGAGCTATCACTTCGGGATCATTTCTCAAAGCATCTCTCCGAAGCTCCCATCTCTCATAATCTGCTGCAATGTCGCCAGTGATTTCATCAGGGTTGCTCTTGGCCTCTATGTCTCTTAATGTCCGGCCGGGAAGAATAGTCCGCCCCTAAAATACTCTCTCGGCGTCGAGCCTCTATCATCACCGTACAGACCTTGCTGCTCCTCGTACCATATCAGATACTCGGTGGTCAAAAATGTACCACCTCTAGTATGACGGAGTAGTGGTCGTATCGGAAGAAAGCCCTCTAGAAATGCTCTGCCAAAGAAATGTGTAGTCTGAGGCTCAGTCATAATCATCGGCATGGTATTAGTCGTCAACTGCTCTCTCAAAGTCCGAATGGTCTGCTGCGGGTATCCGTACTGTCTGCTCACTAGAGATGGAATGCAAAAGGATGATACATATAGTCCCGGAAGTCGGACAATCACTGACCCGTCCTGAATATCTCTCATAGTCTGCAATCCCCATGCCGGAATCCAATAGTACAGGTTTGCGGTCTCATATCGGGCCAAGGCCAACCTCCTATGCCAACTCTCAGTAGTGGCATCCCTCAATATCCTGCGTTGTCCAGTCACCCAAGGTAATGCCGTCACCCTCCGGGCAGTGGCGAGATCAAGCGCAATCTCTCATACACCCACAATGATAGTAATGGGCCGCTCGAACCCATGTACTCGGATCCTCCGCTAATCTATCAATGCCGTGGTATGTCTCCGCTAGCAACAGGTGGAATGATGTCCATCGCTCCTGTCCAGAGATTGAATATGCCGGATGTCAACTCCTCGATCACCTCTCACCGCCTGATGATCTCTAACAGCGTAGCCGGACACACTCCGATGTAGGCGCGAAGTAGTGCGCAAACGGGGAATGAGCAACATGAATATATCTAAGGAAGTGGATAGATCAAACAGTCCAGGCTGGTCCGACTCAATACGGCTATATGAGACAAGTCTATGAATCTATCGTCAACGACAATGCCCGATACCCAATCGGTGATAATCCCAAGAATTCGAGATAGTTGCTCAGAATCGATCGTCTGTCTCGAGGAAATGCCACAGTCCTCGGCTCGGCCACACCGATCCGGTGCTCGAAAATCCTCCATCGTTGGCATCGGATCGTTGTACGATAGGAGTGAACACATGTCGCTCCGAGTCCCAAAGCACGAAGCGGCTCGGAGCGAGATCCCAATCAATCTTCCAATCTTTTAGAGACCAGATGCATGGCATGCTATACCTCCTGTCAATAAGTTTCCGGTGTTGTTTTTGGTGAAAGCGCGAGAGTTCAAGAACGTCTTGTTGAAATTGATACTCTCGGGAAACAATTTCTCCATTGTAATGCTCCATGCTGCCTTAAATTGGGCCGCTTTGGGATTTTTTACCTATTAATATTGTGAATAATTGTAAATTGTTAATATTTAAAATTAGGTTTAGAATTGGGGTTGGCTTCTTAGTATCAACAAATCTTGAGCTCTAGTTCAAACTAAACTAAAGGATAATGGTGTCCCTACCTAACCACCTACTCTGTCCTTTAAGTGCATGTTTGATAAACCTATCCCATCCCGAAATGCATGATTATATGAAATGCAAATATCACTTTGTCTACTTGCTTTATAATCGAAAATAAAGAAATTTTGGCTTTTGCATAGACCTAAATTATTACTATTGTGAATAATTTTAAATATTAATATTTAATTCTTTGTTTTAAAATATATAATTTTACAATGATGAATTAAATTAACATTTACAAACAAGATGAGAGTCGTTATCATCCACAACTATCAAAACCCTATCTCAGCTTAGACCAAGAAAGACAGAGCAAACAAGTTCTCGACTGTTTGAGCAAAGGATTTTCCGTTTAATATAGGTTTTTCCAGTTTCACTGTCCTCCTCTCTAAGGATCTCAAACATCACAGCCATGTTCTTGACAGTGCCTGTTTTCCTCCATTTTTTCAATCTCCACCTTCCATTTACCCAAGATCCTGATTGCAGAATCTTCCTCATGAGCTTGAAAGCTGGTGGTGTTGCCCTCAATCTCACGCCACACGGTAAGCAACTGTGAGATTGAGGGCAACACCGCCAGCTTTCAATCTCATGAGGAAGATTTTGCAATCAGGATCTTCCTTAAATAAATGAAAGGTGGAGATTGAAAAAATTGGAGTAAAACAGGCACTGACAAGAACATGGCTGTGATGTTTGAGATCCTTAGAGAGAAAAGGACAGTGAAACTGGAAAAACTCTTATTAAACAGAAAATCCTTTGCTCAAACAGTGGAGAACTTATTTGCTCTATCTTTCTTGATCAAAGATGGACGGATTTTGATAGCTGTGGGTGAGAAAGGCTCTCATTTTATTTATATTTTAATATATTAACCACCAACCACAATACCCTAAGGTGCATCTAGGGTGCCAGGATTGATTTCAGGCGCTCAAATGTAGGCGATATACATCACCGTCCGCTATGCCGTCAATCGCCCCAAAATGGGATCTAGAACCACTAAGGTAGTATGCAGTTGAATATGTTACATTATTGAGAAAGGCTCTCATCTTATTTATATTTTAAGATGTTAACCACCAACCACAATACCCTAAGGTGCATCTAGGGTGCCAGGATTGATATCAGGCGCTCAAACGTAGGCGATATACATCACCGTCCGCGATGCCGTCAATCGCCCCAAAATGGGATCTAGAACCACTAAGGTAGTATGCAGTTGAATATGTTACATTATTGAGACATTCACCCCCTTCCTCCCCCTTTGACTTTAAAAGACTTGAAAATTAGATAGACCTAAATTATTACTATTGTGAATAATTTTAAATATTAATATTTAATTCTTTGTTGTAAAATATATAATTTTACAATGATGAATTAAATTAACATTTATAAACAAAATGAGAGTCCTTCTCATCCACAACTATCAAAACCCTATCTCATCTTAGATCAAGAAAGACAGAGCAAACAAGTTCTCGTCTTAGAGAGAAGAGGCTCTATCTTTCTTGATCAAAGCTGGACGGATTTTGATAGCTGTGGGTGAGAAAGGTTCTCATCTTATTTATATTTTAAGATGTTAACCACCAACCACAATACCCTAAGGTGCATCTAAAGAATCCCACTACCACCATCACTACTACTACCACCACCACTACGTACTACCACCACCACTATTACAACTACTACCGCTACTACCACCACTACAACCACTACTATTACTAATACTACTACGTATACACCACTACTACCACCACCACAAAATTAACAAAATAGAGAGGGGTAGAGAGAGAGAGGGTTTACATTTATAATGAGCTGGAGTGGAAAATATCAAGTCTTTTGCACAAGCATTTGGCCCCAAGATTGAAACTTTGAAAGTAGATTTACTATTATAATTAATCAGAAAACAAGAAAATCCCCAACTCCAGTTTTTGTATCTTCTACAAACTGAAGTTGGGGATTTTCTTGTTTTCTGATTAATTGCTAAATCTACTTTCAAAGTTTCAATCTTTGGACCTAATGCTTGTGCAAAAAACTTGAGATTTTCCACTCCAGCATAACCCCATGGTAGTGGTTGTACGTGATAGTAGTGGAGTTGGATTAAAAGACTTGAAAATTAGATATTTAGTAACTTATCTAATTGTTGCATATGTAACATGTTATGTTTACTAAATATGTAACATGTTATGTTTACTAATTATGAGTACGGTT